>CM043122.1:32132254-32732254 GCA_023701765.1 Hylyphantes graminicola
ACAAAACAAAAATCTTAGTATCCGCAGCTCCCTTTCCAAAAAATATGTTTGTGTTACAATTTCATAGGTTTTATGCAAACCAAAATGAAGGAATGGCAAATGTGTAAGACCTTTGCAACGGAAACAACTTTCTAGGAACGACTATCACCTCGTTAGTGTGGTGGCCTAAATTTTTGCGAAGCATTAAAAGACCAGTTTGCTCACTCCAAAAAATAATCTTGAATTTTTTTGAGAGCCAATAAGGGAAGACAAGACTTAAGCATGTTAACAATTTCAACAATCTGGTGCATCCCCATTTTGCTCAGTGAGAAAGGTACTAAGTTGAAAATCTCCTTGATCGGATCCTCAATACTGACAGTATTAACATTTACCACATTTACCTTATTTTACTTGCGGTGACGGAGAATCAACAAAAGGGAGAAGAAGATCCTCATCAGCACTGATCAAGGGGAATTTGGGCTCTGTAACTGGGATCCTGCATTCGAGATAAATAGTCAGCTAAAATATTAATTTTACCAGGGATATGCTTAAACTCAAAAGAATACTCAGACAGTTCTAGGAGCCAACGAGTGACAATGTCCGCAGGAGACGTAGTCCTCTTGTAGTGTAATAAGGGTTTGCTGTCAGTTAGAATGGTAAATCTTCGATTGTATAAATAAGATTTAAACGACGTCACCGCCTTGTATATCGCAAATAATTCAAGTTTGATGGCAGGATAGTTACGTTCAGACTTTGACAGGGACCTACTGTAGTATGAGACAGGGTGAAGGTTACCACTATGTTCCTGCATAAGCACCCCAGAGATCGCAGTACCACTAGCATCGGTATTAAGTACAAAAGGTTTATCCCACTGTGGTAGGTTAACAAAGGGAATGGAAAAGAAAATCTGCTGGAGTTGATCAAAGGCAGTTTGATGGTCAGAGTTCCATTTAAATTTAACTCCTTTAGCTGTTAACTGCGTCAGACAATCAGTCAACCTGGCATATTCAGGAATAAGGTGCCTGTAAAAACCACACAGACCCAAGAACTTTTTAACCTGTCTTACCGTTCTTGGAACCTGAAAACTTGTAACCTTAGAAATATTAGATGATATTGGTTTGATTGATTTATGAGAAATATTAAAGCCAAGGTAATCAATGGAAGATTTAAAAAAAGCACATTTAGCTGGTGACAAGGTAATGTTATACTTAATGAGTATCTCAAGCACGCCCCTTACCTTACGAACCATCTCCTGAAAATCAGAAGCACCAATTAAAATGTCATCCTGGTAAGCATGAACACCAACAATTCCACCAAGCTTAAGCTCATCAATCAAGAGGTCGACTAGTGCCTGGAACGTACGGCAGCAGTTTAAAAGCCCAAAACACCATGCGCCTATTACCAAACGTAACCAAAAAGGAGTTGTGAAAGTTAAAACCTCTTGCAATTCCTCAGGAAGTAGAACTTGCCAATATGCATTTTTGAGGTCCAGAACTGAATAATATTTATAAACAGAAACTTCATGATTAATTCGAGATCATTCGAGTAAAGATAAGTTGATATGTTCAATAATTGAATTTTAAAAGGCGACGATCAGAGCCATGCGAAACATAGGAGGGGCATTGGTTTTAGCCAAGTGCATCACGGTTCTTCTTGACCAAAACATAGGACAGGCCCATTCGGCAATATTACGATAATGAGACCAGCCTCCTGGAGTCAAGTAACTCCTTTTTACACTTCCTGAAAGAGCATGGGAATTTCAAAAGGAAGCGTTTAAATCGATTCGTAGATCGAAAAGAAACCCGGGGAACCACTCTGTCTGTACACCGAGAGGTCTTTAAAGATTTTGAGAATGCCAGCATACCCTGATAACAGAATGTCAAGCATTTCCTGTTTCGAATTGGATCAAGGTGAGTTAAGTCAAAATCGCCAGCACTCAACTCGAGTTTTCTCAAGCTAAGCGTCTCCCAGAAGTAGCAGAAACAAAGCCACAGAACTTCTGAGCAAGAGATTCAGAGGAAGAAACGATTCATTCAAACTTTATTGTCACCACCTTCTAATTCAATGTAGTGATGCTATTGACCACCAACTTGGACCTTAATTCAAATGGACAACACCAGAACCCAAATTTCGAACGACACTAACAAAACCTTCTCCCTCAGAAACATGAAATCGAAGGATGTATCTTCAACATCCCCTTGACCTTATCAGTTCAAACAAAAAAACAGTGTCAGCAGTAAACCAACAACGTTCACCTATGATTTGGGCCGATTCATTGGGGTGCAAGAATAACCTTGTGTGCAAGAGGTTGCATTAGCGGTATTTGACCGCACCAAAGAATATAGATTTCCTCGAGTATAATTAATGAAGGGCACTTCAAATTATCAATTTGAGGCAACCATGTTTTCTTGAACAGAGTAATATATCATGTTTAAGTACTAAGAATCAAATCCTAGTATACCAGTAAAATGGACATAGAAAAAAAACTGCAATGTAAAATTGATGTTTAAAAAAATTTCTATCTATTATAGATAAAGGAGATTTCTGCACAGCATATAAAATTTAAATTTTGAATTCAACTAGTCTTTATAGAAAACATTTCGGAAAGAAACACACCTTAACAAATTGCCTTATGTTTTTCGTAAGTTTGTTTGAAAGATGAAACAGTGCTTCCAGAATCAAGAAAACTGGAAAGCTACCAATCACCAAAGGATATTTGAAGAGCGCGGCAACAGATTCATTATCAAAAAAGTTGAAAAATATGCACTTCCTTTAGCCTCAGGACGCGAGAACTGACCAAGAAAACTACGAACAGAAATTGTCTCCCCTCCTGCCATATGCATAGGTGATTCAAAGTACTCCCTTGAGATTTCATGAGCCCGCGGAGACCGGTGGTAACTTTCAGAAGGTTCTCAGAATGAACGATTCGCCACCACTCAGCGTCTCTGTAAGAGTTTAAAGAATAGTTAGAGAGCCCAGCACCATACTCCCACATTGTTCCCCCTAGGGTATGAACCTCTGTAGACATTAGAAAGATGCAGGGGGCTCCTAAATCGCCGTTACCTCGCCTCTCAAGTTAGAATGGGCACCTCGACCTATAATACGTTTGATTTGGTTCCCCTGTACTGCCGTCGATTCTGGTAATACCCAGAACTCTGGTCTCCACTGTATGCCTGGACAGAGTTACCGAACGATAGAAACCTCATAACACCTAACTCATTCGGATGCCCATAACCTATGACAATACAGACAGGGCAATGACGCTGCATCAGGAATCTGTAAACCTCCTGGGGCACGAGTGGGAAAGGGTACTCTGACGAGCAGAAACCTGAGCCACAACATCAGTGTTGTGTCCCTGCAAAGACCGCTGAACAGTCAGCTCAATTCATCATAAAGTGATCTTCCGAAAGAACAGAAAGGACACACAACCCTTTGCTGAGAAACTCCCCTGGAGTCCCCATTTGCACGAAACAACTGCCGTAAAACATCTGTATTACTGCCATCAATAGAACGGCCGGACTGAATCACAGCATGAGACTCTAACTGCTGAAGGTTTTGTTGAGCCATTGAATATTTATTGTGCCTCCTCCACTAACCTTTGAAAGTCAGTAGTATCCTGTACGAACTAGTTTTCACGAAGACTAAGAGGAGTAAAGCATTCAAAAAATGCAAAGATTGAATCTGACCCAGTGCAACCGTATCCTTCACAGAAGGATAGGTCTTAACAGTCAGAGTCTCTATGCGATGAGCAAGGTTTTTCATCGTCTCACCAGGCAGTAAAGATAGCTATGCAATTGAATGATACTCGAAGAGGGCAATGACTCCATTTTTAAAAAACGACTCTAACTTGGCGCATGCGACATTCAAATTTTATGTCAACGCAAAGAAGGCGAACTTGAATACCAATCCCCCCGAGCTGCCCCCCACCCGTTAATTTGGATTTAAGGGGTTAAAAAAAAAAAATTACCAATGCTGCCCCATCAGTCCAACCCGTTAATATTTTTCCAGATCCCTAATCTGACCAAGGAACCAAGATACTTTAAGGGGGTCACCCGTCAAAATTTTCAATGGAAATATTAAGGTTTTCAGTGCTATCCGTAGCCATAGTATCGGTTCCACTTCTGGTAACAAACGACCACCATTAAATTTACCCAATATAACACACGTATTATTCTGCTGATTAAAACTACCATCTATTAGTAATAACTTTCTTTATAAAAATGTACATTTAAAGAAAATTGTCAAAAAAAACGAAATTTGTAATAATTTTTTTAGCAAAATAGATGTTTTTAGTTTCGTTCCTATTCTTGAATTAACTATTAAAAGTACGAAAAATCAAAATATAAGCACTTATCATACATTTGTGTCAGATCTTCCGGCCACCCAACGAAGTACAAAATGAGGAAAACTCTTAGTTTTTGCAAAATTGACAGATCGGACGCAAATGTATGATAAGTGCATATATATTAATTTTACGCACTCGAAGAAGTTTATTCATGAAAGAAGAAGTCATTCAAGATAGAAGTTTATTCATGATATAGGAACGCAACTAAAAACATCTATCGTGAATAAAAAAAATATAAAAATTCATTTTTTTGACAGTTTTTTCCAACTTTGGTGGCGTTGCGCGAACGGAAGATAAAGTAATAAAAAGAAAATAATTAGTGCATTTTTCATGTCTTTACCAATGGCAACTTTTCCGCACTATAGCGATCCGAAATAAAATAAAAAGTTTCTTTCGGCCCACCCTAACTGGCATATCACGTGACCTACAACACTAACTTCATTGCTTGAGCGTCCCTTCGATAGCATTGGAGATCACGTGATCTGCCACTGTATTACTTTAACTATGATATCTATGGTAGGAACTGGTTTCCTTACACAAGTTTAGGCGATCACTCGCTATCATCGCCAAAGTGGCCTGCTAAGGAAACTTCTCTGAAAAATCAATCGGTTTTTCCCGTGTACTCTTCATATGGTTTAACTTGCTAAACTTAGTTTAACATTGATACCAACTGAATTAATGGGACAAAGTTGTTGTGCACTAAAAACAGCTTTGACTGGTTGCATACATTTTAATTCAAGGTGTGTCTAGGTCAATTCTTGTAAATGTATAATTTATTTAAAGTGATTGAATCACTCCGAAGATGTTGAGTAATTGTTATCGATATTATAAAACAGATAAAATTTAATTAGAAAACGTTTTCATTACATGATTTTCTAAACTCTTTTAATCCCTTAAGGAATACATGTGTATAAACCCGCTAAGAGGGTGTTTATACACATGTATTCCTTAAGGGATTAAAATAGAAGAGAAAATCTTGTAATGAAAACGTTAGTTTTTCCAGCAGCACGCACAGAGTTTTTTTTAAATATTAATTTTTAAATTTTATTAAATTTCGAAATAAAGTATTTATTTAGGTGGTTTTTAAAACCATTGATTACAAATACAATTTGATTTAAAATATTGTTGCTGTTGGCCCATAGATATCCCATGTAAGATGGTTACCAGACCAGAGCCTCCGAAGAGGTTGGACTTCTTCCTTTTAAATACTAAAAAATGTAATTAAGGATTCAAAACTTTAAACTTATGTTTAACTCAGCGAAAAGACGTAACTTTGGCTTAAAAGCTTATCACTTATAGAATTATCATTTATTGAAGAAAATAAAAATAGATGTTTAATATCTATAGCAAGCTATCATTTGCTTTTAATTTTCGAATGAAGAATTGTTTTTACTTTCAGTATGTAAAATAAAGTGGTGCTTTTACCATGCTAACTATATAAGAAAATCGTCAATTTTTCACGCAAATAATGCGGATTAGTTAACACAAACAATCTCAAGTTGACATTATTTTTTGCATTGATACAACTCTTAATTACAGATAGCCGAATTCATTGATTGCCCGCAATTTTTTTTATTTGCAAATTTTATTTTATTCAAAACAATAATTCTTAAAAAGACAATTATTTGAAAAGTTAGAAATAGCTTGACCTGTACTAAAATATTAGGACCCTACTAATAATGATTCATAATAATAAATTCAATATATGGCACATTTTCTTGAATTACAGATTAACTATTCAAAACGAGGTAGTTATCTATGGCAACCCGTTTTCTTAGCAAGATTTCGCAATAACAAATAAAATTCTGAAATCTAATTTCAGAGCAAAAATGTCTCATAAAAAGAGCAAAAAACCTATTTTTATGTTATAAAATAGTCTTTTCAACCAGAAGCTGGGGAAAAGTTCGAGAACTTACCAATTCTAAGCCATATTTTTCACTTTCCCATATTAGGTTGGTTTTTCTTGCTAATGAATTCATACATTTCAAAGCAAAGGTTCTCTTCCCTGACATCTTTCTTGTAAGAGTTCTCGAAATATCTTCGAAAAGGAGTTTGAAATTGAAAAACATATTGTGAAGTTTTTTTAAAACGAAAAATCTATATGAATAACATTAAAATCAAATCTATTGAAGAAATACTTTAGAAAAGAAGGTAAAAGTAATAAAGTATCTTAGTACTCGTATACTAAATTATCACAGGATTAAACAAGATTCGGTTTGCAAAAAAATGTAAGGATAAATATTATATTTAAATCATAAAAAAAATCAAGAACTATCGTGTTCCATATTTTTTTAAAAAGTATGTTAAAATACAATTTTATGTGCATAACATTCTTAAAAAATTCTAAAATATTGTATAATATCTTTAAAAATTGAGAAGAAGCCAAAAAATGTTAACTATTTGTTATATCAAAGAAGTCCAATAGCATCATGCAGGTTCTGATATTTTCCAAAAAGTGTTGTCAAATACTTCTTTGAATAATATTAAAATAATTCAAATGGATACAATTATTTGATCATTCGTTTCAATTTGTAAATCAAATTATATAAGAAAAGTTAATCTCTTAATTTATATAATGTAATTAGCTTATCATATGTTGAAGTTCCTATTAACAAAACAATTTATTTACAGTTGTTTAATCATGTTGGAAATAGTATGGTGATCCCAAGTTCGTAATTTTCTTGCTTTGAAAGCAATTTGATATTATGTTTAGTATGTCCCATAGTGTTATAGACAAAGAAGATGAAACACTTTTTATATTGCATAAGTAACATATTTTAATGCACCAGTACTTTTTATTTTTAGTTATAACACGCATTTAGCAACTTGTTGATACACATATTTATGAAAGGAACATCAATACAATAAATCTTAAAAAATATTATTTCATATGTGTTTGTGATAATTTTTATACAATACATAATATTGAAGGATAAGCCATTTTAGATTGACATTTTCTTAAACTTGTAATAAAACTAATTTTGCTTTTTATGGTTCATCATAATTCCACTGAAATTAATAAAAATATGCAAATAATTTTACAGGTGTTTAATATTTTTTAAAAAAAAACTGTGCTTACCATAAAAACATAAGTAATACTTTTGATTATCAAGTTGAAATAATTAAAATAATGGAATAAAACAGTTTATAGTGGCTTTAACATTAATTGTTTTATTACGAATAAAACTAAAATAAAAGCCTCATAGAATTATGAATGCAACGTATCAATAATCTGAACGTATTTCAACGTTGATACATATTTTTAACGTATTATTTGATACAAAGAAATTAACTGCAAAAAACTTTATTGAAAAATTATTGCATTGAAATGAAACTATTGTATTATATTATATTAAATGTAAAATAGGCAGAGAAAAAAACGATTAGATTTTCTATTGAGACATCGTTAAATTAGCTATATTTAAAAAAGAATATATACTTTTTATGGTATGGTATGATACATAAATATTCCAGCTTGTGTGCTTGTTCAGAGAACGAACCGCTTATACTTTTTATTGCAATATACATTGAATCTATAACTAAATTCAGTATTGTTACAAAATAGTGTATTTAATTTTGTTATCAAAGTGTGAATTAAAAATTTAACACAATTTCGAAAAAAATACAATGCAGAACAAGGCATAAGCTGACACGAAAGTTCAGAATAGCCGTTTTCGTATTTAGTTAGTTATTATTTTTAAGTACAATCATCTGATGTCTAATATATACTGCCTAAATCTCAATTTTTTTACATTTCGAATATACCCCAAAGTATTTTGCTTTATCTTTTATTAATAAAATGTTTAATAAATTTGTATTAAGATATGTAATTTGAAAAATAGACAGTTTTTGTACTCGTAACTAAACTATTTTTTACATTCAATTTTTTCTCAAAAATAACAAACACTTAGTGACATAAAATTCACTATTTCTTATTATTTTTCAAAAAATTTCCAATTTTCAAAGAAATAATTAAATGCGTTGAACACACAAGCATATTACGTATTCTAAAGACATTTACTTGGTTTCAGGGGAATGGCCTGACATTAATTAAATATATTCAGCTCGGACTTGTTTAAGTTTGCGTTTATGCATAATAGTTTTAGCAAATGCTGGTGTAGCAATTACATAAGGTAGGAGAGATCAAATAATTTGATTGTTCGAAAGTTTTACAGTACATATGGGGATATTGATGATATTTTAATGAAATAAATCTTGACACACACACATTAATACATTCTACACACAAATACCAAGTAATAAAATAAGCATATTATCTAAATATCAGCACTGTTTTATTTTTACTTTGATATTTTTCATTCTTTTTTAAGCAGGGGGCAACATCCAGGGTACGAAATTCAAATAGTTACATAAGTGTTATCAAAGAATGGATATTAAAAAAGAGTGCTTTTCTGAAATAAACTATATTAAATAATGTTAAGTGTGTAGTTATTGTGCATTTGCGAGAATAAATATTTACATTTCAATAGAGCTATATATTTATTTACAAGGAAAATAATATAACAATCTACGCATTTAAAAGAACAATACACTTTTACATAGCAGGTTGGTGAAAAGCTCTATCCGTTTCGCGAAAATTTAATTTCTTAATTTCATAAGGCTATGTCCACATTACGACAATAAAAACTTACAAGTAATGAGCACGCGTGGAGATGTATATACAATTTGTACTATTCGAGGTAGGCATGTCTGTACAGCTGGGGAAAAAAACGATTTACCCCTCAGTTCTCTGCTGCTATTGACCAAGGAATTTTGTGAAAGGTGTCAATTTTCAGGAAATAGCGTAGCGTGAGGAATTAAGAACTGTCAACAAAAATTGTATAAGTTGTCGTCTGCATATTAAAATGAGTACCAAATTTGAAAATTCCAATGGCAACACCCAATTTTTTTTATACATAAAAATGTTCAGCACCTTCAAAATACCCCATGTATAAAAAAGAATTATTCATTTTTGCATTATTTGCTGAGATAATAAAGCATTAATTTTGAACTCGTTTGGGGGGAAATCTCCAAAACGAAAAAGGTAATATTTGGGTTGTATCTTTTCAAAACGACAAGCAACAAAAGAGTTAACATAATCTCGCCAACGGATGCTAGAATTTAACCGCCTTCACTAAATTTGTGATTTTTTTAATGTTATTTTTTTAATTTTTGATTTTAAAATTCAGAA
Organism: Hylyphantes graminicola; assembly: GCA_023701765.1. Classification (NCBI taxonomy): domain Eukaryota; kingdom Metazoa; phylum Arthropoda; class Arachnida; order Araneae; family Linyphiidae; genus Hylyphantes; species Hylyphantes graminicola. The sequence continues at coordinate 32,141,770 of CM043122.1, forward strand.
ATGAAATAAAGACTAGAAGAGTTAAAAAGTCTCAATTTTAATTTAAGCCGCATTTATGGTTATTTATAACGAACAGATTTTCAAATGCGATTAGTTACAATCAGATTGACAAACTTAATTATTACGTTTATGTTTTACATTTTATGCAAATTTTTGTTTCATTCATATTGCTGCAAAAATTTTGTTTAAAATTCGTCGCACTTTATCGGTAATATAAACCACGTACTCCAAAACGAGGGTTACAACCTTAACACGATATTTAAAGAAAGCCGTTAAATGAAACTACGCAGAATAATTTGGCAATGATTTTTAACCAAGGCAGTGGGCAGTAATCATTTTAAATAATCAATGTGATAACAATAAAATGCACTTAAAAACCGAATTCAAATAATATTTTAGAATATTTAGTTTTTAATATTAAACACTTTTTGAAAATGTATTGGAAATAACATACGTTTAAAAACATAGTAAACGATATAATCTAATGTTAATTCGAAGTTAATTTGAAGTAAGAAAATATTTTTTGTCATTTGACAGGCGTCAATAATTTGAATAAACATTTACCAACAAACGATTTTCAACCACCAAAGGACAATGCGAGTTAGGATAAAATTTCCCAAGTAATTTTTACACGGTCCCTAAAATTCGTATTTTTCAGTTTATTTACAATATCTCGGCAAATTTTTTTTATTGAATTTAAAAAAATTCGGGATTTTGGTTGTACTTGTTCTACTTTATCGATTTATGTAAAAAAAATGGGGTTGCTATTCATGTTTTAATTTTTCTTATTTAAATTTAAATAAAAAAATTATTAAAAATGAAAATTTGATGAAAAAACTTGTGTGATTTATTTTTGGAAGATTAAGAAGCATGTAATGAAAAAAATTCTTTCTTGAATTCATTTTATTTGTGGAGGTATGAATAAAAGTTTGTGAAACTTTTTTAACATTACATGGCGTTCAACTTTGAATGTGTTTATCTCAAAAAATAATGCAAAATAAATAATTATTTTTTTAAATGAGATTTTTCAAAGGTGCTGAACATTTTTATGTATAAAAAATTGTGTGTTGCTATTTGAATTTTCAAAGTTAGTACTCATTTTTATATGTAGACGAACCCTTATACAATTTTTGTTGCCAGTTCTGAATTCCTTACGCTATTTCCTGAAAAATGACACCTTTCACAAAGTTCCTTGACCAAAAGCAGCCGAGAAACGAGGGGTGAATCGTTTTTCCCCCCCAGCTGTACAAATTGTATACACATTTCCATGAGCGCGCATTTCTTGTCAGTTTTCATTGTCGTAATGTGGACATAGCATAAAAAATTATACAAACTAAACTGAAGAGAAGGATTATACGAATCTTAATTTAGTTTAAAATCTTTTGCGAATATATTGTCTCATTGTTTAATTCTCCAGCTAAAATGGTGTTTACAGAAACTCATAAAAAATGAGTTGACACCTAAAAGATGACGACTTAACCGAATATCTCTGGAGGTTCTGCACGAAAATAGACTATGGATTATATCAACTGTATGACTGGCTTAAAAATTGCCTTTTTTTCCTTCAACAAATAATAGCCAACACATCAGTGCATCTTGTATTTCTTTGCTACTAAATTGGCTAATATCAAACTTCTACTGCATGGTAAATTGTTTTTAAGTTGCCTATACTTTTAGTCCAAATTGGAACTTAGGAAATGTTGTTTTGACTTATACAAAGTATATAATGAAAAATTTTAATTTATGTTTTAAATTTAATTCCATGGTTAAGCTTAAAAATTAGCCTTTCTTTTATAATTAGAAACATCGTTGAAAAATAATTTCTGCTATGAAAATGTCACAATCAGAGCGTGCCTTTACTTTCACCCGTTTTGAATCAAAGGTGAATATTGAATGTATACCATTTAAACTGGATAAAGAACTTTTTCACCAACCTAAGATTCTTTTTATAACTTGCTTTCAAGAACTCAATTATATTTTCAAATGTTAATAATTTGGAATAAGCAATTATAACTTGTAAGCATTTTTATAAATAAAATTTGGTTTAAAATATAAATTTCACCGTAGTGAAAATGAATTAAAATACGTATGACATACGACAAAAAATAAATAAAGCATATTTTTTACTTGAAAGCTAACATTTTAAAGGTATGTTTTTGAAACTAAGAATAAATACATAAAAAAGAACTTGAATCTTTACAAATAAATTATTTAGTACATTTCATTAAAGTTATGTCGTTTATACTACAACTGTCAGCAGTATATTCTTACAGCCGTTATTACTTGAGTTTCAAGTTCACAAAACCACTTCAAGAGCTTAGTGGAAGAGCGTGCTAAGTGACAAAAAGGTGAAAACGAGAAAAGGAGCTTTAAAGTTTATCGGAAACGGAACTTATAAACCGTAAAGAAATATACTAAAATTAAAATTTTAAAAAAGGGGAAACTGGCCGTAGTTAAAGAAGTTAGTAATATATTCATTGACACATAATTCTCAAATTTTTCAAAAATGTCACTTAGCACGTTCTTTTTATTTTGAGGTATAAAAAGAAAAAATAAAGTGTCAAGAATTTTTGCCGAGTAGATTTTGCTTAAAATAAAAAAAGTTTAAATTTAAAAAATGATGTATGTGGCGCATTTTCGTGGAATCAACCAGCCACGATTTCACAACAGCAATGCTTTACGTTTGAGGAACATTATTATTAGAACTGTCAGAGGCATGTGCCTAAATTTCAACTAATGTTTTAGCAATAAATTATAATATTGCATTTTTTTGGAAACATTACAAGGAAAAATATTAATTTTGTTGTCCGTGTCATGAAATACTTCATAAACATATTTTTCGAAAATTTTGCCCGCTGCATTACAATTTATTTCTTTACATGCTATAAAAATATTACAAAATGTAGTTCAATCTGTTTGAAAATTTCTAATGGTCATATGTAAGTTCAATGAAATCGATTAAATGTAAGCAGCGAAAAAATAATTGAATATATTTAATCTCCTAATTCCTTTTACAGAGTTCCTAATAATGGGTTTTAATTCATACAATGTAAACATGTGTAATGGCACCATGTCGCAATGGTTATGTTATAAATATGGTAAGCTATGTTTGAATTCAAACCCTCTTGAAAAAATTTTGCAATTGCATATCTAATAGTTCAGTGAGAGAGTTGTGACTAAATCAACATACAGGTTAATTACCGTCTATTGATAAAGAAATACATAAAACTAAACTTTTTGACACAAAAACCATTAGTGGGCCTGCCGTGCCCAGTTCAGCTAACATGACCAGAAGAAATACTTAGCTATTATTTATTTATTTTATAAAATGTCAACTTTAACAATTCAATGCTCTAATTATTAAGTTGGGCCGGGTGTCAGAAGAGGTTTTGGCTTCGTCACTTGACGTATCTTAAAGTTATGAGGGTCGTTGACAAAAGCCTTCGTTCAGCTGTAGTGCGACGCTATTTTAACTTAAAACAAATACTATTCAATTCCATCTTGTTTTATAATTTTTCCTTTACAAGGACCAGGTTTGTTTATTATGCTTGGTAAAGAATCGCACTGTTTTATCAGATAGAATTATTCCAAAAAACTGATATGCTATCCTGGGGGGGGGGGGTAATGTGGATTACCATTTAGATTTTTAATAACAACTCTTTTAATTTTAAATAAAAAACAACTCTTTTAATTTTAAATAAAAATCCCTACAATCACTTCCGTTCATACAATAACTAATGGTAAATTTAATGAAGTGGCAATGATGAAACAAAATAGTATTTATTTATTTATTTTAGTTGTGAAAAAATTTACTTAAGAAAAAGTTATGTGTGGAGGGTAATATAGGATAGTCGGGTAATATGAAATAGTTGTTAATAATTATTGAAAATTTATTTATAATTCACAGAACATAGTCAATTTCGACTGAAAAAGAATGTGTGAAAGTTTACGCTCAAGGTTTGCTTTTAAGTCTATTTACAAAATTCACAAACATAATCTTCTTTCTCTGCTCCAGTACAGTCAAAATTAGCCCATAAAGAACAGCTAATGCGTTACATCCAAATTTCATTGATCTTCGAAAAATTTTACGTTACAAAAGATACAACTTTACAATCAGCAACTTTGTTTGATGGCATGGAGACAATTTCAGGTGATATGTAGTTTATATAACCCGATACACCATTTTGGATTATGGGCCATTTTACTGACAGATAAACATTGATGGCTAAAAAATGACTACAGCATAAAAAAACTACTGTTTCGTTAGTATGTAATATTCTTAACAACAAAATTTAAGTCTCGGGATTACTGGTAGATTAAAATGTTTGAACTTGTTTTCCCGACAAAAAATTTCAAAAATCCAAAAACACTTTGTTTTGCTGCTACTGTAACGACAACAACAAGAAGTTAACTCTTTGTTCACTGCATCATCAGAGATTTCTTAAGTTTTCATGGCATTTCCATGTAATGGCGGTGTGAGAGAAACTTCAGTATTCCATATTCCCAAACTATTCCATAATACCCTCCTCTCCTTTACTAATTAAAAACCAGAAAGAATAAAGTTTCGGAGGATTTTAAATGCGTTTTATCGAATAAAAATATTTTTAGAAAATACAGTAATTGTCCATTAGAAATATATCCTTTAAAAAAAGCCTTTGAGAATTACATTATTCAATTTTTGAAAATAGCATTTGTTTGAATATGTAGAAAAAATTATATTTTATTCCAGTTCGTTTTTAAATTATACTTTTTGTAGGTTTAAAATGGAATGGAAGTGAAATTATTCACCATTTGTTCAATAACAACTTGATCTTGATGCTTTCGATTTAAAAATTTGTGTATCAAAATAAAGTTCAAATATCAAATGTTTGAAAAATAAGGAAAGATTTATTAAATATTTCAGGTAAACTAATTTAAATATAGAGAATTTAACATTTCGACAGTTTATAAAACAAAAATTTTATTTTTTTTGTGTCCCTATAATAAGTGGCTCTGGAACACTTTATTTAATTTCCACATATATATATTTTTTAAATTTCACTTAACTTAATATAAATTTCCATGTTAAAGTTTTAAACAGTTCACAAACAAATATTTTATTCTGATGTATGAATGTTTTACAAATACTTTAGGAGTATTTTACGTGAGCATTTTTACTTAATATATTTTCGAGATTTCAGCAAAATGAATATAAATATAGAGAATGTTCCATTTTTACAATGTTCAAAAACAAATCTTGATTTTTTAGGTGTTCTTTATTCATTTATACTGTTATACTTTATCTCTTGATATAGGATCTTGGATTCAAGATTCGACGTATTCTCCATATAAGCTCTGTGTTATGGATTTTTTTTTTGTCGTATTGATGCTACCATTATCAATGGTAGATTTATAATGGAGTCTCTCTGAAAAACCAAGGTTTATTTATCAATATTAAATGACTATACCATGTACCATTTTAGATAAATAAAATTAATAAAGTAAAAATTTCATCTGCCTACAAAAGTATAAATACTTAAATTTTTAGTCTCATTTGTTGAGATATAACTTTTTCCTTTAAAAGTGTTATTCTATGAACTTCAACTATACATACGTAGCGAAATAATGTTATAGTCCTATCTAAAATACCTAAATTAATAGGTATATATTAAAATTTATTAGTTTCCAGGACTAGTAGATCATTATGAAGTGAAATTAAAAATACGATTAGAAAGTTATAAAAAACAAAAAGGACATATTTTACAATAGTCTTTGTGAAGAACTTTCTTTATTATTATTTTATGATTTAATGAAGAATAATGAGCAGAATTTAACTTAAAAGATAATTAATAAGTATAATAACCCCGTGAGTGCAATAGTATTACAGAAAAGATATAAACATACCTGTATCGGGGGTGAAAGGGGAGCTTAGCCAAAGTATCGTCATTTTCAATGCAGTCTGCCCTGTGGGTATGAAGATTTTCCATATCAGAAGCTTCAGAGCACAAACCATTACGGAATAAAACGATTGGTAAATCAAAATTTGTAATAAAGGAAGTTATTTATTAGCATCTAACTACTACTACTAAAATGATACATTGTTAAAAATTTGCCGCTTGGTTTCACCATAATATGGTGACTAGTGGCTGCAACAGCTAAGTGGAGTTTTTGATATTGGGTTGAACGATTTCACCACACACAGCTGTTGCAGTTACAATGAACCATTATTTTAGAGAGACCATGAGAAGACAATCTACAACAGTGTTTATTAAATAGTTTGTTCATTACAATATAGGATTTATTTTTAAATATTTAACTAAATTGATATTTTAGGATATAACCAAATCGTCTCTTAAGTTCCCACATGTGCTATCTAACTTTGCAAAGCAGTTGAAATTTACTGAAAGGTAACCCTTGGTGAACTTTCCAAAATCGTGCCAAAAGTCGGCTGATAACCCAACCGAAATGATAGGATAGGTTAGGATAGGTTTGAATTATCGTCGCATTAGAGCTACACGAGGGAGAACCGAAAAACGTGTTTGTTCATTTAACACCGGCTGTTCGGACTTTCTTGTTACATAATATCGGTCTACATAGTGTAATGCTGAGATATGTAACAAGAAAGTCCGAACAGCCGGTGTTAAAAAACACGATTTTCGGCTCTCCCTCGTGTAGCTCTAACGCGACGATAATTCAAACCTATCCTATAATTTCGGTTCGGTTTTCAGCCGACTTTTGGCGCGATTTGGAAAGCTCGCCAAGTTACCGTTCAGTACATTTCTACCTTTTTGCAAAGTTAGATAGCACATGTGGGAACTTAAGAGACGAAATATTACATTGGTTTTTTACTTCATATAATCGTTTGTTCGATGTAATATATAAATAATTTGTTGTTTCAAATCAAATACCTGCGTAAACTTTTCTGAAAAATTGAAAACGAAAAAAAAATACTGCTTCTTTTATGTAAATCAGTTAACTAGTCAATGGTAAAATAGAATGTATGCACACATGTTTTCTTCATAGCACTTCTGCTAGTGTATGGTGATTGTACAATAAGCAATCATTGTTTTAATATTAGAAATAATAAGATCTATTCTGAAAATGTAAAAATTATTAGCAATTTTGTGGTTTTAAAAAATAGCTGGATATTAAATAAAATCGAGAAGAATCAAATAATAAGTCTCCATTGGGAAAAAATAACACTTAAATATCATTCAGACTTAACAGCACAGCTTACCTATAACAACGAAACTATAGTATTCCATTTTAATCACTCATGAATATCGGCATTGTAAACTTGATATTTCCAGTAACTCTGTTATATATCAGTTAGCACTATCAAACGTCACAACTTCGAAAACGATCAAACACGCAAGCCAGAGAATATATATGTACCTACCCTACCCACTTCTAAAACTCATTAATCACTTATAAAGATCAGCATTGTGCAAACATGAACACAAGAGCGGTGAATTACAAAATTTTCGACTTTTTTGCCTTAGTGCGATAAAGTTGTAGGGGAGAGTGTTGTACCTTGGGACGCTTGTACCTTGGGACACTGACAATTTCTAAGAATCTATTGGCAATATTCATACATTGTTTATTTCTAATAGTAGCCTGAACCAACACACATCATCAAAATAAAATTTAACACTAGCATGACTGAATTGATGAATTGGTGACAAAAAATAATATTTCATTACCCCAAAGTAAATATTTTTCTCATTCTAATAAAAAATTTTACCTTTGTACTTTTACAAAAAGTCAACTGCATTTTATTTTCTTCATAAAAGAGAAGATTTTCAAATATTTTGGTTATGAGAAAATAATGATAATTCATTTAGATTGGCCACTATCTTACTTTTACTTAAACCATGTAGTGTGTTGTACCTTGGGACAGTAAAGCATATTGTATCATCATATAATGTTAAATGATTTGGACTTGCAATTTTGCTGTATAATTTAAATTATTCTAGAATTATGAAGTTTTATTTGTGTATTTCCTTGAAAAAACATTAAAGTTTGTTTCCTGACACAAATTAGTTCAAGTGTATGACTATTGACTGAATTATAAAGTATGTCCCAAGGTACAACATCATGTTGTACCTTGGGACAGTTTATCCTCTCTACTTTAAATGAGCGGCAATTTTTTAATTTCAAGCTGCCAGAAATTAAAAAAATATGTTATAGAGGAATACATTGGTGTGTTGAAATGCTGATTTTAAATTTTTATTTTGACTATAATTATCAAAGAAAAAAATTAAAATGTAAAAATTGTCCCAAGGTACAACACTCTCCCCTATACTGATAAGTAATCACATGTAAAAAATTTCGTGATTAACAGAACATATCTACGTTTTTTTTCTTTTGTATTTTCTCTCTCGTTCATGAATTTCATCAAATTTTACCACAGAGTACATTGAGTACTTCCCTGTAGTTCAGGGGAAAAAAAGCGGCTTTTTGACCTAATTTCCATTTTCGGAATTCACAAGGTATCTTGAATGTTTCCAATACATTCAAGGGAGCTAAATCCGAAAGTTGCGTGTATGCGTCTCGAATCCTTAAGAAGTTTCAGTATGTCGTCAGTAAATGAGAGAATATATATATATATATATATATATATATATATATATATATATATATATATATATATATATATATATATATATATATATATATATATAGATATATATATATATATATATATTCTCTCATTTCTTTAAAATTGGAATTTAAATTGGATTAACAAATTAAACAACTCACATTTTTTGAGCTTAAAATTATCTTAAACAGGTAGTATGCGACCGTTTAGTGTTGTAAGATTGCATTTCATATCGACGATTCGCAATGAGTTAAATTTACATTTTACTAATTTTGACAATAATATCTGAACATATTGTGTAAAGTTAACTAATTTTCCAATTTTTCATATGAGATTTATTTGTATGACTTTAAACGGTTGAATCCTACTCGTTTAAAATAACTTTACACTCGAAAATGGCTCTGGGCGCTTTTAATTTGTACAATATATTATACACCACATTGGCTATAAATTTTTTAATTGCCTCAGCTATTTAAATTATCTTTGAGTTATATGAGGTTAGTGGGCCCAATATTATTAACAGTTTAAAATAATATTTGACAGCTTTGTGTACGTAAATGCAAAAAGCTGCACGTTTGTACTTACGCACTTAGGACTGTTCTGCCGTGATAAGGTAAACTGCAGTATCTTCCATAGTGACTTGGACCTTTGTTGCAAGCACTCAATTACTTTAACCGGTAAGAAAACATATACTAGAACTTTTCTTTATTTTAGAGCAAAAATGGTGCAACTCACTGTGGCGATTACTGCAGTTTACCTTATCACGGCAGTGTTAATGCTTGCTTCAAACTGAACTTAACTACATTAAAAGCAGTGTTTATTGATTGAGTGCATTTCGATAAACTAATTGATTCTATTTTAAAAAGAGGACAAGGCAATGAGATAACTAAGTAAGTGACTTGGCCAGCACTTATTTAGCTAATGTCCGGATCACAATTATTTAATTTTTTAATTGTCTATTTTTTCGCTGTTTTTGTTTATCCAATTTGGCAAGATTGGTTTGTAAACATGTTTTTGTGTTTATGTTTAGGTGTTAGGTTTTTTTTTTTCTATTTTTGTTTTATTTATCGGTTTTTATGAACTGAATACTCGACTTCTTAAGAACTTTTAATCTTTTATTTGCGATTAAATTATGTTGCTATTTCTAACTCTTAAAGTTTTTATGACTTTTCGTAGCTCGGAATTTTTTTTACTGGTTTAATATAAGACCAATATATTTTTGATTGTTTAAAAATTTATTAATTGTAACTAAACTCTAACTAATAGGTAGAGAGTGAGAGATAATGGGACAAATTTTTTATTAACCTCTGTATTTCAGCAAAAATACAAGAATTTTAATTTAGTTTTTCACAAGCTCAGAAACTGAACATTCCTTTACTTAAAAAGCCGATGTTAAAACATAACCATATTTTAGTTGCTGAGAATTTAAAAAAAACATGTTAATATACCATTACCTAATGGGACAGGGTGCAGGGCTAATGGGACATGATAAATGTTGCCTTAATTAAAGTTTCAAAAATTGGAAAATAAATCAGATAATAAAATTTTAGAGCTAACACCATTTACACAATGAAATTTTATTTTTTTAAAACAATTACTTCTCATTAAAAGGTGAAATATCAAAGTTAGAACTCAAATTCGGAGGTGTTCCCACAATTTTTGTTGAACCAATGAAAAGAATAGTTTTGTAGCTAAATCTTCTAAAAATGTATCTCAAACTTGTCCGCTTTTTCAAATGACTTGAATTTAAAAAGACTGTATTTATCTTAAAATAGCTGAAGCGGATTTTATCGCTATCTATTTCAGAATTAATCCAACTTAATAAAGAATAGATTGCTTTCTAGCAAATTTTACCAACAACAAATCACTAATCTTCACCAAGCTCTGCTCATATGTAATTAATGAAATTGCAGGGAAACGTGGAAAAATTTGTAATCAATGAAGCTACTTAAACTTTCACTTATTATATGACGAAAAAAATTTAAAAAGTTTAAAATTAAAGTTTAAAAAAGTTTTGGCAACTTCACTGAATAAGATATTAGAGATTTATATAGATTATTCAAGAGCTTTATATAGCATACAAAGCTAGGATTTTATTTGTGTCTCATTAGAATCCACAGTTTCTGTCTCATTAGACCCCACAGTGCTATTATTTACAAATGATCCAACACAAAACCACGTGTATTTCACCACAGTACTTGACACATAATATCTTAATCTATGATATGTCTTCTACCTAAAATTATAGTTTAGTTCGTGAAAAGTTTTTAGTTCATACTTTAAAAGTGTAAAAATAGATACACTTTTAATTTACTTTGGATTCTCCAAAACAACACCACTTCAACACATGCTTTTAATGGCTAATCTTTGTTTGTTAAAATGCGAAGTCTAACTGTTACAATTTTGTAGTATAGAAATATTTTTAAAAAAGTAAATTTTTCGCCGCTTTTGCCCCTTGCCCCATTAGCCTTGCATCCCAATGTCCCAATAGCCCCCACTCTCCCCTATCATTACTAACAATTCAAAGTATACCTATTTTTTTAAAACTTATAACACAATATTACTTTTAAAAAGTACAAAAGTATATGATCTTAATCATATTTCTCACAAGACTTTAAGATGTATTGTCAGTCCCATAGAGCTAATGCATTAGTTTTGGAATCACAAGTTCGGCAGAAGTATTGCTTTGTCATGTTAGCCTTTATTCCCCAGGTATGGGAAACATCATAACATCGAAATGAAAAAAAATTGAAATGAAAATGTTATCTAGTTATTTGATTATATATTTTCGAAGTTTTAAAATGCCAAAAATATACAGCAGATGGCGACACTATTTTAAAACTTTATGAATTAATAATTAAATAACCGGATGCTATTTTCTATTCAATTTTGTTTTAAATTGGTGTTATGATGATTCTCATACCTGGTGAAAACGGGATAATATTGCAAAGTAATTTTTTTTGCAAAAGTTGTGATTTAAAAACCCAAGCATCAGCTTTATGGGACTGACAGTCCCTCCTAAGTGAGCGGTAACTTATTCCTCGGCCCTGTTTCTGTAATCAATAGCAATTATAAGCGGGGATGGTGAAGAACGGTGTTTTACACCACTTTTTAAGTAGTAGTGTTTTTTTAAAAAAAAAACAAATTTTGTACTGCAATAGCAAAGAAAAGTTATGATTGGTTATAACACTATTTGTCAAATCCATCTGCGTTGAAGTTAAGTAGTGTGTTAAGAATATTCAAAATCCATACAGTGTTTAAAATTTATTTACTAACCTATTATTTCTCATGGCACTGTTATTCGCAGAAATTAACTGGTACTTTAATTATTAAGAAATATAAATTTATACACATAATATCTCCTCGCACATGAAAAGAAATATCTACCATCAAAATAGCATAGTAAAAACGTTACTTTTACGTGAACAGCAAGCTATTAACTCTAAAACACAACGAAAAAATTCTTAATGTGTTTTCTAAACTACGTTATGGTACACACAATAATGTATAATAATGTGCTAGCACTACACAATATTAATAATAATTGGTTATAGAGCGAATAGGAAATTGTAAGTCTAATCCCGAAGGATATACCGGTTGGTGTCGAAACTAATTCATGTCTCAATTGATCAATGCCCTGGTATAACCAAGTAGGCTCAGAAAGGGATTTAAACCCGATCCCTATATAGTATACTCCCTCCAAGTTATGCTCCAGCTTCGCTGGAGCTGAGATCCCTTAAGCTATGGATTAGGTGAGATATTTTCCACGTGAAATGGCTTGAGGGGTATTCATTCATTTGTTCTAATATTTGAGGGAATTCCCCGATCGAAATTATGTAGTGAGTCTGCGGAACGAGGGTAATAAATTGTTATTCAAAGTGCGGCAGACAATCAATTATCTAACACTCGACGGCTTTCACTCGAAAGGTTTGAGTTCAACTCAATCAATTTGAATGTAGGATTATTTATTTTAATTGAACCTTTGGAGACAACTTACTTTTGTATTTGTGACAATTTATTTGTAGTTAAAGGAATCTGCATAGAAGAGCACAGTGGAACTATGTATTTATAAAAAAATGTTTCTTTTTAAATGATTAATATGTATACACTCAAACAATTGTTTCGAAGACTATATATTTAAACTAGACAAGCTATACAGTGTTTCTCTTTAAAATTAAATAATTGTTTCATTGATGTTTTTGTATTAAATTGTGAATTTAATGCATATTGAAATGCAAAATTTGTAAATGTAGAATTTGTTTTTACAAAATAAGTTTTTAGAAACACATTCAACCTTTCAATTTATATTTTAAAAACTTAATTTTATCAGATTATGGGTTGTTTCTTCTGCAACCTCCTTACACTTTTAAAACCAACTCATATATTCTTCACATAATCATATATTTCAAACAAATATGTAAGTTTTGCGAGTCTTTAAAAAAAATGAAGTAATATTTGCTGAGCTCCGGGACGTCGATTTCTTAAAATTTGAAGTCTCAGGAGACTAGACGTTAATTAGGTGTTAATAAAATAGATAAAATAATAACAAATGTTTAAAGTTTAAATCTCAAACAAAACGTTAAATAAAATGCCAATAATTCAAACTGTGGAAACTTTTTTGCGAAACATATCAAGATTGTTCATTACTTTATTTATATTGTGTATTTGTTACACCTAATTTGAAAACTTAAAATTAACTTTTTTGAAACAACCAGAAAATTAATTTTTGAAAAAATATTTAATCGTATTCACTACTGTTTTAAACAAGCGTTTAATATTAATATCCCATTTAGAATTCAATGTCTTCACCTTTTCTTTTACGGAATAAAAAATTCAGAATTTCATTAGTAAGAACGTGACATATAATTTTAACCAATTTTTTTCTCTTGCAATCTCGACGGAATTTTAATATTCTATTCAAATAGGGTGCGTTCTTTTAACATGGTAGAAAGATTGATATTGGTTTTCTATTGATTTTCTGAAGAAAAAAACAGCAAAAAGTGTTTGATTGAAACTTAAGAATAAAAAAAGGATTTTCAGTTTGGAGGGCAAACAAACCCTTTTTTTTCACCCTATAAGAAACATATTTGCAACACTCATTTTTCGTCGTTTAAATTTTTCTTACGTCTTTTTTTAATAGATATGATTTATAAAAATCAAATTTAAATATTTTATTTATTTTACAATAGATACAAAAACTTGCAGAAAAATAGTAGTATAAAGTAAAAAAAATTCCATAGCTAAAAAGAGTATAGCAGTTGCACCTTTTCTTATGATACGATTCACAATCATACCAATTTTTGCACTGTAATTATAATAACGATGATATAAAAATGAAATTTTGTGTGGTTGTGTGTATGTTTCTTATAGACTCTTAATCTAGACATCTGTTTGACTCGTAATAACTTGGCACAAATGAAAAGTACACGGGAAGAACCGCTTGATTTCTTTAGAGTCTTTCCTTAATTTTGTCTGCTTGGCAGACATTGGCGACAAGAAACCTGTTTTCTTCTGGTTCTTCATTCGCGGTACAAACGTGCGACTCGTTTCACTGATATCTGGCGTGAATCAGGGTTGCCGCGAAGGATAAACAAAGCGAGTAACCGGTTTCTTTACACCAGTTTAGGCGATTTCTCGCTATCGTCCCCAAAGAGGCTATTAAGGAAAGCCTTCTACGAAATAAAACGGTTCTTCTCCTGTACTCTTAAAATGTGTAGTTCATACTTCAGTACGATTTTGAACTTTCAGAGATGAAAAGGCACTTTAATAAAAATAATTGACATGTTTCAAGTGACGTATATTCGTGCTGTCTCCTACTCCAGGATTTTAGTGAAGGTTTAGATGATGACTCCTTCATTGATTTTTCTGTTGACAGCATATTTGTGCATTTAAGCAATAAATGTATATCTGTATATTTAGGCTATTACGGACAAATTATAACAATGATGGTTGTTCAAGACTATCACAATAGAGCTACATTTTAGGGCTTCATGTCTCCATATTTTCGCCAAATACGTTGCCGAATTTCTTCAAATTGTAACCTAAAACGCGCAAAATTAGCAAATGTGTTAATGTAAAACTGGTGCAAATGTTAATTTATGAACTGGCTTAGTTGTTCGTAGTTCATCATGTTGGAGATGTAAAATTTATGTGTTTGTTGATACATCTATTTTCTCGCCAAATTATTACCAACAACTCGCCAAGTGAGCTAAAAGGTTTTATGTATTAATAAGGAAATCTACAATGGCTTTTTTTGCGTGCATTTTTATAATTTAATTTTCTTTTTCGAATTTCAAGGTAATAAAACGTAAATTTACACAACAATAACATAAGTATATTTTCCTTAAACAGATTTTTTTTATTTCGTGAAAAGAACGGGTATTTATTTGCTAGTGTCAGATATAATTCGGTGTATAATAAAATAAATTTCAATATCATATAGAATTGAAGAGATTTCAAGCTTTACTAATAGAAAACACTTTAAATTAGTGAATTTGTTTATCATTCACAGAATTACAATTAAAGATTGTCACAAATACATATATTTTACATGCATGTCTATCGGTAAATGCCAATGCACTTACATAAAGACAATAAAATATGTATATTCACACAAGATTTTTATTCTCAAGAGTAATTTTAAATGATGCATAGAGTAGTTGTATTTGGGTTTAAATCTAAATGAAAACCAGTGTAGCACCCTTTTTTAAGGTACACTCTTAGGACTAGTTACGTGGTACATTGCTTCGTAATTTAATTAAGAAAGCTGCAATCGTTGTTGCTTTGTAACTGGGATTAGAAAACAAAACGTGACAAAACAAAGCTGGCAATATATATACTTTCTTTTGTTTCGTATAACTATGTTAATTGAAACAAAAAATTCTAAACGTGAGAAACTTTTTCAATACTTTTATTTTTTCTTAATGATAAAAACAGTGCGTTTTAAGAGTAAAAAAATTTCGACGCGTAAATCGAACGATGAGTTGAAGTATTTATCATTAACATTGCAAGAAATGCGGCCTAAAGGTAACTTTTTACCCCATCTGGTGCAATTGTAGATATAAAATTTGCAGTAGTTCGTTGTTCGGCACCAGCTGGGATAGCGCCAGCTGGGATATAGAAAATGTATCTTGATTCTTTATTTTTACAACAACAAAAAATATGTGTGTGTGATAGGTTGTTAGGGGATATTTTTGTCTTCTGGAATCGCTGGGTGAAAAATTCTGTACACTATTGAATAACGGGCTTCTGGCGATTCTTTGGATTTTTGTGGTAATAGGTTGCTGCGCAAAAAAATAGATACAGCGGAATATGATAAAATATTGATTTAATATGTACTAATAAGTATAACTTAAAAAATCGAGTGAGGGATAAATTAAAAATAAACAATAATGTATAATTACCTATATTTTCTGATAAAAACAACCATTTACCCACATGCATTTTTCAAAAGTATTGGCACAAATACTATATTTATGCAAATTTTAAAAAGATGTGTCAGAAGAAAAGATTTACCCTATCCATATATAAGATTTATTATATTTTACATCACTCAAACGATTGTAGGGCTGTGGGGAGCCCTGTGGTCAGAGTCTCGATCTCCGGATCGAAAGGTCTTGCGATCGAGTCCTGGTCGCTGAAGACCCACAGAGTATATGGGAAATTCTACCATATTTTTTAATTTTATGTCCCTTGAACATAACTTTTAAAAAAAAATTAATATTTCTTTACCATTTTTTCTTATTATACTAGAAGACTGGTCCTTATATAATTGCAAAACGGAATTTTAAATCAAAGTAACTCCAAAAAATTTTTGAACGTAAAACAATGCAGAAAAGTCCTTACCGTCGTGTGTCCCGAATGTCAAGTTTTTAGTTAAGGGCTCAAGATAACACATTTTTGAGGAAAAAATTACATTCATTTGGATTTTAAATTGAACTATTACTGTAGCTTAACAAATTCCTTCCATAAAATTTTGACTTTTAATATTTTTAATGTGTTTATTGTCTCCTAACTTTGTCCCTGGGTTTTGGTACATTCACTGACCTCTTTCCTAAAGTGGTGAAGAGAGGCACTGGATGGAGCTACAGTGATTCTTCAACCATGAAAACTGTATTGCAGGAAACTCACATTTCAGTAAGTAGCCATTTAGCTAAAATTCACCAATAGGCCCAAAATAAAAGAACTAAGTAAAATTAGCTGCGAGGCTTTATTGCTTTCCTTACAGTCTCTCAGGTTTAAGGTTAATTCTTGATTGATAATTGCATTTTTTCCCCCATAAATATGTTTAAGTGGAGCACACGAAGTAAAAAAAATCCATTTTTATTGAACAGGAGTTAGTTTAAACACAAAAAAGACCGGAAAACAGCGTGAATGTCCTTACCTTCCGGTCCATTTTTTTCCATAAATATGTCCTTACATTCCGGTCCTTACCGTCGCAATGATCTAGCGATGGAAAACCAAAACCAGCTTTAAGACTAACAGGTTTCTTGTGATTTCGGTTTCATTGATAAATAGTTATTTTGTAAGGCCGGTTTAGACCGGTTTCTATAGCATCGGTGTTTTTTAAAAACTGCCATCCCTTACTATTATCTTTTGTTTTTTACAAATGAGCTTTGCTGAACTTTTTTTTCACAATTCTAGAACCCTTATGGCCTGTGGGCGGTCATTACGCAGTTTCAAACAGGTACAGGTCCCTGGAGACTATTTCCCTCCCCTTCAGGGACATGTCTAAATTGTGGAGGTGACGTGCGATAGATGGCAGCATCTGTCACGTATGTGTGTGCGTGTGTGTGTGTTGTGTCTGTCTTACTTGACGAAGGTTTATAAGCGGGTCTCTGACTAAGCACACAAGCCTGAAAATATATGTATACCTACCAACGATTGTAAATGAAAGAAATGACGAAAAAAGAACTCTTTAGTTTAAATAAAGAAAAAACCGTCAAAGTCACCGATCTCATGAAAATAATGTCTAATTTTCCTTCTGTATCATAAATAAATTTTTGTGAATATGGAGAAAAATGCTTTTTAGTCGTTATCAGTATTATAATATTTACTTTTTAACTCATAAACAATACAAGCGTATACATCCGTCGATATTTTTCACTTTATATGATGAGCCAAAGAATTTTTTTTAAATGTTTATGATTAATAGAATATTTTATAAATTTTGAATAATTTAATGATTTTTTTATTAATAAAATATTTCATAAATGTTGACTAATTTTATAATTATTTTAGTATTTAAAATGTTAATCAAGAAAAAATATTGTTAACCCATCACTGCGAAAATATAATTAAAGGGATTATATTTATTAATTAATGTATTTAAAGTTTAAAAAAAGCATACACTTTCTAATCGTTATTCTCTCTTAAGTCCTCTTATCTTTAAAAGGAGTTAATAGTATAAGATAAGTTTAAGAAAAGAACCTGATGTTTTTTTCCAATAAAAAAGTAAAGAAGAATATATGCGAGTACACTTTCGTGAGGAAACATTTAACTAAGAAAAGTTGCTAACATTTTGTAAAATGAAAATAAATAGACTTCATTCTCCTTTCTTTAGTGGCCATTCCATATTATTAAAAGAACTGTAATAAATTTAAAAGGATTTTCTTTATATAACTTAGTGAAATATAATGTTAAAGTATAGGTAAAATAATAATGTTGAGTAGATAAATGCATGATATAATTTTATTATTTACTCAAAAGTATTTAGTTAGAGAATTTTAAGAATCAATGCATTATTATTACTCAACAATTTTTTTTCAAAGCTGTTTTTATCACAAACGTTTAATAAAAGTTTAAAAAAACAGTAACCCTTTTGCAGGAGAATTTTTATACAGAAACTCATTTGCAGAAAAAATTAATACATAAAGAAATCGAAGCAACTAAAAGTTATTTAATACATTTGCAACAAAATAGTCCACTGAGTTGTTTTTTCCGAAAAATACTTAACGAGTGTCCCAATTTTTACGGGGAGTAAGTCTTTTTTTATGAAGAATGCTTAATATATCCTTGGCCTAGTATCAATCGGTTTAAACATTTGTGAAATGTGTATAATACTACTGCTAAACTTAACATTCAATTTTGTGTTTGTGTTTTAGTCCATAGTGCTAGGTATATTGGTAACAGTCAAATTGATATAAATATTTCTCTGCGCAAAATTTATTCAGAAAAAACATTATCTTTCCAAACGTGCTAAAAATAATTTAGGTAAGAAATAAGATGTTGTTGCTTTTTTTTTAAATCTATACAATATAAAAAAATATTTTTTTAATCTATACAAATATGAAAAAATACTTCTTTAATCTATACAAATATGTAAAAAACTTTTTTTAATCTATACAATTATGAAAAAATACTTTTTTAATCTATACAAATATGAAAAATACTTTTATTAAATGGGTTACTTTCCATTTATTAGCTAAAACATTTATTCGTCAGTAGAATATGAGTTAAAGAAATTCATTATTTTCAATTTTATATTTTTTCATTTCAAGGAGAAAACGGTGATTGAATTAAATATAACATGCATATATATTTTCGACTAACACCAATCTTAAACCTATTGTGCAATTGAAATATAAATATATTCTTTATATTATACATAAGTTAGAGATACATTATTCAAAAATTGCGTTTTCATATCAGCAAATTAATTGAATAATTTAATAACGGTTATAGAACGCTGAATTTTATAGTCATTAAGCAACAAAACATTCAGGCATGTTTTTACATGATACTTTGTAATTTCGAATGATTTATCACTTATTTACTGATATTAAATTTATTATAAAACATTCATTTGCCAAGAAAATGCCTGTTTTATTGCTGAAATTCCACTGTAATACAATTAACTATTTGAAAACACCAAGACGGAATTTAATTCATAAATCTTAAAAAAGAAAAGAAACACAGTTAATATAATTTATAAATAACAAAAAATCCTAGATTATTATGCAAATTACATTGAGTTTACATGTGACTCGTTATTTAAAACTCAATTGTTTAACTTTTAAAAAAAGTGAAATATTTATCCAATTATAAAACGCTTTGCCTATTTAATTAGATGTATTATTTTAATAAGAAACGAATTATTAAGGTATTTTTTTAATTTTAATCTTGTTTTGACAGTTTCCTCTTATGGTCGTTATTCATCAACAAGGATTAAAAGGGCATAAGAAAATGTATTGCTTAATTTTTCTAGAAAGATCTGAAGAATAGTAGTTAGAAACATCATGATCGTAATTCATATGTGAAATATTTTAAAACTACATTTCATAATTTCTTCTATGATGCAAAAAAAATTATAACTTCCTCACTTCTTTTAAATTGACCTACCATAAATTTTGAATGAAAATTGAAAAAAAAAAATCAACAATATCGTCACAAATTGAGCTGAATCCACTGTATCGACAGAAAACTTTTTTGTAACAAATATTTCCAATTTTCATGAATGTTTAGGAATTCTATTTGAAATAAAACGTACGTAAACTATATTCTTAAACTATAGCTTAAATGTAATTTCTTTCGATTTTTTCAAAACAGTAATGGATGATGTAATTTTTACTCTGCAAAGTAGAAAAAAATATAGATTTTTTTTCATACCAATCTCTATTAGAAAAGAAAAAAAATGTCTGCATTAAAGGAATATCGAACCGATTCTAACATATTTAAATTGAAATTTTAGAAGAAGTAGAAAATAAGGGAGTTTATCGGTTTTTCTCATTTTTGTGAAACTTCTTTTTTAAATTTGTTATCGGATTCAGCAGCATCAATACTTTCTCTGTTAGAAATGGAGATGAGGGGTGCAGGGGGAGGGGGGAAGGGAGGTAAGTACTAGGTAATTTTTTTAGATTATTTAAGAAGTTGTGTTAAAAGAACTCCTAATTACCCTTGAGAAGTTTACGCAAACTTTAAAAAAAAACTTAAATAAGTAATGGAAAAACTTTAACAGTGGTATAGTTCATTTTTAATAGTTATTTTGCTTCTTTTTATGGTGTACAGTAAACATATAGGGGAGAGCGGGACTTAACCGTACTTTGCACATGTAAAATGAATTAGTCAGTAAATTTTTAACACATTTAATAAAGCGCATTTATAAATTAATTATAAAAAATGTGTAGGGTCAGGAGGGGCAAAATAGGTAAAAAAAACAGCATATTTTGAATTCGTACCTCCAAAGCAATAAAAATATAAATTCAACAGGTATAAAAAATATTTAGGATATGCAAATGAACTTTTGTTTTTGACCATGGGGTAAAATAGGTTAGTAGTAAGGTAAAATAAGTCATGCTTTAATAAAAGAACTTCAATTGCACAAGTTATTGAATTAATTGTTTACGTTGTTTAGAAAGGAATCAGGTAAAATGAGATATAAATCTTCAGGAGAACTAATACCCTGAGGATCAATCCTGAGTCGGTGTATTCAAAAATAACAGTATTGTCAACAATACACTCTTGTAACTCTGGTGCCGTGTCGAAATATCGAAAAAGAAAAAAAAAAGAAATGTATTAAAATTTTCATTATTAATTATTTTAATATAAGATTTATTACTAATATAACAATCGAAGGTCAGAAAACAATTCGTTTCTTAATTTCTCTTTATAAAATAATCCCACCTTAAACTTTTTTTTGCATTTTTAGAAAGATGGAAACATTGCTTTTCATTTCATGTAAAAAAAATATATAATTTTAATTTTGGCAATACCACAAATAACGGTTTGTATTCTTACAAGAAATTAATGACAAAAAAATATATTTCTTCCAACATTTGCCTGACACTCTATTTGTTTGACACTCTATACTATTCTTTTATTTATTGGAATGAATAATACAGCATTTACTTTAATCAAAGTGGACTAATTTTTATGCTATATTTAATTATTGGTCACCGGCAAGCTTTTGGCAGTGAATAAGGGTGACTTTGGCCTAAGATGTAAGGATTTTGTATGGAACTTATCATTTTCAAAAATGTATGCGAGAAAAGTAAGACCTTCAAAATTGCTAATATTAAACAAGTAGGTTTGTAACAGAATCTGTCAGTCAGCTAGCTTCAACACAACAATTGTGTTCAAAAGAAAAATAAATTTAGCTAGTTTTATTTATTTAATTTCGAAAATTCAATAATTATTTCTTCAATAATTATTAAATAATTATTTATCGTTTGCAAAAATTAATTTATATTTCAAATAATAAATATGTAATATTCATCTATTTTAAATAGAACCAAAACATTTCATATCAACATTACAAACAAAGAATCTGTTAGTGAAATATATTTGACGTCATTTCAAACTGATTGATATTGAAAAAATAATTTCTTTTAATTTATTATATAAAAGAATTAAGTTTCTCGAGTGATTGTTGCGAATGGTCATGTTGATTTAATTCTAATAAATTAAAAATGGCTTCTTATGCTTTTTAAATGAGCATTAAATTTTGCAGTTTTTTAAATAATTTGTATGCTTATACCTGTTCAAAAATAAAGGATAGACATTTTCATTCTTCCCATTCACTTCAGAACAAAGTTTTAATATGAGTTAATATCTTATAATGTAATGTGATTTCGTTAACGATATATCTTTAATACTTAAGTTACGATTTTACATCGAGAGGTAATCGTAAGGAGTCATTAAATGATAACAATTGGTAAAAATGCCGAGGGCATTGTTCATAGGTTTCAAAGTAAATTAAAACTTCCACTCTTAATTACTTACTAATATCCAAATCTCATTCTAAAGATACTCACATGTAACTTCTGTTGAGCCTGCATGCTGCCGGACTTGGTTCGTAAGGAACATCCTGTTCTTCCGGGTCACAGAAGTTGTGGCAGCAGCAAGCTCCAGCAGAAGCATGTCTCAATTCCTTGTGAAGCACCAACAACAAAGTCGGATTGACGAAGGTGTGGGCGAAGGCAACGTGAAGGGACATCTCATAAGATGTGGATGGACCTTGGACTCCCGGTTGAATTAGAATCACAATGAACAGTGGCCCCCAGAACAGCAGATACGCCACCAAGAGAACCACAAACATCTTGACTCGACGTATTCCGTCTTTCTCCAGTCTGTTGATGTAGCTTTGGATTTGCTGAGATTCGCAGAGCTCTCTTTCGGATCTGACGGATATCATGGTGGTTACCAAACCAGCTATTCTGAGAGCCTCCAGGTTGGATTTGGTGAGATCCCTGTATAGTTTGCGTAGGTGGATACCTGTGAGAATTATACACATCAGATTGACTGTCACCCACAGTGCATTCAGTACATAATGTCTAACTGGAGCGTATACCATTGGGCAAGCATCAATAAGAGCCACTCCTTCACGAGCAGATGATAATGCCCCGCTTAAGAAAGTGGGGCCTAAATTGATGGTAAAACTTGCGAACCAAATAATAAACAATCCGAAGATTATGCACTGAGGACTGTCTAAGACGACATGGTTATTTTCTGAGTTAATTGTGTATCCGTCATCTGAATCGTCATTTGAAACCTCATTTTGCTCGGGCATCAGAGGAGCGTCGTTAATAACAGATGTTAAGATATTGACAGTAGACACGGTAACAAGCAGAAGAAAGGCAGTTTCAACTATCGAGCAATTTGGCATACGTTTGCATAAAAGAACACTAATTCCTAAAGGTATTAAAAGACTAGCTCTCGCACAGTCCACTAGTCCTTGATGAAACAACAGTCCTTGGGACCATCTGAAATGAAAGAAAAATTCATTTACATTAGTATTAATTTGAAGATTTTTAGCTTAAATTTATTAGCACTTCTCTGGCGCTTATTGCTTTATCCGTTCTTTTTAAATAAGTACAATTTCTCAAAATAGCCATTCAGTATTAAAAAAAAGTTTAGAAACGTTCCTAGAAAATTTT
The DNA here is from genome assembly GCA_023701765.1 of Hylyphantes graminicola. Lineage (NCBI taxonomy): Eukaryota > Metazoa > Arthropoda > Arachnida > Araneae > Linyphiidae > Hylyphantes > Hylyphantes graminicola. The sequence goes on from CM043122.1 coordinate 32,165,224, forward strand.
GGGCAACTAGTTTGCCCAATTTTTACCAGTATATTCCCTAGAATAAACGAATAACCTTCCCCAAAATTTTGAAACAATCCCACATAATGCCAGTAGCTTCTTTAGAAATGTCAAAAACGTTGCCCAGTGTTTTCCAGTAATTTTCCTGGTAGTTACCACTATGGACTAGTATATGATAAGCAAAAGTTTTACATGGGTTTTCACGACTATTATTTTTTTTTTACTTTTTGGACTTATTTTTCAACTACGGACTTATTTTACAACTACTTGATTCAAAACACCGAACTAAAAATCCACAATTAATACCATTACATAACTGTGCACCACGCAATGAATAAGTTCCAGTCGTATTGTTTACTTTCTTGAGCATTCGGGAATTACATTTACTTTGAACAATACATAATTTTCGTACCTTACTGAACCGAACGTTGTGTTCAAACTTTTCTTTTAGTTCAACTAAAGCTTTCTTCTGTTCGTGAATCTGGCCAAATTGTTGTCCCCCAATTTCGCTTAATTTCTCTGCGTTGGACAAAATATCATCTAAACCGAATTTTCCAACAACATTAACGTAGAGATGTATTTAAATATATCATTATTTTATTTCACGTCTTTACCGGTGGGAAAAAATTCTTTAGAAAGTTAGAAAAGCATTTTTAATTCTCAAATTTAGTTTCCCGTTTTTTGGTAGTTAAATTTTTTATCAATTATTAAATGTATTTAACCATTAACTGTCCAATTTATAAAAGTTTCATTTCTTTGAAAATAAAAAACATAATTACACACAACTTTTTATTGATTCAATTGATTTAGAAATCAATAAATTTGTATTTATTTTTCAAAAATTAAAAGCGCTTAAGAATATTAAAATATCCTAGTATGCTAGTGCAGTAATTATAAATTTGTAAAAAAATATTTTTTTTCTAACATTATCCTGATAAATTAAAATAAATTACATATTTGTAAACGTAATTCTCTTAAATATTGCATTCTATAAGCACAATGAGCATGGATTGAATCAATTACAAGTTATTGTAATTGTATTTTTATTATTCTAAAAGCTTTTATAAATTGGACAGTTTGTTTAATGATATATATTTAAAAATTAATTAAAAAATTAACTATCAAATAACGGAAACTAAATTCACGAACTAAAAATGCTTTACTAACTTTCTAAAGAATTTTTTTCCTCCGTAAAGACGTGAAATAAAATTGTGATATATTTAAATACTCTTCACGTTCGATCGTTTATACACACTCGAAAGTTACGTAGCCTTTTTTCAAAGCTTAAGAGAGGGTAACTAAAAAAATAAAGGAAATCGAAAAAATATTTAATTCATCCCCTGCAAAACACCGGTGCCCTTTTTAAAGCCCCCATTTTATCGAGGCATACGTGTGGCAATGAATATTTGATAGGGTATCTACGCGCATTTCGTAAACAACGCGCCTGCAGACATGTCCAATTATTATTCAATTTGAAACTAAACTTTTCGAAAGTAAATACTTAGTTTTATAAAACTTCATGCCATTTGCAGGCATCAGCGTTCTAAAAGTTTTTATTTTTTGCTTCATACCATTTTTCTCAAATTGCGATTATTCGAGAATCAGTTTTGTATATATTAAAGGTATACATTAAAGGTTTAAAGGCATACATTAAAGAATGTATGGTTATCAAAATTATTTTAATATTAGTTAAAGTAGCTTATATATATTCATTACCACAAAAAATACATGTCTAAACATTACCTCAACCAACCCTATACAAAAATGAGAGCTCGTATAATTTTGATGAGCACGCATGTTTTAAAATTTTAATTTTCGAATATTTTCTATTTATAATTCGGCAACATTCTTTTTTCATAATTTAGTTTTAAAAATTTATTTATGTTGGCAATAAGAATGAAATTTTCTACTCGCGTGTGATGAGTAACTACGTGATATTAAATGCATCAAACTTATTTCCGAGCTAAATCTTTTGTTTCTATTGATATAAAATACAAGTAAAAACGGTAAATATATCGCGACATTTTAATTTCATTTTTTGGTCCACGCCGCGTATGGTTTTCGTCGATAGAATCTGGCAACCAGGCAATAGCTAGAATGTCGCAGCCGTCTTTCGTATGATTGGGAATTCGGGGAATCGGAATTGAGTAAATTGAATTTAGTATATAGACATAACAGGGTTGTGGGTTGAAATCAAGCTCTGGAAACACATCTGTTGTTTTTACTTTTAATGTATTTGTTTAAAGAATTTAATTTAGATTTTGCTTAGTTTTAGCACTCTACAGCTTTTCTTTATATAACTGAAAAAATGCAAAGGTTTCAAAGTATAAAAACTATACCAAAACGGAGCTTAAGTTTGCAGCAGAAAAATGTACTGAGCGGAGGAAACTAGGTAAACAACCCGGCTGGCACAATCGTTAGGACTCTAGCCTTTGGAGCTACTGGGGTCGGGTTCGAATCCCGGTCAGGCATGGATGTTTGTGACCGTCAATAAATGTTGTTATTTGTTTATGTGTTATTCATTTCTTTGTGACTGTACACATTCTTTCTGTGTCTGTCCCACTTGACGAAAGCTTAAAAGCGGTTCTCAGAACAAGCACACAATCTGGAATATATATGTACCATACATACAATCAAATTAAAAAATTTCTAAAAAAAATATCCGAAGAGCAACAACAACATCTGCGAGGCTTCTGTGAAATGAACTCTGATGGCTAATTATTATGTAGGGCGGACCGGGGCTAGTTTTTCCAATTGGTAAGTTTTTAGGTTCCAGGCTGTATATTGGAAATGAGCCGTTGGTTGACGATAACTGTCTGATTGCTTTATGTAGCAACATGCTTGTCTCTGAAGTGGACACATTGTTTGAATTAAATAATAACTTAAATTGGGATGTTTTTTAATAGTAAACTTTGCTAGTATTTTTTTTCCAAATAACTAAAAATTGTTATCGTGTCGTAATACTACGCACGTCCAATCCGTAAACATTATCGTCTATTCTGATGACACACTATTTATGAAAATGTGTAATTACTCGTTACAAACAGACTAACGAAATTGCTCATGAAGTATTATAGAAAATTGGATGAAAGTAGCACATATACATTTTTATTTTTAATATTTTATTAGATTTTTTTTTTTGCCGATTAGAAATTTACCCTAACTTGCTATCCATTAGATTGGCAATGACCTTCAACCTATAAATCGTTTACTCCCAAAATAAAAATAATGCTCATTTAACAAAAAAAAATAATAGATCATTTTCTAACTTGTTGTTTGATGATTAATGTTAAAATTTTCAGTAAAAAAAATACACCATAATACCATTTCAAATTAAATTAAACAAAGATCCCCTTCGTGAGAACACAAACAGATTTTCGATTATTCTTTCATTCGTTATTTTACAGATTTGTTAATGAGCCAAACAAAAATATCCCATTTTCTGCCTCATCATGATTTGAAATCGAAAAGTAGCAGTCGTTTCTTTAGCGCTCAAAACGAAGTAAATACCAAGCACCACGATCTATCAATGCAGCTGACGTAATTCATTTACAAGTTTCTAGAGGCCTGTTTAATTAGATTACATCTCTCTAAAAGATTAGGGTAGAGTGACTAGCAGGTCAAATTTATTCCGGGGTTGCTGAAAGACTTGCATTTTCATTACGTAAAGATTTCAGATGAAAATAATTAAAGGGCTTTTTTGAATAGTGGTCCAACTCAGTTAATTACATTTTTATATTTATCTTGCTTATTTCGATGTTTTAGTCACTTCTATTTGTTTCTATGTTTATCTATCAGAACTTGGGTTGTTTTATTGATATGAAGAACTAAATAGACACTGTAGGCGCGTTTAACTGAACTATCGAATCCATGGAATGAAGATCAAACTCCGCAATTTTTCCCTCTTGGGGATTTTAACCCAGGCAGAACCGGAATTGCAGGGTTCATTGGGGGGTTTCGCAAACCCTCCAATGAAGGAGGGTTTGATGTTTCATTCCATGGATTCGGCCGCAGACTATCATTTGGGTTATAAATTCTGCTCGACCAGTTTTTCCCCTAATAGAGGGTTTGGCATTCCATGGATTCGATGGCTCATGTAAACGCGCCTAATGTAGCACCACCAGTTACACCATTACCCGTTTAAAACCTATTTGTTGGTACCATTAACACCTTCTTTACTGGAACGTTAACCTTAAGTTTTTAGAACTAGCATTTTGTGTAAATTACTTCGTCCTACATAAATTGTGCAGCACTATAGTGTGCATTTGATTTATATTTATTTATTTATATAAACTTAAGCATAAAGCTCATCTTCGTGTGGCAAATTTTCTTGCCAATCGCTGTTAATGAGATGCTTTTAAATTTGTTCTTCTTGCTAGAAAAGTACCCGTACTTTGTATAATTTGTTTTCAAATGGTTAAAGGGTATGCTAAAAAATATAATTAATAGCAATTAATCTCCTGGTTACTATTTTGCAATAGTGTATTGTTTTATATTGTAAAGTTACAAATTTTGGCCGCCTCGGTGGCTGAATGGTTAGTGTACTAGCCTTTGGAGCTGCTGGGGTCGGGTTCGAATCCCGGTCAGGCATGGATGTTTGTGACAGTCAATAAATGTTGTTATTTGTCTATGTGTTATTCATTTCTTTGTGACTGTAAAATTTCTTTCTGTGTCTGTCCCACTGGACGAAAGCTTATAAGCGGTTTTCTGAACAAGCACACAAGCTGGAGTATATATGTATCATACCATACCATACCATACAAATTTTGTAAAAGATTAGTATAAGTTAAACTAAATATATTTATTTTGCCACAGAATCAAATCCAAATAACTATTATTACAAAATAATAATTGATATACATTTATCTATAATACATTTTTAAATTATTCATAATTTAAATTTCTAATTAGAAATTCAGTGTGTTTAACTATTGATAAATTATGTGTTTCTGGGGCAATTTGCATTTGGTGTCTATATTTATCTTGAAGCATTAAGAAATTTTTTCGCTAAAAATTTATTGTTTGTGTAGAATTGGCCAAAGAGCTTTATTTTTCTTTAAAATTCTTGTATTTTATTCTTTTAGAAACAAAAAAAAATCGAAGTATCATATTGTGATATCATTTGTGATAGCAAGAGATCACGGAGAAATTTAAGTTGAACTCGCATAAATTATTTCGTTTCATTAGTTTCTTAAAATTGTGCATAAGCATTTTTGTGACCTATAGGGACATTCAAAACTTCATTTACTATAAATTTTTTGCTTGCTTTATTTGTGCTGTGTCGGTTGAATATATATTTTAAAACTACAAAATCAACTAAAATAATTTGATAAATATTGAAATAATTTTGCAAGAATTTAAAAAAGGTTGAGTATATTAATTTGATTGGAACCACAGATTTATTTAAAATATTCCTTGCAATTTATATTTATTGTTAGTTGCACGTAGAAAAAAAATATAAGCATACACATAGAAAACTGCACAACTTTTGACTCACTAAAAGTATGTTGACTCATGAGTTCATGAGCTCATGTCAACTGAGTTAGTTGACATGCTAACATAGTAATTTGACTAATTAACAGAAATGATATCAAAATGATAAAGAAGCATTGTAGTTAGAAATTAATTGTATGCCATTAAAGAATGAAAAAGGTAAAATAATGAATAATAAACTTCTGAATTCTATCTGAGTCAACAGTCAAACAAAGTGTACCAAAGGCAGATACACAAGATCTTGTAAATTTTTTACTTGGATTTCGTTCCCTTAAGAGGGAATGGGGCGTGCAGGACCGGGGGTCTCCAAACTCAAGTGCCTCAATGTTAATCCAATGGGGAAAAAACCATTTTCTTTGCCACATTTCTCCGGCTGTATTGAATATTTTTACAAGCGGATTTTTTATGTGATAAATGTAGCTGACGTAGCTGACTTGAGTCAACGGTCATACAAAGTGTACCAATGGCAGATACACAAGATCTTGTAAATTTTTTACTTGGATTTCTTTCCCTTAAGGGGGAATGGGGCGTGCAGGACCGGGGTTCTCCAAACTCAAGTGCCCCAATGTTAATCCAATGGGAACAAATTATTTTCTTTGCCACATTTCTCCAGCTGTATTGAATATTTTTACAAGCGGATTTTTTATGTGATAAATGTAGCTGACTTTCAGGTCCCGACAATCCCACTTTTGAAATTAGTACGAATATTTTTTTTTAATATTCAATAAATTATTTTACACAAAATATTCGAAGCAATTTCAAAAAGTGAGAAGATCGAGACCTGTAAGTCAGCTACATTTATCACATAAAAAAATCCGCTTGTAAAAATATTCAATACAGCCGGAGAAATGTGGCAAAGAAAATAATTTTTTTCCCCATTGGATTAACATTGAGGCACTTGAGTTTGGAGACCCCCGGTCCTGCGCGCCCATTCCCCCTGTATTCTTAACCTTCAACAAGTAGTCACTTTTCTAACAATGTGGGGAATACTTTTTATCAAAGCTTTATTTTTCACAACAGGTCGATAACTTTAAAGGCAACAGTATTGCTTGGTTTTTATATTTGTTTTAAAAATGGAGGAAGTAAATATTTAAAAATGTCAACTGTTGCATCGAAACCTTTGTAAATCCTATTTGTAAAATATAAGCCGTCAAGACCTTGCTACTGCATTTTTAAATTTCTGTACTCACATGACTTTCCTTCCATATAGCAACCAAACGAGTTTCTATAAAATACATTTACGGAGTAATTAAATGAGCCATATCTAATGTAAATATTAAGTTATAGAGAGTAACTAGGAAAAGGACATTTTGGTTTACAATTTTACAAGTAATTAAAAAAATTAATTCATGTGATATAATTAATAACGTCTTGACTTTACTAAGACACATGAATTCACGTGAATGCAATTCAAAATATATAAATTTCCATGTAATAGTTAATCATTTCCTTTTTTCTATATATTTGTAATAACGGATGAAACGTCTATTTTTATTCCATTTCAAACACCTATTTTATAACTATAATCTTGTACGATGTTTTCTAACTATGCGTTTCTGTATTACTCGAAATTATATTTTTTTCAAAATAAATGTTTATATTCTGCGTTTATTTTGACTAAAGTAGAATTGTCATAGCTGTTATTTTAACCTTCTACAGATTTGCTATAGATGTTAGTTTAACCTTCTATAAGATAAAAATATCCTTTTTTCTTAAATGTATGAGGGATATGATTGATGTAAAGAATAATCAAAGCATAATCGATAACTCTTGCGTCAAGGGATGTTCTAAGCGTTTTATACGTTTCGTTTTACGTTGAAACATAAGACGTTACGGCTGAAGATGTTTTCCTTGCTACTTAGCCTAGTTATTTTTCGGCACATAATTCTTGATCTAATGTCAACATTCATTTTAGGAGATTTTAGTATTGCTTCAAGTTGTACAAATAAACTATAAATGTTAGGTGTAGGTACTTCATAAAAATATTTGTAGTGTTAGAAACATCAATATTAGCACATTTATTATACAACAGATGATGAAAACATAAGTAAAGAAGTAAGACATTTTTGAATTTTAATAATCTTTTGAAATAATAAGTTTAGTAAATGTGCATTGAAATATTGCAATACGAATTGCAAAATATACCAATGAAGGTGAAATGCGTTTATTTAAATACAAATACAAAGAACTAACAATACTTTAAAGCTACTGATATTTTGCATACGCCTAAATGATATAATATTGAGAATTAACAGCTTTCCCACATCCAAAAAAAAGTATTACACTGTCTTTAATGGACGATTCGAGAGAGTGGAGAATTGTTTGTTTGTGGGGTAGGAGACAATATTTGACGTAGCTGTGACGTAACCGCAGGCGTGGCCGTTCCAGTTGTCCATTAAGGCAGTAAAAGAACGGCATTTAGACGTTAAAAAACGGTGGATTCAAGCAAAGGGGTAAACAACATGCTGACTTATACTAGCATGTTTGAAACAGTGAAAGGTGGCTATGGGTTTGGTTTTGGTTGAAATGACTTGCACGCAAGATATTGAGGGCTATTTGCGGTGGTCTTCTTAATTTTGAACAGCGGATAAGCAACGAGAGGATTTCAAGATAATGGTATCTTTTTACTCTTTTTATAAGGATTAACTAATAATTTTTTAACCGGTGGGACTTGTGGGATGGTGGGTTATGAAACGGAGTTTATATTCGCAGATTCTGTTTTCACTATAGACATAAAAAAGATCGTGGTAGGAGAAAAAAAATTCTCCTACACGATATTCCGAAGTCCGGAGTACCCTTATCATGTCGCTATAAGGTTTCGTATAACTCCATCTCATGTGTCAATCTTAAATTACCATGGTTCCCTATTCCGAGGCTCGTCACTAACAGACCATGTGTAGCTCTTGTTAGACGTTAATTTAAGCAAACCTAAGTACCAAAACAATATACATAAAAAACGAAAAGAAGATTGTATACAATACAAAGCATTAGCCTTATCAAGTACTCTTAATTCACTCGAAAAAATGTCTGTAATCTTTCTATAAAAACATCTGTATAACTAAAATTCATAAAGCCTACGTAATCCTTCAAAAATAAGAAACTTTTAATTATCTAAAAATCTGCTTGGCTTTCAGATTTCTTTTTTATTAAGCCACATTAATTAAACTCGAGTATGAGTTTTTAAGCTCGCGTATAATCAAAGTAAAGACTAGAAAAAAAAGGAATACAAATATAAATTTTGAAATTTAAATCCAGTCTGCTTTTATAGAGTAAATATAAAAAAAATCTTTTCTCGTTGTATATTATCATATAAAGAAAATATTCTGAAGTTTAATTAATATAGTTATGAATTTTGATGCTGCTTAAAACTGTCTGCGACGAAAAAAATAAATTAAATTAATAATTTTTCCATTAAAGCATTGGATCTGTAGTTTAAAGTTTTCGGACTAAATATTTTTAATGCTTGTGGTACTCGGAATTCATGTAATAGATAAAGATGAATTCTGATTATTACATATTTCCTTTATGTATTCATTCTAAAAGCAAGATGGAACCAAATTTTTATTGCGAACGTAAACGTTTTACCGTATAAATATTTGTTATTTTAATATATCTCAAACTTTAAAAGTGTTTATTGAAAGTGATTATGGATAAGGGATTATTGAAAGTGAAAATGAAAATCATTGTAGAGAAGTTGGACGAAAAATGAAATTTCTCTTGATCAATAAGATATATTAGTCAAGTAATAACTACATTTTAAGACTTGGGTTGCTAATGAGATTGCTCAATGCAAATGATACCAGAACATTTTTTAGTGAGGAGTAAAGAGTGTTTTGCGAGAGGAGTTTTGCGAGTAAGGAGAAAAGAATGTTTTCTAATCATTCCCTTGAAATTTGTGGACTTCACTGCATAAGGAATTGACTACATTGACTTTAATTTTTCTCACAACATTTTTAAAATACAGCTCGTAATCTATAAAAAATGTGTTTTAGATTGTTAATTGTACAATATGGTACTGATAGATCTGCAAAACCAAAAATGGCCTCACCAAGTAAGACGACGAAGTCAGGCGTAGGTAAGATGTAACTGCTACTACTTTTTGTTTTTATTCACCATATTTAATTGTTTGCGATGGATTTTTCGAAAATTCCTCTGCACAGGACATTTTTGACAACTACTGTTTACTAACTATGTCCATATTGGAGGAAAATACGATTATATGGCGAACTATGTTATAGTGTGTGTTCTCTTTATTGTAATTTTCATATGGAGTCCATTGATGAATGCGGATAGATAGGGGAGTTATCTCAACCTCAGAATACTCTTCTAACAAAAAGACCACATCAAGATAAAGTTAATTTTTCTTTCACCTTTTTAAATAATCGTTTTTCTGTCAAAGTCTATATTTATTTCTTCATCATCGTACCTATAAAGTAGAGTAAGGTGACGAAAACCGCTCCTTATTTTTAATTTAATGCATTTCATAATTCGACTTGGAATTTCGGCATTTGAAATATTTTTATTTTGCATTAGGAGTCAAAGAAGAGCAAGAAAAAACAAACATTTTAAGTGATTTTGCCGGGAAGAAGAGTCTAAAGCTTATTTTCCCTCTAAAATAAATTTTGGGGGCTTTTATAACAATATATATCATTTTTTTTTTTAATTTACCTGAATTTCGATATCAATATACCTTATTATATATGGGAACAGACTAGACGAACAATTATCTGATATTCACAAAATAAGCTTATTTTAGGTCAAAAATAAGAGTTCCATAAGAAAAAATCATTTATTTTTTATATGGTTTTTGAAAAAATGCCAAAATTTTTTAACTGTGGAAAACAACCAAATAAAAATATATGTATTACCTAAAATCACTTCGAGTTAGATATTTTAAGGAATCTGACCATATTATTAAAAAAAATTTAGTAATTATTTTAACCGAAATAGTTTAAATTGTGTTTTAAATATCTGGAACTGAAGTGAACTTTTCAAAAATCAGGTGAAACGCTGGTTAGCTATTTTCTAAATAAAAAAATAGTAGTTCTGACTTCTATTAAGATTAATGTAAAATATTGTCTAATAGAACAAAGTGTGAAGAATCGAATGATGTGTGTTTGGATGTCGTAACGGGACATAAACATTTGGAAAAAATATTGAAAGTGATGATGCCAAATGGCATCACTGGGACTTTAAGGGTTAAAAGTATTGCTGACAGAGGAAAAGAGCTGCATATTACAGGTTTTAAAGCTATTAAAACTACCTTATTTGGGATATTATTATCTTTAAATGTATTTAAAAAGTGGTAATTGACAGTCGTGTCGTGTTACACGCCCCTACTTTTAACTGCGTAAATATTGAATTAACTCATTCATTTGACAAAATAGCACAATACCATTGCGTATAAAAGATTTGTTTCACCGCAAAACAATAATGACCTGTTTCCATTTTATCCCATTTTATCCCCACAATAACATCAGCATGAAAACCTACTAAAATCTATGAAAATAAACCGTTTGGCTATTTTTATTTCGTAATAAATCAGACAACTGGAACCGACAAATCGGCGAAGGCCCTGTTTCGATTGAGTAGGGAAACGTGACTTGGTTTGGATTTCTTTGGCGGCTTCACTTCGCGGAAATTGTTTTTCTTAGAAAACTTTTAAAACACTTGTACCGTGAAGGAAATAAAGTTAACAAGCAGCATAGCCCATTAATTCATGTCTAAGTAAACGAGTGTCATCTACGTTCATTAATCATTCAATGTATGGCAGTATTTGGAGGCAAGTTGCGTTTCGGCCTGTTGAATCATGGGGAGAAGCTTGAATTTTGAGTGTACCATTCAATATATTGTAAAGGTTATAAAGCTGATTATCTCAACACATCGTTTTTTCTGCCCTTGATGTTAACATCTTACAAATGGATCGTACAGACGAAGGAAATTGATAAATGAAAGTGTACGTATAGGCGGTGCACATTAAGTCTGTAGGAGGTATTTTACTTAGCGTTTTTCTCCTCCTGAAGTACTGTCTACTTTTAATATAGTACTACTTTAAGATATACCAAGAGTGTGGTTTAAAATTATAAGTTAATGAGACACGAAGAAGCACTGCAATAACATTTTGTTCCCTAAAATGTATTAGTCATTCACAAAATATAATTGTTATTACTATCATTACTATTAGCATTATTATTTGTATTGTTATTTACAATTTTCTCGGTTTTTAATGCGAGCTTATTTTATGCATGCGAATAATTCTAACTAAAATCTATTTTTAAAATGAAACAGGTAATTAAATATTTTAATGAAGATGATATTTCATATCTACACACAATCGACGACGAAAATACCATTAAGGGCTCAGAAAGTGCTATTTATTATAAGCGACTGACAAAACTGCAAGTTAACGAATTGAATTCTTTGTTTACAGTAGTTGAAATATTTTAAACGACCTTATTTTTAGCTAGCAACCTTCTTCTGTGCCTTAAAACAACGTAAAACTAGGAGTTTGCAATACTACATGACACACATATATTTTTATATAATAAAGGTAATTATAATTTTAATATATTCAAAACCTGAAAAGTTCTATGGCAGTTACAGCTAGCGCTTGCTCAATTTTTTCGAAAAACTAATTATGAGGACTGACACTGGAAATACGTGTGCCGCAAAATTGAAGTGTTTATCTTTTTTTTTGTTTTTCAGCAATATCTTTAAAACCAAAACAGCACTATTTCAGATACATCAGACCTATGTGCAATTTTCTTTATAATCTTACTATATCTGACTTCCGACAGGTACTAAGAACTCGTGTACCAAATTTGAAGTCTGTAACTCTTTTAGTTCGAGCTGGAAAGTGCTTTCAGACAGACAGACCAGCCGCCCCGGTGGCGTAATCGTTAGGACTCTAACCTTTGGAGCTGCTGGGGTCTTGTTAATCTCGGTCAGGCATGGATGTTTGCGACTGTTAATAAATGTTGTTATTTGCCTATGTGTTATTCAACTCTTCGTGACTGTAAAAAATTCTTTCTGTGCCTAACCACTTGACGAAAGCTTATAACCGGTTCTCTGAACAAGCACCCAAGCTGGAATATATATGTACCATACCATACCATACAGACAGACCAATATTGTAGAACCCCTTTCTTTAGAATCAGCACTCTCCAAAACATTCAGAAAACACAAAATCACAATTTCAGATTTCTGACCCCATCGCAATCCATTCGTTACCTTATATTTCACATTAGGTCACTGTAAGTAAAATGCATATTTGGCAATAAACTCATTGAAAATATACCTACCTTCTAAGGGGTTTCTTTGTCAGGATGAGGAACATTAGGAACGTATTCGCTCCCATGCCCAGAAATGCCAACGAGAACAAAACGACTGACTCTGTCGTCTGTGCTGGGTGACAGTTGGGGGCAGACGTGTTTCCAACGTGACTGGAATTGGACACCCCTCCAAAGCGGACGACATTCAGAGTGCCAGCCATTATGAAGACTCAATACTTTCTTCTTTTTTTTTTTCAAAATAAATATCTTTGCTTGGTTTCAATAAAAGAAATAAGTTCACTTGGTTTTAGCCGTTGATTAAATGGTTCATGTACCTGAAATAAATGAAGAGTTTGAGATGGTATAGCTGTAGGTCATACACTGCGATCCAAAAGTTTAGACAATGACTTTTTTTAGCTGTAAAATTCAGATTTGTGATATTAGAATTTCAAAACATCCTTATATATATTAAATACGTATTTTGAAATGATATAATTGAAACATAATTGCTTGATTTGCTATAACAATTTTTTGTTTCATAAAATAAAATTTTGTATGGTCCCAAAAGTTTAGACACAAATACGAGATTATGCTAATTTAAAGTACATAATTGCCTAATTTTGCATTTTTATTGTTAAATTATATATTTTTTATGTGATAAATTAAAAAAAAAACGATATCCGGTGAACTAAGCAGATTTTATAACGATATTGGTTCAATTTTACACCAAACAGACAATTAAGCCATATTAAATCTTTATTCAAATCCAATTTGCTTTAAATGTACAATTTAACATCTCTACATACGAACCGAATGAATACCAGTCCATCACCTTAAAGTTTTAAAACGAATTAGTGGATTTAGAGACATGCATTGACAAATTTTCTTGATGAAAAGTGCAATCATTCCCATATAAAATCACAAAATAGCGACACATCATTCTATTTTGCACTTTAGTACAATGCAGAGATAGTCACCTCTTCAAAAACGACAAAAAAAGTACGAAATTTTAACGCAAGTTCACTCCACACAATTACGAAAGTTCCTCCTTCATACTAAAATTTGAAGTATCTTGAGAAAAACCGGTTTCTTTCAACCGGTTACAATTTAACCGGTCTCTTTAGTGCTATTTAAACGCGTTCGGTTTAACCGAATATTGAAAAATATGCTTTTGAAAACACCGGTTTTCCCCCTCAAAAACTCTAGCATCAAGGGGTAGTTTGTAATGGTGTAGAGTGAATTTACTTTGTAATAACCGAATTTTTTTGGCGTTTTTGAAGAGGTGGCTATCTCTGCATTGTACTAAAGTGCAAAAAAGAATAATCTGTTGCTATTTTGTGATTTTATATGGGAAATACTGCACTTTTCATCAAGAAAATCGATCAATGAACGTCTATAAGTCTACGAATTCGTGACAAAACTTTAAGGTGATGGGCTGGTATTCAATCGGTTCGTATTTAGATACGTTAAATTGTAAATTTGAAGCAAATATGATTTGAATAAAGATTTAAAGTGACTATATTGTCTTTTTGGGTGTAAAATTGTACTAATATCGTTATTAAATTTGTTTAGTTCACCGGATATCGTTTTTCTTTAATATATCATATAAAAAATACATGATTCATCAATAAAAATGCGAAATTAGGTCATTATGTACTTTAAATTAGCATAATCTCGTATTTGTGTCTAAACTTTTGGGAATATACAAAATTTTATTTTATGAAAAAAAAAATTGCTATCGCAAATCAAGCTATTATGTTTCAATTATAGCATTTCAAAATACTTTTTTAATATATATAGGGATGTTTTGAAATTCTACTATCCCAATTCTAAATTTTACAGCTAAAAAACGTCATTGTCTAAACTTTTGGATCGCAGTGTATACAGGTATAAATAAGGGGAGACCGGGTATAGTTTTATATGTTTTCTTTTTGAATGTATATTTTGTATTTACATTTATTTTGAAGTAAACAAAATGTCATTTTCTTACTCACGTGCTTGTCTACAAATTAGAATTACTGCTTTTCCAAAAAGTAAATATACTTTTTGGCAGGAAGTGGTTAAATGCAAGCATGTTGAGCTGGGAAGCGTGCCCCGTATGCAAGGTAAATTTTCCAGACTGCCAAAAAGTAATGGGACAAAACTATAAGTTTATTAAAAGTACGTTTGATTTAGGTTTGATTGTAAGCATGAAATTTCACTCAACTCTGAAAAAATAACCAAAACAGCTCTAACGACAATATTACAACACCAATTGAGCAAAAATTCTTGTAGGGTGACATGAAAGGGTTGCTTCATAAACCAAGCAGCCATTTGGTGCATCCTAAAGGCTCATTTCTGGTATAAGGCCTGGTGAAAAACTTACCCCATCAGAAAACTAGCCCCGGTCTCCCCTACTGTAGTGTGAGCCACGTTTGATACAAAGTTTTTACGTACAAAGTATACACGTTTGATACAAAGTGCACCACACATCTTATCAACAACCCTTTAAGGATCATACACGCCCACAATAAAAATAGTTTTGAAAAGCATTTACTTTTTCCATTTAGCTTGGAAGATTGAGATCAAAAGTCATATTTTTTGCAATTAAAAAAAAATTAAAACAAAAAGTCCTTTTTCATTATTGCATTGAAATAAAAAAAATTTACAATAGTAAATTCAAAATTAATTAGACCTGTTATAAGTTACTTAATAGATCATGTTGCATTCATCCAATGGCCGAATAAATTGTTACACACGAAAGGGTCATACAAGAAACCTCCCATTTTTATTTAAAAATACATACTAACAAATATTTAGTAAGCAAACACTTAAAAATAAATTTAAAAATATTAATTTATCGAAATAATTTAACTAACTAAAATAGAGGCATATTGTTACAGAAAAATATTGGCTATTGCTAATCTTATAAGCAACAAAGGCACGCATTTTTTATTTCACCAAGAACTATAGAAAAATAATATGAAAGCTTTTATTAATATTTTGTGCACTTCAATGCTCGAAAAAGCAAAACAAATAATAAACTATGTTCAACTGTTTATACAAATGCATTTTGTTTTACTTTGTATTAACATTTTAACATTCTTATTCATATTCATTCAATGTTTCCAAACGCATTCATGAACATTGTCAAAACGTTTAACTTGGGATTATAATATTTAAAATTATATGTAAGCAAACGATAAACGAAGGGTTGTAGTCGTAAAATTCACATTTGCTTAAGTATTACTAAGATATAGACCCTTCATTGGCAATTTCGATAATGCTAAATTCAATTCGACGAAGTCTTCAATAAATGTGCCGGACAATATATCTTAGTTATGCTTTGGAAAGTGTAAGTTTTTGCAACTACATCCTTCAAACAAAAATGCTATTTGACGTACAAAAACGACGTAACTACGTCGTTTACATGGAATAAACGACGTCGTAGAATAAAATAAATGACGTACATATAGAATAAATGATATAGTAAACGACGAAAAGCCACGATGTATTGGAAAAAGTGACGTGTTGGTAAAAAGATCATTTTTACGTTTTTAGGTGTATTCATCTCTTTATGATTGCATTTTATATCTGCATTTTTGGATCGCATTATATAAGCACAATTGTAGTTCTAAACGCTTTGAGTATTGTAACCATCTATAGATACCAAAATTTTGCACCGTGTGATTATTTTGTAGTAAAATAGTCACTTTTAACAGTTACGTTACTCTTCCGCATAAGGCGCGATGTATTTATCATTTTCTCTTCGAACTAAATTCCCTATTGACAAATATATATTAATAATATGTTTACCGATGAAATTTTCGTAAATCTCCTACTTGCTTATTCATAGTTTTCATAATGAATATAAATGATATCTCAGGTGAGTTTTAAAACTAAGAGCAATTTAAAATGAATGTTTATCTAGGAAAATCTTTTCAGACATAAGATAATAAAAAACGTAGTTCATTCAAATGACTTCAACACATAAAATCTAGAATTTTGAACTTTGATTTATAGTTTTTTATTTATTGATACATAAACTAAAAAAACATTATTACTTTTCCAAATACACTATTTTTCAATGATGTGCTACGCATGAAAATTCCATAAATTTAATTGTATAAGATTTTAAAAGCATTTTCATTGCGTTGCCGTTCTAGTTATCAAAACTGAACATATTAAAACAAGAATTCATATCATAAGAAAGTATTTTTAATAAATACTTAGAATAGCATTCTGATGATTTATTTTATACTCATGGAATATGTATTTTTTAAAGTACTTCTTATCATTACAAAGACTCTTTATAAATTAGATAAAAACCTTTTACTTTCAATTTATATCGATGTCTCTTTTACTATCGCGGTGAACATTTAAAACTTACGGAATTGCAATTTTTTAATTACATGCTATGCATTAAAATTCCAATATCTTTCTCATGAAATATATTTTCCTTCAGTTCTTGAGATCTTCCTCGCAAAATTGCATTCCTTCGACCAGTGTAAATCTTCCTTGGCTATCTGAAATCGATCGTGGCTAATTAGATCAGCATTTCAAAGATATAGCTGATTTAATTCTCTTTGACAGTTCCTGTCTCTAAACTTATTACTACGGATTTCTTATATTCCATTATATGTTTTCGTAGAAATACTGAATACATTTGTTATGAATTTACTTTAAGGCATATTTTGACAGCTCGCTGTAGAAATGCGAAATAGTAATAACCTAGCCCAATAACCATCGGTTTATGTAGAAATACACTAGAAGTTTAATTTATATTGATTTTATCCAGAAATTTCTTAATAAGTAAAACCGATTGGTTTAACCAAATGCTTGTGTTTTTTTTGCAATGCTTGTGCAAATTTTGCTAAGTGTTGGTTCATAAATAAAATAAACTGATTTAAATTTGGTAATGAATAAATGACAAAAATATATAAATAAAACAAGTACCCAATGCAATCACGAGTACGTCGTACGAAATGTATAAGTTTCAAATATTTGAAGGCCTTTAAGTATTAGAATAGTTTTTTCTTTTTATAATAAGGAAGTATCCTTACTAAATCATCCATTGTTTAGCTCTTTTGAGCTGCATTACGCCTTCCCATTTCTTTTCAAGGGTAAGAATTTTTTATGTATATTATCTATAAATCAAAGGAATCGCTTCTATGTTTTCAAGAAAAAACAGACCTACACAAATAATGGTACGAATAATGAATCGCGGCAATTTTTTGGATAGATCTTGGATTTATTATACCTCAACAATACTTGCAATAAGTGCATCAGATATAAAAGAACTATGTATATTTTTATGATGGGGTTGGTTGACATATATTTTCAGGCTTGTGTGCTTTGTCAGAGACCCGCTTATAAACCTTCGTCAAGTAAGACATAAACAACACACACACTTATATGCTGCCATCTATCGCGCGACCCGTCCACAATTTAGCCATGTCCCTGAAGGGGAAATAGTCTCCAGGGACTTGTACCCGTGGGAAACTGTGCAATGACCGCCCACAGGCCTTTCGGACCCAACATGTTTAACGAGCACGTACTCCGCATACACTCGACAAACACAAACATCCATGCCTTATCGGGATATGAGCCAGAACCCTGAGGCTTCAAAGGCTAGTTCCCTACCCGTTGCAACGCCGGGTCGGCCGAGATGATGGGGTATAAATACGGAATGTTTAATGTTTTTATTTTTGTAACATCGAAACTAATTCATCCTTACTTTTGTATCTGTCTCGATAAAGTGTCATAATTTTGCGGGATGATGACATTAAATTTTGTCAATTTAAACACCAACTCCACAGGAAATAAAGAAAATAATAAGAAGAATGAATTTGCTACAACTTTGGGGTTTTTATTCTGATGGAAGAAAATAAAACAAGGGAACAACAGCACCAACCTTTTTAAAATATGTGTTTTGAATATTTCTCATAATAACAAGAGTAAAAGTTAATATACTTTGGAACGCATGTTAACTTTTTTTACTTAAGGTAGGCGAATACCCAAAATTCTAAAATTTTTACTATTACTTTAATCTTTTTCAAATTTGGCATAGTGATTTCAAATATAATGAATAATATTTAAGCATTTTTTTAAATTTAAATATAATTTATTTATTTTAAACGGTGTTTTTTTACTAAAAAAGAGGTTTACGCTAACAAGTCTACCACATTTATTTTTCATCCTATAAACATTAATTATGTGTTAAATTCTTCGTTTTAAACTGATGCATGCAATGACCCTCTAGAGTTACATACAAACTACAAGAAAAGAAGTTATTAAGAAAAATGTTATAAATTAACCACAAAAAAAGATTTTTTTCGATTAACTTACACTTGGACATTTAAAAAAAATTGTATATTTACACCAGGTGTTAGAGGTTCATTGCACAGATATATATTGAAATAGCATCTGTAAAAAATTTCAGGTCAATTAATGTAAAACTTTTCATGCTAGAAGTGTTAGCGTAAACCCATTTTTTTAGTTGAAAAACACCGTTTAAAATAAATCAATTATATTTAATTAAAAAAAAAATTGCCCAAAAAGCATTGTTCATTATATTTGAAATCGCTATGCCAAATTTGGAAAAGATTAAAGTAATAGTAAAAATTTTAGAATTTTGGGTACTCGCCTACCTTAAGATCTATTAGAAATAACGCCACGTTAAAATTACATGAGGGCGTTGTGTCGACCCTTGTAATTTTCAAGTGACGAGGCTAAATAACACCAAATTTGCATCTAATATTTTAATTTAATGGTTACTGCCATCCCGTGTTGTTAATTATTATCAAATTTATCAATAAAAGTTATATAAATCATATCGTAGGTGAGTGTGGGTAGTTTTCATTGGGATGCTATTTGTGTCCAATATTTTTCATTAACTAATAACTTCTTAGAATAGCAGTTACTGTTATTGGTTAGTTCATAAGGTTATATGCAAATTCTATTCAACCAAGACATTAACAAGTTAGTTGGTTTGAGGGGGGAAAACTTAAGTTAGTGATTACGGAGGGACTTTATTTTGCAAAACATAGTTTACAATTTAATAATACAGGTAAAATACAAGGATGACACAATCCATAGGTATAAATAACAAAAGGCAGATGTTTGTTTCCTAGAAGGGAGTACCTTATCTCTATATAATATAAAATTGTAATTGTCGTACGCTTGAAAGCCACGTGACTTACACGGCTTCAGCCAATCAGAAACGCGGAAAGTAAGTGTGGCCGGTGTGCTTGTTTTGTGCCAGGGCTGCTTCAGGTTGCATTCCGTGTCTTTGGTCGAGAAAGTTTCTTAGCGCTAGAGCTACGTGATGCCCTAGGGCAGTCCCACGGAAGCTAGCTTATGTTTCAACTATTGGCACCGGTCTTGAGATTCCGGCCACGGATCGTAAAAACCATAATGGGGCCCGGATGGCCGAGTGGTAAGCATCGCAGGCCAGCAGTCTGCGCGCTGTAACGGGCGCGGGTTCGATTCCCGCCTTCGCCCTGGGTGTATTTCCTCTCTTTGTGACAGTAAAAAATCCTTCTGTGTCTGTCTTACTTGACGAAGACTTATAAGCGACTCACTGAGCAAGCACACAAGTCGGAATATATATGTAAAATACCCCCCCCCCCCCTACCCGTAAAAACCATAGAGTTAGGAAAGAGAATAGAGCGGTCTATACGTATGTGTGCAGTAGCGCAGAAAAGAAGCAGGCTGGAGCGGTGCATCTTGGGATACTCAGTGACAGTTTCCATAGTTTCGACTACTATGTTATGCGCGGTAGCTGAAAAAACTGCTAAAGCGGTGCATCTTGGGCTACCTCAGTGCCGGTTTGTTATGAGCAGTAGCTCGAAAAACCTGACAACCTTGCTTCAATAAATTTGAATTGATAGACCCAAAGACATTAAATAGAATGGACTGCGCTTCAATAGTAAAGCAGCTTAGGGATGGAAAACTGAAACCGTTTTTTTAAACCGGTATTTTGGCCCCGGTTTTGACAGAAAAAAAAATTTTTAAATAAGGCCGGTCTGAACCGGAAACCGGTTTTTTAGGGAAAAAACCGACGGAAACTCTTTTTTTCTCAAAAACCCTTTGCAAATTAGCATTATGTCCTAAACATCACAAATCGCCAAAAGGTGAAAGGTTGCTACATATGGCAACATAACGTTACCGTTGCGTTACGAACTATTCGAAATTGTCGCCAGACCTGAATATCAGCTGGCCAGCCGAAGTAGCGACTTGCAGCTATTTCCAAGTCACGTGGGTTTCTAACAATCACAGTCGCTTGGTGTTTTTTTTTAATGTTTTGCAGACGATCTTTTGCGCAAATTTCTGATTTTTTCTTCTGGCTTTTATAATAAATATTTAATTACATTCTTTTAATCTCTGAGCACGTAAACAATCGTGAATGTCTTAATTCAGTAACGTTTTGTGCAATATGCCAAATGCTTGTGCAATTCCTAATTGTAAAGAGAGGTATAAAAAAAGGATTTGTCACACACCCCTTCACAAGTAAAATTTATATAGTTCTGCATACTTTTAGTAATTGCGTTCTTTATAAACTATACTTTCTATCGAGGGAATTCATTCTAAAAGCTCTTTTATACTGAAGAATCATATTCATGATTAAGTCAACGTTGTTAGAATTCTAATTATAATTAATCTTTTGGGCGGTAGCTGAAAAAATCTGCTAAAGCGGTGCATCTTGGGCTACCTCAATGCCGGTTTGTTATGAGCAGTAGCTCGAAAAACCTGACAACCTTGCTTCAATAAATTTGAATTGATAGACCCAAAGACATTAAATAGAATGGACTGCGCTTCAATAGTAAAGCAGCTTAGGGATGGAAAACCAAGTCAATTAAATTAATGGTCTGGAAATTGGCAGCTTAGAAGTAGAATATTTTTGGTACAATTTGGTAAAAAAAAAACTGTTTTGCAATTGTAGTTTTTGAGTTATTTATATTTAACCCTTTCAGTCCCAGTGATGCCGTTTGGAATCATCACTTTCAAATTTTTTTTTAAAAATGTTTATGTCCCGTTATGACATCCTAACACACATCATTCGATTCTTCACACTTTGTTCTATAAGACAATATTTTATATTAATCTCAATAGAAGTCAGAACTACTATTTTTTTTATTTATTTAGAAAAAAGCTAAGAAGCGTTTCACCTGATTTTTGAAAGTTCACTTCAGTTCCACATATTTAAAACACAATTTAAACTATTTCAGTTAAAATAATTACTATTTTTTTAATAATATGGTCAGATACCTTAAAATATATAACTCAAAGGGTTTTTAGGTAATATATATTTTTATTTTGTTTTTTCCACAGTAACACAATTTTGGCATCATTTCAAAAACCATATAAAAAATTAAAGTGAATTTTTTTCTTATGGAACTCTTATTTTGACCTAAAATAAGCTTATTTTGTGAATATCAGATGCTTCTGTAGTGTAGTAAATTTTTGGGACTGAAAGGGTTAAAAAGTCGAACATTTGTTGAATTTGAAATATATTGATGAGTTTTAGAAAGCTGGGTATATTCCATGTGAAACAAAGGAAAAAACAATATTTCAAAAAGACCTATTTGCTTTTTTTAATGCGCAGTCCTTCCTATTTAAATGTCTTTAGATCGACCCCTTTGTTCCTACTTCTTAACTCTATGGTAAAAACAGCCGAAGCCGATGCATCTTCCCTTTTTCGTCTGGCGCACTCTCCCCGCTGGTCGGGACCTTTTAACTAATATATCTTCCCGATTGTTCGAATTAATTTTTGCAGTATGAAATTAAAAATATTGAATTAGTAAACAGTGAATGAATCACAAATTCAGTTCTTTAAATGTTTTTTGTGAAGATAAAACGCACTGAGCCAATCGGGGTAACTAAATAAGCTTAAGAGTTTGACGTAATCGCATCGACCAATCAAATCGTCTTTAACTGGTAATGAATAATTCATGTTTAATGAGCAGGAAGCATGTTTTATTCAATGCAGATTGTATAGATGAGTATTCCTGCATTGGCAGTACCCACTAATTAGTCTAAAATTTATGTTTGCGGAGCAAACAAAGAGAAATTGCGTAGCAATTTTAGGGGGTTGTCGAGCGGAAGCAAGCAAGGGCGAAAATCCCTACCGGCCGCGAAGCGGTCAATGGAATTGCGCAGCAATTCCGGGGGGTTGGCGAGCGATAGCGAGCAGGGGGCGGAGCCCCCTAGTTTTACATAAATTTTTTATAAGCTAGCTATAATGCGAACGTTGGCGCACTTCCCACTTAACCTTTGCACAGTGTTTAACTGATTAAGGCATTGTTTAATATTTTATTTATTTAAGCTATAAAGAAGATTTGTTTAAACTAACTGAAACTTAACGAAAAATGTTTCAAATAAATTTAAAGTAGCAAAAGTGACGTATCTAATATAACCCTTTTTGACCGGCGCGGTCAGGTGGCGCTGATTTAAAATTATGAGACTAAATTTGGAGTTTGAAAAAAAAATGCGTTAAACAGCATCAATGTCAGCAACTCCTTAAACACAAAGTCATTTTTATAGAAATAACGAATTATACAATCAGCTGCTTCGCTATCGATATTTTTGGAGAGCTTGAACATTCTTTTAAATACCCGCACGATCGTGCGAGCCCGGTCGGAAAGGGATAATAAAAATATATGAGTAATAGTAAAAATATTTGATGACTAAGTTAATTGTAATAATTTAATCTTGATAGATGAACTTTATTTTGCATAGATTTGAGAGAAAGCATTTTTCAAAAAACAACAACGAAGCTGGTAACATCGAAAAACACTAAATAGTTTAAATGACCTGAAACTAATCTTAATTTTAAATTATCTATTTAGACAATTGAAAATTATTATTATATTTTTTACATTTAAAATGAAAGGAACGTTTGAAATAAAGCGCTACTAAAAAAAAGATACCATCATGGTGATTCGAAGATTATATACTTAGGAAGACATTACTTTGAAACGTGAAAATTTAATATAACTTATTTGTGCATTTGATGTCTGTTGATTATACGCTCATGTGATGAATGAAAATTTACTGGTAAGTTTACGAGTATAGTATCAAATAACTAAAATAAATATGTTTTCTTCAATACATATGTACCTTTATATTATATCGATACCTAATACACACTATTATGCTACTACAATACAATTATATCTAATTACCATTTAATTATATATGATTAAATATTACCCAAAAAATACAGATAATAATGATTCTACCCTCATTCTGTAAAACAAAACACTTCGTTTAATATTTCCACAAAACAATATTGAAATAAATATCAATATCGTCTCTTGACCACGATTTAAAATGACGAGGCGTACGTGGCTGTGATTAAGCTCCATTTAGAGCCTAGAAATGGGCATCCAGAAACATTTAACAGCTGACGACTAACCTATAAACGAGTGGCTGTAAGGAGCCTAGTGGTCCGGACCCCGGACTTGAGATCGAAAGGTTGAGAGTTCGAGACCCGGTTGCCACTGAAGACTTACCGAGTATACGCGGAGTACGTGCTCGTAAAATCTGTTGGGTCCGAAAGTCCTGTGGTCGGTCATTGCGCAGTTCACCATGGGTACAGGTTCCTGGAGAAAATTTCCCTCCCCTTCAGGGACATGTCTAAATTGTGGAGGTGGCGACCGATGTTGCCATCTGTCGACAGACGGCAACATCAGTCATATGTGTTTGTGTGTGTCTTGTGTTGTCCTACTTGACGATGGTTTATAAGCGGGTCCTTGCGACCAAGCACACAAGCCTGAAAATATATGTAAACCAATCCAAAAAAATCCTATAAACGATTTCAAGGGCTGTGAGGCGCCCTGTGGTCAGTGTCTTGATCTACGGATCGGAAGGTACCGCGATCGAGTCCTGGTCGCTGAAAACTCACCGAGTATATGCGAAGTACGTGCTCGTTAAATCTGTTGGGTCCGAAAGTCCTGTGGGTGGTCATTGCGCTGTTTCCCACGGGTACAGGTTAATGACTATTTCCCTTCCTTAGAGACTATTTCCCTCCCCTTCAGGGAGATGTCTAAATTGTGGAGGTGCAGTGCGATAGATGGCAGCATCTGTCGCGTATGTGTATGTTGTGTTGTGTATGTCTTACTTGAAGAAAGGTTTATAAGCGGATTTCTGACCAAGCACACAAGCCTGAAAATATATGTCTACCAACCAACTAACCAACCGATAAACGGCCCCCTTTTAGCCAAGAGGGTATTACCGATAAACATAAGTAAAAAGAGTCGGTCGAAGTTCCACTTAAAGGAGCTAGCTATACACTGTGCAAAATAATTTTGCATAATACACACTGTACAAAATATACTAATCCAATGCCACGTCAATGTTTTACCTGAACATCAATCTCTATAATCACAATAGTTGATCTGCATTACAACAGTTAACACATTTTCCGAAACATTATTATATTATATATGTCAAGACTCTGCTGTTCCTCACAAACACTGACAGAGTAAGGTAATTATTTCTTTATTAAATGTAATCAAGGTATCTTATGTTATTTATTGTTTTCCATTCAAGTCAAAAAGGCTAGAGAAGATAAAAATCTATATTTTTATTTTCTTTTTTGCTCTGCGAATTGACTACTCGTAACTAATTCTTAGTCATTCATCTGAATCCCCGAGTTTTTCTTCCTGGATGATTGTGCGATCATCTGAAAATCCGTATAATTTCTCTGAGGCTCGGTGTCGCAAGGATGACAAGCTGCAATGCCCGTGAAAAGATTGGTTTATAAAATGCGCGGAAAAATGACACAACTACCATTGAGTTAACATGGCAAAAATGCCACTTTTCCTGTGTACGATGGGATATAATAATAGATGCACGGGTGCAGAATGAAGTCACCAACAGAATGATTTACACCACTTTGAATCCAAAGCTTCCATCTGGATATCAATATATGAATTATCGGCTTGAAGGAATAGCGGTGTGGTCTGGATATTAGTTCATTCATTCTGCCTCCATAAACATCTCATTGATGTCGTTTCTTTTCTGTGAGATCTTGAGAGCTTGAAGGCAGAGGAGTTTTGTTAATGGTTCAAAAAACGCAAGAGAAAAATGAGAAATTTTACTCATTTGTTTGCTAGAGCTGTAATTAGCATCAAACTCGAGTCACCGCATATTTGAGGAGACATTGGATTGACAACCTTGAATGTGTGACAACCCGCGTTACAAATTAAATGACAATGGGCATTGTTCACATCGTGAGTGGCAACAGTTCCAGTTTTATTCTTTTCATATTTGTTTCCTTCTGCAATTACATTTGTTTTGAACCAATGCAATATTTTCTTACCTTACTAAACCGAATATTCTGTACAAAAATTTTTTCAGTAGAACCAGTTTGCTCGCTAAGTCTATCACGTTAAATTGCTGTTCTACAATTTCACTTAATTTCTCTGCATAAACAAAAGATCGTCTAAGTCAAAGTTTTCCAGCAACATTGACGTTTTGGAAATGCTTTGCATACTTTAAATTTAATCGGAAGGAATTGAAGTAGATTCACAGCAACCCAATTCTAAACTGACCAAAAGTATACCTGTTTCCGTAAAAGTTGGTCACGTGATTTTAAGGTCAGGTAATGATAAAATGTTCACCAAATGCCTTAAACTTGGATGTCTACCTTTGGTTTTTTTTTGTACTACGACCTTTTTATGTCAAAGTACATAATGATAATTGATTTTCAAGTAATAAAACAACCAACCAAATAAGACAATTTGTTTGCTTTTTTTTTAAATCGTATTTTTTCTACCAGCAAATGCTAAGTTTATTTTGGGACCACTTTTTGGTTAGGTCTTCACTTCTACTCTTATCTCAGTTTTTAAAAAAATGGTAGGATATCGTCGGTTTTGTAACAAACCACAAAAGTGAAAAATTTCAGGGATGGGCGGTATTGAAAACAGTGAGTTTAGCAGTCCTCGGTTTTCCATCACTGTGTTTTTGGAAATTCGTGGGTTTATTGTGAACGCGTTTTGGAAACAGCGTTTATTTGACGTTTCTTAGAGGTAAATAATATAACGAAGAAAGAAAAGCGGTGACTAACATCCTTGTTAAAAATTGATCCTTAATTTCATTTTAATGTTTCACTTCCATCACAACTCTAAGAAAGAAAAGAAATAATTATATTGGTTTAACTTATGTTAGATTTCTATTGGACTAGAGGGAGCAAAATTGGCAATTAATTAACACAGTGGTCAAAACGAAGTATTCTCCTACTTGTCAAAATCAAGGGTTTCCTGGACTCTTATGCACGTTTCAGTATAAGTTAATATGGAGTGTCTTTACATTATACTCATATTGGGAAAAAATTGTTATGCATAGTGGTAGATAAATAACTCATCTCCTATGTTCCTATTATTTTGGTTTTTTTTCTATAATAAAAACCGTTGGTAACCCAGACAAAAGAATAACGTTTGATATTCGGTGGTTTCGGTATTGTTCATTACAATCTGCCTCACAATTTATTAGTTCAAGAAAGACAGCATGTCATGAAATAATAGCAAATGATACATTGTAAGTGAAAAGAATTCAAAAGATGATATTTATTTCTAGAATAGTCCATCCATTATACATGCAAATAAAACATGTTCGTTTGAACCCCGATCATTAATTACCTAAGCTATTTTTCTCCCTTTAGTGCTGGAACTTTTTATTAAGTACTGTTTATTTTTCGGCTAACGGCCATTATTGTGAATTTTAAGCAAACATACAGGGTGGTAATTAAAAGGGGGCCCAAAACGCAATCGTTATTCATTTTGGGGCTTCTTTTAACCCCTTAACGATCGGATAATTTATTTAAAAAAACGGTTGTAAAATTTTCTGATTTTTTTTATCCCTGAAAATTTTATAAAATTATGCGCATTAATATAGATATTCATTTTTAAATTTTAATTTGTTTTAGCTTAAAATTGTCTAAAAGCAGTTAGTTAGTTTTAAATTTTATTGGCGTTTTCAGTATTGGTGGACTTAAGTAAGTTTTAATCTTATTGGCAAGTTACTACTGACCATTCCCGCCAATGACGCTTTAAAAAGTGGGTTTAACCCTTTAATTACTGAAGCGCCCCAAAACGTCCGAACAACTAAGGATTCGATAATGTTATTTCTATCAAATATTACGAGGATGCAAAAATCCTTCGTAGCGAAAGGGTTAAGTTAGTTTTAATCTTATAAGCCCGTTAACTACTGAACACTCCAGTCCAAAAATAACAGGAAATAGAGGGCGAAACATCACCCCGTCATATTCACGGGAACGAGAAGGAAGAGGTAGAAATTGCCAACCTGTATATTACAAATACAACGTGAGGCAAACAAAAGTGGCCCCGGTCTAGAGATAGGAATCCGCTGAAATGCTTGGCGAGAAAAACTCTTGAAGCGGCCTGAAACCTGTTTTTGCATTGGTTGGATTGGATTAGCTTCACATTAGAGCTACTCATAGACTTGTGGCGAGTTCAGATCGTTGTTCGTATTGTATGAAGACGTTCCACAATGCAAGTTGTGTGTCCTGCAATCAATTTAGAATATTTTGTATTACCAAAAACAAAAAGGTCCTGATTCTCTAGGATAAATAATGACCTAAAAATCAAATAATCACTAGAGGGAACTTTTCGTGATCAGCTCTACAAACTTTGTTTATATTTCATTTCAACTAGCTTCTAAAACCGTAGCGTAGTTGCCGGCAAATAAGTCGCCAAGCGTTTGTTTGGGTTTAATATTGAAGCGATCAATAGATTTAGTTAGCAAACCTGTTTTTGTGTTGGTTTTAGACTTTGCAACATTTCGGTCATATTCTTATCTCTAGACCGGGGCCACTTTTGTTTGCATCACCCTGTATAATAAACAAAAAACAATATATGATGCACACAAGCTGAAATATATGTGTACCTACCATACCATACTATCAGTATATGATACGTCATTTATAAAATATTTTACGCGTTGAAAAGCATATAATTTGCGATTACTAGTACACATAATATTACGATGAAACTATGTGTGAAGTTAAGTTTAATTTTATTTAAAAGGACCACATTGTTTTCTATGATTTTTGTTTTGTTAGTGGAGATATGTTTGCTCTAAATAGGGTACAAAAATCATATTTATGTAATGCTTATAACTAAAAGTGCAGTAATTTCCGTAACGTTTTTCTCAAATCTATTTACTAAGCAGCAGCATAGTCAATTTATTTCTAAAAACTACGATAGTTTCTAAATTTATTTGAATATATTTGAAACGTGAAAATTTAAGGGGTCATAAGAGTCTTAAAAATGTGCAAAGAAGGTACTGCAAAGTATAGTTTTGATCTTTCATGTAATTTTTTAACTACTCAATATATAAGTATAATTTTTTTATATGTAATTCTACAAGATTTATTTAATGTATTTAAAATTTATGAAACTTTAGCCAAAACTAAAATAACTAATAACAAACATAAAGCTATTTGAACACATTGTGATTAGGCTTGCGCGGCAAATTGTGAGGTCAAAATTGAAAAAATGACCATGAAAATTACTTTATATTGTACAAATATGTACAAACAAAGACTTATACCTAAATTCTCAGCTTAATTTTAATAAGAAATTATTTTTAAAATTTTTTTAATCAAAATTTTAAAATTTGTAATAATAATTTTTTTAGAAAAAAGTTCTTAAAATAATTTCTAATTAAAATTGAGCTGATAATTTAGGTATAAGTCTTTGTTTGTACATATTTGTACAATATAAAGTCATTTTCATGGTCATTTTTTCAATTTTGACCTCACAATTTGCCGCGCAAGCCTAATCACAATGTGTTCAAATAGCTTTATGTTTGTCATTAGTTATTTTAGTTTTGGCTAAAGTTTCATAAATTTTAAATATATTAAATAAATCTTGTCGAATTACATATAAAAAAATTATACTTATATATTGAGTAGTTAAAAAATTACATGAAAGATCAAACTATGCTTTGTAGTACCTTTGCTCATTTTTAAGACTCCTATGACCCCTTAAATAAAAACTGTTTTGACATACTAACAGTTACTCATCTCTCAAACCAATGCCACAAATGTTTAGATGGGTTTACAGAATACATTATCTTATCACAGATTTTTTTTTATGAAGTTTGGAATAATGAAATGAAAATAAAAGGTTTTGCTTCGAAAATCTGTCAAAAGCTTGGAGTCTTAGTCGTAATTTAAATCGGCATTTTTTAATGATTTCTATTTTCTTTCTGGGGGCTTTAGAGAAACGAAGTATGTGAGATTTATAATGAGCTCCACGAATATTTCAATTGACTTTAAATTTATTCATTTAATTGTTATGAAAATTGTTACAAGTAGAAATGATAAATTTGACTTAATTTTACTGAAGGTATTCAGTTATAATACAAAACATTTCTATTTGTAGTGCAAAAATGTATGTATTTTAGGCGGTAGGCAAATACTGAGTGAATAAGACATGGGTTATAATTACTTGATATGCGATAAAATTGGTGTATGTTTGGAAATTGTAAACACTGGAACGGCCTAGAAATGAACAAATATGTATGGTTGTTTTCACTGCATAAATTTTAAATTTAATTCATTTCAAATAAAATATTTGTTTTAAAAATGAGAATCGAGTTTATTTTGAAAGAGATGATCGTGCAACCAATTCTAGATGAAAAAAGTACATTATGAATATTTTTTTTTTTACATTTTACAGCTATTGTAAGAAAAACTGATCCACAAAATACGGAAAAGATGCATATTTAAATTCCCTCACTAAAGTTTCTAATAAATAAAAATTGTGATTTTCAAACTAATGATATAGGTATATAAAATCCATTTTTTTTTATTATTTAATAAAATCAAACCTAGAATCGAAACATCGAACTCAAGTGAAATTTAACTTGGTCTTTTTGTCTCATGTATTAAAATTTTGATATGAAATTTTAAAATGTTAGAATATTTGAAATTTATTCAGAATGTCTGCAAATCATTTTTCACACATTCGATAGTAATCTTATTTTTGAAATAAATGTGAAATTACCTTTGTAATAGGACAAGCAAAGTTGTGATACTTGTTTTAGAAACCAGACTAAGTTTATTATTCTTAGATTAACCCTGACATGCTTAATAGAAGTAAAATCAATATTTCTAAACCATGTAATTATGCTTTTATTTTATTTAAAACGCAGTTGTTTCATGTAAAAAAAAACTTTCATGTTAATACTGCTGATACTTTACTTTTGTTGCATTGGATGAATAATTAGTTAAACCATCTATTAAAAATAATATGAAATAATTTTAAATATAAATCATAAAATAAAAAAGTCTTTGTTCTTTGTGAAAATTAAGAAACTCTACTCTAGAACAAAAATAAAAACCATGAAACGACCATCAAAGCAACTATTTATTTTATCGCACAGTTGATGTTCCATCAAAAGAAATAACCAGATTTTCTTTTCTAAAAATCGATCGAAACAGCATAAGAAAATAAGAAACTACTCTTCTTCAACGTTTATAGCAAACGTTCAACCCCTTTGATTCTTGATTGAAAAAATTGGACTGATGTTAAAT
This sequence comes from Hylyphantes graminicola, assembly GCA_023701765.1. Classification (NCBI taxonomy): domain Eukaryota; kingdom Metazoa; phylum Arthropoda; class Arachnida; order Araneae; family Linyphiidae; genus Hylyphantes; species Hylyphantes graminicola. Next base: position 32,196,535 of record CM043122.1, read on the forward strand.
ATTAAAAAAAGCTTCCGCAATGATTCTTAGTTTCGTTTTATGACGCCAGACAATCCACCTGAAATCTATCTTGCGTTAATTTCTGAGAATATTTAACGAAAAAGATTTATCTTCCAACTGCGAAGCATCGTCTTCGTTCTTTAAATTACCCTGTTTCGCCAAAATAACGACGCAATAAAAGATTTAGGAATATAGTGTGCACAGTAAAACTCCAATTATCCGAACTACGACTGTCCGATATCCAATGGTATCAGTCTGTTCCATTCATTAGCCATTCCAGAACTTAACGTAGGCGAATACCCAAAATTCTAAAATTTTTACTATTACTTTAATCTTTTCCAAATTTGGCATAGTGATTTCAAATATGATGAATAATAGGCACTATTTAGGCATTTTTTATTTAAATATTATTTATTTTAAACGGTGTTTTTCTACTAAAAAATAGGTTTACGCTACATAACAAGTCTACCGCATAGAATTTTCATCTTATGAACATTAATTATGTGTTAAATTCTTTGTTTTGAACTGATGCATGCAATGACCCTCTAGAGTTACATACAAATTACAAGAAAAGAAGTTATTAAGAAAAATTTTACAAATTAACCACACAAAAAAGATTTTTTTCGATTAACTTACATTTGGACATTTTTTTAAAAAAAAAACTTGTATATTTACACCAGATGTTAGAGGTTCATGGCGCAGATATATATTGAAATAGCATCTGTAAAAAATTTCAGGTAAATTCAAGTAAAACTTTTTATGCTAGAAGTGTTAGTGTAAACCCCTTTTTTTAAGGTGAAAAACACCGTTTAAAACAAATCAATTGCATTTAAATAAAAAAAATTGGCCAAAAAGCATTGTTCATTATATTTGAAATCACTATGCCAAATTTGGAAAAGATTAAAGTAATAGTAAAAATGTTAGAATTTTGGGTACTCGCCTACCTTAACATGAAATGTTTTTGTCTTTTCATTCAATTAAAATTGATAATTCTTTTATAATTTGGTTCTTACTACCATTTTCAGCATACATACAGCAATTAATTAAAATATAGACTTACTTTTTTAAGAAAAAATTCGCTTATCCGAATTCTTGATGTTTCTAAAGTGGTTCTGTCTCCATTTATTTGGATAATTGAAGTTATACTCTTGTACGTTCCAAATACATCTAATCTAATAGGATTACTCTAATTTTGGTGTTTTTCAACAAATTTCAATAGTTTAAAAACACTCATTGCCTTTTAATCGAGTTACTTAGGTTTACCTATGACTAAACAATAAGTAGTAGTTGAAATATACTGGCCTAGAAATAAACATTAATAGCTTCATTCATTTTTTATTTTTTAGAGCTTTAACTTTAACTAAAACGTTTCTCATAATTGCCTTAAAAAAATGGGATAAGACAAAGGGATGTTATTACAAGCCAATCGATATTACTTTATTTTAACATTAGACAAAATACTTTTGGCTCTGCCTATCAGCTGAAAGTATCTAACAACATTTTTGAAGTTGAGATTTTAAAATTTGCATGATGTTCCATAAAAATTACGTTCATTACATCATTGTAAAAGTGGAAAATTTAATAGTAGCCAACCAAACACATTTTTACTTCCAAAACTTGTATAGCACAAAGTCTTTAATTATTCTTAACAGTTCAAACATTTCTATCTAGACATTTAACTTTTATTTATTTTTGTGTTAATTTGCATTATGTTGCTGCTTAGCACACTCTTTGTAATAGCCTTAAAACTCTAGTTAAAGCAGTTTTTGTAAAAGAAAGGAATCCATTTAACTTTCAAGTCTCATTATGAACATTCGTAATAAAATTTTCTAGATAAATATCTAACTACACTTCATTTGTTGTGCGCTAAGCACTCGTTACCTTAAACATAAATAATAATAATAACGGTTCTTAAATCTTTTCACTTTTTTAAAACATCAGAAAAACCCGGGAGGTGTTTTAATATAAATTTATCACTCATTATTAAGAGTTTTTTTTTTTAAATATCAATGTAGCAATTATCTCTCTCAGTTTCTTTCTTAGCATTTTCTGTTTTCCTCATTTTCAGTTTTCGTGTATAATTAAAGAATACTAATGATAGCCATTTAAAACGACGCCTGCTGGATAACTCTCACCATACCTCGAAAATCTGGCGCTGCCCTTTGAATGTGGGTGTACTTAAGTCACTTAAATTGCTTCAAATTGCACTTTCTAATACCATAGAAAAGAAAGAGAAACCGTAAAATTAACGTATCGGTTTTTGGTTTCAAATTTATGACTCTGATAATTATAAAAAAAATTTCATTCTTAAGACTGATTCAATAACACAAAAAAACTTTTTTTTAAAGGTTGAATTTCAACTCATCAGAGCTGTAACACAAAGCTTCAAACAACAAAATCTCTAAGATATATTGAATTTATTTCGAACTTAAAATCAGGATATAATTTTTTATAATTTAGTTGTATTATTTACAGTAGGAAGACTAGTGAACATTTTTAAAATGTAAGTAACTAAAATGTTTCTAAATAATCACTTTTACTTTTGATGTATCTTTTGGCAAATCTACACTTTCTAATATCATAGAAAAGAAAAGAGAAACCGCAAAATTAAATTATCAGTTTTTGGTTTCAAATTTATGACTCTGATAAATACCAAAAAAAAATTCATTCTTAAGACTGATTCAATAACACAAAAAAACCTTTTTATTTAAAGGTTGAATTTTCAACTCATCAGATCTGTAGCACAAAGCTTCAGACAACAAAATCTCTAAGATATATTGAATTTATTTCGAACTTAAAATCATAATATAATTTTTTATAGTTTACTTGTATTATTTACAGTAGGAAGACAAGTGAACATTTTTAAAATGTAAGTAACTAAAATGTTTATAAACAATCACTTTTACTTTTGATGTATCGTTTGGCAAATCTACAGATCACTCCTTTCAAATGATATCTTAAATATAAATATTGTTTGTGTGTTTTTCAGAGGTGCAATTTTACACTTATCTATTACATACATAAACAACATGCGTGTTTTTAACCCTTTCGGTCCCAAAAATTTACTACACTACAGAAACATCTAATATTCCAAAATAAGCTTATTTTAGGTCAAAGATAAGAGTTCCATAAGAAAAAAAATCATTTAAATTTTTTGTATGGTTTTTGAAATAATACCAAAATTGTTTAACTGTTGAAAACAACAGAATAAAAATATATATATATTACCTAAAAACACTTCGAGTTATGTATTTTAAGGCATCTGAACAAATTATTTAAAAAATTTAGTAATTATTTTAACTGAAATAGTTTAAATTGTGTTTTAAATATGTGGAACTAAAGTGAACTTTTCAAAAATCAGGTGAAACGCTTGTTAGCTATTTTCTAAATAAAAAAAATAGTGTTCTGACTTCTATTGAGCTTAATGTAAAATATTTTCTAATAGAACAAAGTGTGAAGAATCAAATGATGTGTGTTTGGATGTCATAACGGAACATAAACATTTGGAAAGAATATTGAAAGTGATGATGCCAAATGGCATCACTGGGACTGAAAGGGTTAAATATTCTTATTCGTCACAACAATTATTGATATAAGGATCCAGATGCTGATGATATTCTTTGAAATTTGTTAAAACTAATGTTTTGGTATAATAAACTGGCATTTTTAAAGTATTTATCTGTTTTATTGGTATACTCTTTTAGTTTATTTTAATATAAAAGATAATGTTTATAAAATGAAGGGAAATAGAAAAAGAAGGGCATTTTTGAGTGTTCTAATTTTTTTTAAGAATAGTTGGAAATTTTGCCCCATGCATTTTTCTGAAGCTGGAAAAAAGTACCCCATATATTGTGAACGTTTTCCAGCTAAACGTGCTGGAATTCAACCATCTGTTGCCAAATATTATATTTACTTTTTACAAAGTAGTGACTCTATTTTTGTAGATAAAAGTGTAAGAAAGGCAATGGTGTTTTGTCTTAAACAAAATAAAAAAAAATTATTCCATCAAAAACATGGAAAAACTAACCACAGTATCCCTCAGCATAGTAAATATCAGGTTATTGTCACAATATCCGCTACAAGAAATATAAAATAAAATATATCTGATTATCAGCCTTTTTTAATATGCTAATTAAGCGATGATGTCAAAAGTTTCTAGACGGTTTTTCAATTTTTCGGTAGGATGACTTTTGAAACAAATCGAGATTTGTTATTTAAAAAAGTCAAGAAACAAAACACTTTTTTCATATTTTAACTAGAATTTATTGTGATTATGTTTCTATCAACTTTAGTTTTCTTCCTGTGCCTTTTAATTGCACCCGGGGGCCAGAGGTGTTACAAAATGCATCTCCTCTGGGTATCTTCATAATAAATGTCCTACAGTGTTACAAAAAAATAAACATTCGTTAAACGTTTTAACATGCATGCACGTCGCTTAAACGAGGAAAGATGTTTAAATATTAACTTACTTTATGTTCCGTCGTTTTTCTAGAGTAACCTTATCCTACAAATTTATTTTAACACTTTTCGACATAAATATTTATGGTGGTATCAGCAGTTATTAGGTTTTCAAATTAATCATCTGCTGGTAAGTTATTGAAATTAAGTTATTCAATGAAAGGCGTGAATGAATAAACTCAATTTATCCTACTATGATTAAATTTACATAGAAAAAATAAGTGTAGTGTGTATTTCTCAGAATAACAAGCGTTTTCTATTCATTTGTTGATAGCATTATGTGTAGTTTTTACGTTGGACTTTAATTTACCAAAACATTATTAGCCGGTTGAATCAATAATGAGTTAGGGCTACAAAATTAATTTATGAAGATTAAAATTAGTGTTTTTAACTAAGCATGAGTAATTAATTTTTGGCCTTTTCGGCAGTGGTGTCGTATTTTTAGGACAAATCTTTACACAGTATCCAGAATAACTAATATTTAAGAATTTAAACTTCAAAACATAATTACTTCTGATAAAAACATTATGGTATGTATATGAAGAGATAACTAAAGTTTATCGCAATCAAAACACATAAGATCGAAGGGGTTAAAAGTAACATCAGCCTGTTTAAAAAAAAGTGCATTTCTGCTAAAATAGGGGAGAGTGGGGGTTATTGGGACAAATTTTTCTCAACCTCTATATTTCAGCAAAAATACAAGAATTTTCATTTATTTTTTTACAAGCTCATAAACTGAACATTCATTTACTTAAAAAGTCATTCGATAGATGTTAAAACATTACCATATTTTGGTTGCTGAGCATTTTAAACAAACATGTAAATGTCATATTAGCCCCCATATGTGGGGGCTAAGGGGACATGCTAAATGTTGCCTTAATTAAATATTCAATAAAGGTAAAGGTAATCAGAAAATGACCAGAAAATAAAATTTTAAAGCAAATACCATTTACATAATGTATACATAACGAAATTTTATTTTTTAAAATAATTATTTCCCATTGAAAGGTGAAATATCAAAGTTAAAACTCAAAATCGAAGATGCTCCTAAAATTTTTGTTGAATCATTGGAAAGGATAGTTTTAAAACTAAATCTTTAGTTTTATAGCTAAATCTCTAGTTTTTTAACTAAATTTTCTAAAATTTAAACCCAACTTGTCCTTTTTTTAGGGTACGTGAATTTAAAAACACCGTCTTTATCTTTATATGGCTTACCCGAAGTTCATAGCTTTCTTTTTCAGAAATCCATCCAAAGAATAAAAAGTAGCTTGTTTTGTAGCAAATTTTACCAACAACAAATTATTTAGCTTCACCAAGCTCTGTTCAGATCTAATTAATGAAGTTGCAGGTGGAAAAATGTCACAATAAAGCTAAATGAACTTTCACTTATTATACGATGAAAAAAGTTCAAAAAGTTTAAAATTAAAGTTTAAAAATATTTTGGCAATTTGACTGAATAAGATCTTGATGATGATAGATTTATATAGATGCATCAAGAGAAGAATACAAAGCTAGGTTTATTCGTGTCCCATTTGACCCCACAGTTTCTGTCCCATTAGAATCCACAGTGTTTTCTTTTTATAAATGATCCAACACAAAAGCACGTGTATTTCACCACCGAATTGGACATTTAATATATTAATTTATGATACGCCTAACGCCATCTACCTGAAACTACAGTTTAATTCATAAAAAGTTTTTACTTAATACTTCAAAGCTGAAAAGAAAGATTTAACTAACTTTGGATTCGCCAAAACAACAATTCTTTACCCCACTTTAACACATGCTTTTAATGGCCAATTTTTAGTTTTTAAAATGTGAAGTCTAACTGTTGTAATGCTGTAGTGTAGAAATATTTGTAAATAGTATTGTTTCCCCCGCTTTAGGCCCCTTGTCCCATTAGCCTTGCGTCTAGATAACCCCCACTCTCCCCTACCCTAAACGTACAATGTAACGTTTAATGTCTTAAACATTGTTTTTTAAACATATTAAAACATAATAAATCTCATGAATAGAAATGTTTTTAAATAAGTTTTAACATTATTATATGCATAATACATCAACTGTTTTTGTGATACTTTTGTATTGCTAGAAAATATTTTCGGTAAACTTGACCATTTTTGTAAGGTTATTTATTAAAAATAATTAACCGACTCATAAAAGCATTTATTCCAAACTTGTTATTGAAAATGTACTTTTGAATGAAAGAAAAAAAATAGAAGGATTAAAGGATTTTATATCCCGTAATAAATAAAATTAAGAGCTTATTAAAGAAATTACACTACTTATTTCAGGATGTTAAATTTTTTATTTGAATAAGCATGGTTTTAGCTAGTTATATTACGTTATATAATAGTTATTTATCTAACAATAAACTCTGCTTTCCTGCAATCATCCATACGCAGTTCCAAAACACCATTTTAAATTTTTTAAACAAAATTCACTGACTAAAGAAATAATACCCTTTTTTACTATTCTGTCAATTGTAAATCAAGCAATATTGTTAGAAAAATGACAACTGCAATAATTTTACATTTTATTGGGTACACTGAACACGAGCAATATTTATTTAAATTTCCGTGCATTACTTTACCATTTAATATTCCTAACTTTTCTGAAAACCTCTGGTTACGTTTATTCTCCAGATAAAATGGAATTGATGTTACCCTGCACGCTCCTCCTTCATTTTTACGCAACATCAACCGACTTTTTTTTTTGTTCTACTTTAAATTTCTAAACAAATCCTTTTACATCAGAAATATTTCTTCTACGGAAATAAATCGCTCTATTTAAAGGATTTTCATGGAGGAAAACAACGAACAATGAAAACTACATGACCACAAATAAATCTAATATTTCAAAAAGTAAATTTGTTTAAATAACGTTAGTTTTTTAAGTAAATTTTCTTTGAAAAAATAAGTTTAATTATTTCATTTTGTTAGAAAATTTCTATAATCAAAGAGAAACAGGCAAGATACGTCAAGGCATATATGTTTGTCGTAAATTTGTATATTGAATGATTTCATAGCTTTATCCATGAATTACTAGATTTTATTATTAAGATGTATTTCTAAGTAAATACAAAAAGGAAAATACTATTTATTGTTGCGGATGTGTGGGCCATTCTAATTTTTTACGCAAATTTTCTAAAAAAGTACGATAAATAATTTTACATTATTGGCCACTTTAAATATAACGCCCCTTTCAAAATTTAAGCTTCAAATTAATTCGATGTTTCCTCATATTTTCTTTTTCTCATTCAGTTTTCAGTGCATACCTGTGTAACTAGTTATTAGTTTTATCGTCAACAAATAAATATAATAACTTCAGTTTAAAACAAAAAAATCTCATTTCGTTCAATCAACTTTAGTTTAAATCTCTTCTAATTTTGCATTCAATTAACTTTCATCATAATTACACTTTTTTAGACACAGCTTATTTTGACTATATAATGCGGATTAGGTAAAAATTTTTAACTTCGAGTAAACGTTAATGATTTGCAAATAGATATTCATTCGAAATTAACTCTAAAGCAAGAGCAACAGACATTTTTAATAAAATATAATTTTAACTATTTTAATATCTAACCATAATTTAATTTTAAATATAATAGCAACTAGAATTTACTTTCTGAAATGAAATTACTAATTACTAAATTACTCATTTTGAACTAATACTTTCAACAGGGGATTGCATGACTCGGTGTGTTAAAGAATCAGGACACGAAGTATACCTTCACAGGTTCTGTCCTCGTATCGTCATCCATATGGATAATGCTTGACCAAATTAACTCTTTCAATAAACAACGTCGTGTCTATGAGACTGGTGTAAGTTAAATCTGCAGTGTTCAAAAGTCCTGAATCCACGCATAAGGGTGCCTTTATTTTATTATTATAGACAAAGAGGTATAAATTAGGTAATACATGCTTGGCGAAAAAACAAAAGCAAGAATCCAGCACAAATACGCGTTCATAATATGGCTGTGATACAAACTGGGAACCTTCTAGGTGAGAAACCAGCCGATTGTCACCCTCAACCACGAAAGACCCCCACACACAGTTTACCTTTTAAGCTTTCTTTCTACATAATGATATTGTTGGAGTTAATTGATCACAAGCCATGTTATCGCAGATAAAACAGTTAAAAACTGTTTTTCTTAAGTACAGTTTTCTACAGCACAAAATGTGGTATTAAATTGTAAAAAGAACAGTTTGTTTTTTTACATTTTAAGCAGATTTTTGAACCCCTCTAAATTTTTCTTTCACTTTAAAAAAAAATAAACTTTATTACGAGTTATGGCATCAGTGATTCATCATCAGAATAGCGCCAAACCATTTGTTAAGTTATTTATAGGGGCTCATCGCAAAAGCAATTGCAAATACAAATGCATTAAAAAGTCCACAAAAACTAATTTTTTAGTTGTATTGATAAGTATGATTTATAAATGAAAGAAAAAAATTAAATTCTTACCATTTCTTTTAATTAAGACAGTAACTACCTAATTTATAAATACGTAAATTTAATTAGTAAGTTAAGATAATCGCCATTTATATGAAGAAAAAGATCACTGCGTATTAAATTAGCTTTTTTATTCTCGTTCATAAGTTTGGGATGTCGTTCATTATGTTCTTCTAACACAGTTTTGAAAATATTTTTATTAATAATTAGTATAGATTTCACATCATAACTAAATTAAAGGGGGTAAATATATCTATTGATGTTTTTTTTACTAAACTCTATTTTTAAAACATTTTTTTCATATATATATAATTAATATTTTTAAACTAATAAAATAATTTTTTTTTAAATATTTTTGAAGACAGAACAGATAAAACATATGCAATATTTCAAATAATAATGCTGAGTGTCGAGTGAATAAGTGAAAAAAATTAATAAGAACAGTTAATAAATCTAAAAAATATTACTCATTTGTACAAGTTCATATAAAGAATTTTTTGGTGTTCCTAGGACCATTTTTAAGATTTCTCTACAATAAATTCTGAGTCGATAGTTAAGAAGGCTAAATATAACAATTTCCACAAAAATGTCAGTTCTTTGCTTTCGCAAAAAAGAAAGTTTTGTAGTAATTAACGGATATTAAAACTGTGATAATAACGAGATGCCTGCAAGGTGGACACATAAAGTTCGAACTATTAATAAACAAAAATGTCGATACAAAGGAAAAAAAGCGTCTTAAATCGTTAAAATTTCAAAATATATAATAACACATTGAAGGATAATATATTTTCTTATTTTATTGAAGAAAAATCCTTTTCAAAACGAAAATATTTTCTTTCATTGGAAAGATATAAGAAATTACAGTTAAGGAAATATTAGGAATTAATATAATTTTAGTATTATTAGAGTTAATAGCTTTTTAAAGTAATTAAATATTCAATTCTTATTTATAACTAGGGGGCATGGCCCCCTGCTCGCTACCACTCGCCAACCACCGGTAATCGCTACGCAATTCCTATTTGTTTGCTCCGCAAACAAACATGCAAGACTAATATGAGGATACTGCCAATGCAGGAATGCTCAGCGATACAATCTGGCTAGTTTCCGTGGGACTGCTCCAGGGCATCAAGTAGCTCTAGCGCTAAGCAACGATCTCTACCAAAGCCACGGGACGCAACCTGGAGCAGCCACGGCGCAAAACAAGCACACCGCCACACTTACTTTCACGTTTCTGACGTTTCTGATTGGCTGAAGCCGCGTAAGTCACGTGGCTTTCAATCGTACGACAATTACAATTTTATATTATATAGAGATATCTGGTTAGATAGTTATAGAGCGGTGTAACAGTATTTTAATTTAATTATAAATAAATAAAAATATAATGTTATAATCGGTGGGTTAATTGTCCGAGTAACTATGATGCATATTTTACCGCTAAAATACTGTAATTAATAAGGGTCAATATTATTAAAAGTGTCAATTTTCAGATGTAATAAGGTCCTACAGATCTGACTATGAAATTAAGATATAATATCAATGATTTATTAACCCATTAAGACCCTTTCAGGTGGCGCTAATTTAAGGTTATGAGACTAAAATGTTAAGAGTTTTACCGGAAAAGTTGCCTTAAACAGCATCAATGCCCTTGGGTCAGTTGAAATGTACACTATTGAATACAACGAAGCAATGTTTTAATTGAAAAGTTGATTCATTAAAAATTGCGAATTTTTTTTAAAGTGTCCCTAAAAAGGGACGCCAGGCATTAATGGGTTTTAAACTTCCAAAACATAGCTAAAAACTACATTATAACATCTTGAGCACAAGTTTACGAAAAATCTGTTGTAAAATCGTACTTTGGTAACAAATTGAATTTTTCTAAACGTTACCTATCTGACTAATTTATAAAAAAAAGGGTATTTTTAAATCTATTATTTTTTATTGTTATAATGGAAACCCCCTGACTATCAGTCAAAACGCAAGTTTTCTTAATATTTACACATGAACGTACCCCCCCCCCCCCGTGAAGTTATATGGGCTGAAATCCCATGCTTCAACAATAAATTGTTTGTATAAGGAAAGTGCGACTTTTGCTTCGAATTGATTTAACCAATCAGATATCGTATCGTTGGATTGGATTTTAAGTATTCAAATAAAACTTAAAAACCATATCAATATAAAAACTGGGCCAATTGGAAATTTCTCTTCTTTTCGATAGTAAATGTATATTTCAAAGGAAATTCTTGTTTTTGCCATTATACAATTTATTTTATTGGTTTGATTTACTCAATGAGACCATAACTGATTTAGGCAATAGTGGGAAGGGTTACGGTTTGGATTGTTGCGATCAGTTGTCAAAATGTAAAAACATGTTTACGTTGCCTTTAAAAATATATATTTGTTTAAAATGTTTTTAGGGCATTTTCATATCAAATAGTAAAATAGAGTTATATTTTTATATACAATTTTATGATTATATTCATAGAAAACCATATTCATATACATATACGTAGAATTGTATTAGTAGTATTTGGAAATGCATTCACTATAATTTTATTTAAATCATTATCATTATACATTTTATCACTTATACTTTTTTTACTCTGTTACAAGAAAAATATTTATTTACTAGAGTATGTTTATGATATTATATTTTAAACTACAATATTTGGCAACTTTTAATCATTCTATGGTTAAAATTCACAGCAAAATTAATTAATAATTTCTTTTTAATAATTTGTTCATTACTTTCAAAGTTTTTTCAGTTAATCATATTGTAAATATCGATTTACTTTTTGTGTATAAGAATATTTAATTACAATATACTTATATTGCGCTTTGTAATCGATCAATCAAATATGTTATTGAAAAATCAAAATAGTTTGAAAGTTCTTCGAGTTAGTGACAGGCTGTATCAAACTTCGGTAGAAACTTGGATTATAACTAAATTTTGGCATTTCTATTCAAAATGAAGATAGTGCCAAATTCAGATGCAACAATTGAAATACTTAGTTCCTTTTCTCCTATTTCAGTTATTTACAGCCCTTCTAAAATACCATGTATTTTAGAAAGGGTGATGAATAACTTTTGAGCATTTCTGCGTTTGAGAATCTTCATTGCTAAATTATACCTTATGTTTAGATTAAGTTGGACGATTGTTAGTTTTGATAATTCAAAACAAAATAATATTTATTGTATTTTTATGCTTACCCAGTAATAATAATCAATTATTTTGGGAAAACATATGAGTAATACCAAATAATTACAAGTATAACCCAAAAGTATTGTTTGCTATAAAATCAATCCCTCTTTAAATAAAAAAAACATTAAAATAGTACATAGGTTCATGAAATCGTAAAAAACTTTGATCAACTTGTTTTAATTAATATAGCACTTTTTAATCGTTGCCTAATAATATCGCATTTTAAAATTTTAGCTTAAAAGGTAAATTGCTTTTAAAATAAAGAATTAATTGGATATTGCTTTGTAGATTTATAAAACACAATTCAACAGCAAATCATAATCGAAGAAAATTCAGCCGTTTCTTTTCGAATTGTACATCTGACATATTTACGGTTACCATAGATACTGATTTCAGTCTTTTTAAAAGGGCTTATTGAAATTTACAACCATTGTTATTATTTCCCAAATCTTTGAAAAAAGTATAACAATGTCATGACACATAGATCTTAGCAGATCCGAAAAATTGCTTATTAACTTAAAAAACTGAGTTCAAAATATTTAACAATGCCCCATTTACTTTTCTGTAACTATAAATATGTAAGAAAAAACATTTTAAATAAAATCAAATAACTGCATTAGAAAATGAATTTTAGGTTTATTCCAAAGAAATTCTTAATTCTCTTCTAATTGAAATTTTAACACTGTACTTTCCTATGATCGAAATTTATTATTGTGTATGATGCAATAAAAACAACGAATCTTATTTAATTCATTTAACCTAAAGTAAATTTACTGTTAAAATACTAAGCACTTCAGGGATATTGAATTTTATCGACATGCAGTTTTGTACAATTTTCCTGCAGTTATGTTGCAAGAGTTACATAACATTACCTTTAAAATATCCAAGCATGCTTACTTTTACCTGCAATAAAAAACGTAAAGAAAAAAAAACGTAATAAAAAGTAAGATGGGAAAACAGCGTACGATTTCATAACATTAAAATGTCGCTTAAGTTTAAAAAAAAAACCTCTTCAATGTTTTTTATACTTTAAGAGTATAAAGTAAAATTATTTGTTATTACAAAAAGTAGAATCATTTTTTATTATAATTTGTGGTTTATGAAACTAAACATGCAATAGTAAAAAAAGGTTGGTACTTGCATTAATTCATGCCCCGAAGCTTGCATGGAGTGCCGTTTTATGTGAATAAAATTGTTTTTATCGGACGTCAAGTGTCACTCACATTGCAAAAAAAAATCCGTTTGATTTACAGTTTTTCCGTAAGAGCATGCAAAACTAATAATATATTAAACGTATTCAAAAAGAAAGAAATGTAAAAAAAAACTTAAATTGTACGGAAACTTTCAATATTAAATAAGGTAAATTCCAGGTGAAATTCCGTATTTTCCGTTAAATGTTGGTATCTTTTAAGTGTAGAAAAGCTTTCCCGTTCGTTGGTTGGTATACATATATTTTCAGGCTTGTGTGCTTGCTCAGAGCTCCGCTTATAAACCTTCGTCAAGTAAGACAGTCACAACACACACACACTCACAGGCACACATATACCTGACAGATGATGCCATCTATCACGCGCCACCTCCACAATTTAGACATGTCCCTGAAGGGGAAGGAAACAGTCTCCAGGAACCTGTATCCGTGGGAAACTGCGCAATGACCGCCCACTGGACTTTCGGACCCAACAGATTATATCGAGCACGTACTCCGCATATTCTCGGTGAGTTTTCGGCCACCAGGACTCGATCGCGGGACCTTCCGATCCGTATATCGAGACACTGACCACAGGGCGCCTCACAGCCCTCGCGTAAGGTACGACTCGAACGAGCAAACGTTGAGTTACAAAAGAATGATGGATTTTACTACTCAAAATGTCAAATCTCACGAATTAAAACTAACAGAAATAATGTTGTACTGTAATTTGTCAACAAACGTACTCTTTAACCTGTTTTGATGGAAACTGTTTTAAACTGTGAACTAGTTTTTTTAAAAACCTGTTAAAGACCATAATGTAGGCGACAGGTTTTAAACCATCGAAAGTATGGGAAATTTCCGTACTAATGTGTAAAACTACTAATGTATAAACGACTAATTTAGGGCTAGAGCGCCCCTTCTCCGTGATTTTTAAATGCATTATTTGTTCAATGAAATTGGATTAAGCACTGTAAAAAAACAATATAACGTTACCACAATAATTTGGTGTAACATTATAAAAATTCTAAAATAAACTGACTAATGTCAAATTGATTTAGAGGCAGCGTTTTTGTAACTTCGCTCTTTTTCATTCCGTTTTGTGGTATAAACATACTCTGTTTTTGCGGTGTCAGTTTACCCATAAACTCCTCCATTTTAAGATATATTATATGTTTTAACACTGCTATTGCAATCCCTCTTTAACCAGTTTGTGCGATACTTTAAAATGGATTGATTTTGCACATATTAGCTATACATATTATCCCTCAGTGTGAAGTACATGATTCTCGGTAATGCGAAGTTTGCTATGGAAACTCGATTCCTCTGAAAATCTTAGATCTGAGATTACCTTTTGGCAAACTGTTGCAAAGCGGTATTCTAGTTTATTTTCCTCACCTGTTGAGAGGGGGTGAAATTAATTTGAAAATAAACAAAAATCTTGGATCGATTCTACCAGAGAACCCCATTAATAATAGATGCTGTGTCAGAATACCAAGGCTCTATAGTTTTCTAGGGTATTGATTAGGAAAATTGTGTTACCGTCTGGCCAGCAAGACTGAAATCCGATTTGTATTTTACTAGTTATCTTATATGCTTTTATGCATAATTCATCAGACCGTATACACAAAAAAAAACGTTTTTAGACTTTAAATGCCGTTAATTATTTTATTTTTTTAAAAGAAAAATATGTTTTAATTAATTAATTTGAAATTTCTTAGTAAACTCAAATTAAAAATACACTCAGACACTTAGATATACAGTTAAAAACTCAAACTATTTTTCAACGTGAGTATTTTCTTTCTTGTTCGTGTTCGTAAAAGACAAGCATTGGCTCTTAAGAAAACATTCTTGGTGTAAAGTTGTTTTCTTTAAAAGAAATTTGTGTTCGAAAAATATTATTTTAGAATATTTTTCAAGACATTTTTACTTATTTAAATAGTGTAAAATGTTAAAAAAAAATATTAGTTTTAAATTTTAATTCCAAGTCTTATTCCTATTAATTGTCATAGAGAATCTGCAGACTAAAAAATCCAATTTTTGATATGTTAATGCAAAAACTTTAGTTATAAAACTGTACATTTAACTTCCATGTGAACTGTATCATATAGATTCATACGATGGACAATATGATTCAATACAATAAGTCTGTGATGTTAAAAATTATAGATAATAACATAAATATGAGGTATATAGCCATTACACAAAGTAAGTTCCATTTGGTTATAAAAAATACCTTGTACAGATATAGAAACAAATTTATTTTAACGAATTTACAACTCTTAGGCTATATTTCTATATAGCTTTCTAAATTTTGTAGGCACCTATCCTAGCGTGGCACAAGTTTATGTAGCCATTCTTCATAGAAGGTGGACGCCTGTGTTTTCAACCTCATGGTAACATGTTTTTTTCGTGGAAATTTCAATTTTTCAGTAACAATTTTACGAATTGGATGGAATTTGGAATTTGAGGATATTCCACAGAAAGAGCACTAATTGTAAACTTACGGTTTTAACGATGCTTTTATTCAATTGAACCAGTTCATCAGTAATCCAAGACGGACTTACACTTCGTTCTTCATCGTGCACTCAAACGTGAATTGAATTGTCTGAGTGCCTAAACCAGCTGTCTGAGTGCCTAAACTAACTTTTGAATGCCTAAATTAAGTTCTGAGGGCCTAAACCAACTTCTGAGTGCCTAAAGCAACTTCTGAGGGCATAAGCAACTTCTGAGGGCCTAAAGCAACTTCTGAGGGCCTAAAGCAACTGTGTGAGTGTCTAAACTAACTATCTGAGTGTTTAAACCATATTCTAAATATTGAATCACATTCCATAAACCTCGCAGATTCGCCGATAAATTTAATTTGTTTAACATTCCTCGCATTTAGAAAAGAAATCACAGATCTGATTTAACAAGCGGTGGCATTTTCAATTAGGGCTGAAATTTTAAAGAAGCACTACAAAGAACTCATCGACAGCAGCCATTTGAAAAATGGCTTAAATTTATTTTCCTTGAGTCTGCGCTCATAAATTTGTTTCTGTATTTTAGAATTTTTTAAATAACAAAACGGAACTTACTTTGTGGACATATCTCGTATATGTTTACCTAAACAAGAGTTCTTCTGTTACTTGAAATGCTATTTTTAAAACTTAAAGAGTTATGTGTGTGTGTTCAGACATATATTGAACTGTTTTCTATTGATATAAAATAGTTGTTATTTGAGTTAGACTGGCAAATAATCAAATGTATATTTGACTTAAAAGTTATGCGGCTAAGTTTAAGGTTAATGTAATTGCACTTAGAAAGGCGATGTTTTAATTTTTTATTCAATCCTTCTAAGAATAATATTTTTTGTGAGATATAGTATTAATATTTCCTAGTTATATCGTTCGTAGATTTTTTCTTGTACAATAAGTATTTAACACGAATAAACAAAAACTATAAATTATGCGTGAGTAAAAATAAGAATAAAATTATTTTTTGATGAGCATTAATGCTGTTTTTAATTGATAAAATAAAATGGAAAAACATTCATGTATCGCATTTTGCATTACAACGTTTAAAAAAAATTAAAAAATTCTTTACGTTAGCGTTTTATCAATTAATTGAAAAATGATAAAGATAAATTAAAGGGAATTCTCAAGCTTATATGTGAAAAACACAGGAAAGTTTCTTGTTGCTTGATTACTATTATATATAATTCATTAAATTTATTATTTATAATATCCAAATAAGAATAGTAATACAACTTTATATTTTAAAAATTAATTATGGTGAATATTTACTGTATAATTTCGGAAATAATTGGTAAGTTTGTATTCTAAATTTTATTAACGTGATTTTAAAGAAGGATATTTTTTTATAATTGTATAAAAAGGATTTTGTTTAACTAAACACTGAATTTTTTAAATCAGTGCAAGTTAAAAATTTTGAAAGTTTACTAAATCCATTTTTCATTTGATTTTTTTCACTAATTTATAAATAATGAAGAATTAAACTATATATTCTTCATTAGAAAAACTTCTTTAAATACTGAATGCTTTAAAATGTATTATGGTACCCCAAAAATTTACTGATTTAACCAACTTCCCATATAATTGAAATTATTTGAACGAAACTAATTTCCGCTTACAACTAAAATCCATGCATCTAAAAGGGTTTTTTGCTATTTTCTTTTTAGGTTATACTTTTGAGCGAATATTTAAACAATATTATCGAATATGGTTTTCACTTTAACCTCATAAGAAGTAGCTTGCATAAAATATTGAGAAAACTTTAACAGCCGAAAACCAAAAGGATTAATTTAAAAGGATTTATTTGCTCTTAAAGTAGATTTCAATCGCTGATTGATACAAAAGTTTTTTGATAAATTCTAACTTAATTTTGAATGAGGTAGAAACTCAATTCACTAAAGTAATTTTATCTATGGGATCTTTTTCCAATTTCAATTTATATCGGTTTGATAAAAACAGTATGAATAAAAAAATATATTCATTTAAGCATGTATGTTACTTATGCATGAAAATTAATGTGTGTGGAATAGCAAAGATTAGCGGATGTTTCACAAATTAAATAAAGAAAGCTGACCACAAAAAAAGTCGAGAGGCAAGTTAAACTTTTCATGTTTACAAGATTTATTTTTAAAAAAAAGTTCAGGATTTTTTATTTCTCTGAACCCTTTAAAAATTTAAAACTAATCAACGCAGTTTATGAAAAGATTCAACAAATAAAAAACTTATATAAGCTCCTGTAATAGTTTTTAAAACTGCTATTTGGGGGGAAAACTCATATATATTCACTTTATTATAAGGAAACTTTTTATTCATCCAAACATATATGTATGTAAAAAGTATTCAATCGTTTAAAAGCATAGCTGATGCAACTAAACATTGAAATATATTAAAATCAAACAATAAAGTTATTAAAACTTTAAAAAAAAATTCTTCCCCACTAGAAACACTTAAAAATAAACTTTGAAAATGCACATAAAATAAAGCAAAAATATATAGAAATATTTTCCCAAATGCACTACAAATATTTTTTTCATGAAACCAGCACAAGACACCTTACGCAAAAAAATATGTTTAAAAGAACCAAAGTCAAACCAAAACAAGTTGCGTGCACACATCAAACCCTCCATTTAACTCACCTAACGTGTTGCGCGAGAATCGCTGGTGCAAAAGGTGCGAACACACTTGAGGCCAACTGAGCTCTGGTACAATTTCGCGCTGCCTTGGTACTAGGGGATGCTGGGAATCTTGGGATCTCGAACTGATTGGACGCGGCTTAGACCTCGCGCAGCCGCTCGCAGGATACGAGATCCATAAGGTAATAGGAAGGACCTGTGGAATTGGTTAAAATAAATATAAACACAGGTTGAGACGCGGGTGGTCTTTCCCATAGATTTAATGCATTTTTAAAATAAAATCCTAGTATCTGTTAAAATATTGCTCTGATATGTAAACATTCTTTCACTAAGCATGCAAATAATTAACAGCAATATAAAACAAATTTGAAGAAAGTTTTCCGCTGGTTAATTAATTTTTATTTTTAAGCTTTAAAATGACAGATGATTATTGACAGACGGCTGCGCTATTTTTAAACTTAATAAATAATTAAGTAACCAAATGATATTTTCCCTTAAAATTGTGTTTTATTTTGCTATTACTACATTTATGTCCAGTTACAAAATGCTTATATTTCAACGGAATCGATTATTATTCGTCAATTTCCCAGTTAGAATAGCATTTCAGAACCGCATATTATGTACTAATTTCTTGAAGAATGATTGCAACAGTAACTAGGAATAAAATGAATAAACAAAATCCAATTTAAGACAGAAATATATTTCTATTTTAGGCATGTTACCAACAACAAACAATTCTGAAATTGGTAATCTAAACCTCAGAAATTATAATTTTGCTTATCATTTAAATTATGAAATCAAAATTTATTATAGTACATATTTGCTAAAGATTAGAAATACTTATCAGCGAACTTTACGATCGACTCAAAATGAACCGACAATTTCTAAAACCTAAAATTTTTCTAAGTTTATTTTCCAGTTCGAAGAATAACTCTTTGAGTAAAATCTTTGTATCCCATTCCGGCGACTTTTGGTGAGTTTGGAAACTGCCCCTTGATCAAGGTCCAAAACCTTCATTTACTTTCTGAGTACATGAAAAAAATTCAAACAATTTGAAGTGATAGTTTATGAAAAAATTTACGAATACAAATAACAAAAATTGTCGACCAACAACATGCCAGAGGCAAAACAAGGTTGGTCCAAAATATATCTAATTCCTTTCCAGTAGCTATCGAGATTCTTCTTAAAATCTTCCACTCTCTCCGAATACACAACGCATTCTGGTAAAGCATTCCACTCATTGACGACTCTATTGTAAAAATAATGTTTCCTTGCCTTGCTTCTAAAGCATGAGTTATTCAATTTCTGACCATGTCCTCTGGTCCGGCTATTTAAGGTAAAACCCAAGCCCTCTATCTCTCCCTGTTTTATGAACTTGAATAACTAAATTAAATCACCAATTGTTCTCCTATTTTCCAGGGAATAGATGTTTAAAGATCTTAATCTATAATCATAATCGATAAATGATAAACCCTTAATCATTTTTGTTGCCCTAAGCTGTACTTTTTTAAGCAACTCTATATCTTTTCTGAGGAAGGGGAACCAAAACTGAACAGCATATTCCAGATGTGGCCTTACCCTATATAATGGCAAAATAATCTCCATACATTTGGAAATGATACTTTTTCTAATATAACCCAACATTCGATTTGCTTTCTTACTTGCTTCAACACATTGTTTAGGATTTGTTTTTGAATTAAATGTTTTCATAAAAATCTTGTTTTGAGAAAAATAACAAAATATTATTCAAATGGTAATTTTAAGAAAAAAATATGTTTAACTCCTGATCACATTTAACTCTTTTAATACGTCAATAAACACGCAAATATATGATCCAACCCATATTTAATGTTTTATTTGAAATTAATATATTTTTTAAGTATTTTCTAGCCCTTGTCAGATCCCAATTTGAAATAAAACAGTGATCACTTTTTTTCCTACTTACACCTATAAATAAAATTTTGGACAGACTTCAAATTTGATACACACGCACACGAGTTCCAACCAACTTTAAAATTTTCAAAAGCAACACCCCTTTTTGAGTTCATATATCAAATCTATGACAAATTTGACACTAAATATCAAATTTTGTTAGTTTTAAGTATTATTGTTTGCGCTAGAGACGTTAGATTAGTTACAATCCGATTGACAAACATAATTATTTACAAAGCACTGATTTACGAATAAAATTATTTACAGAGTAAATTTTTACAAAGACAATAATATGAATATGGTAATATGAACTACGTATAACAAAACGTGGGTTACAACCTTAACACGATATTTAATGAAAGCCAAAAAAAAAAATACTTAGAATGATTTGACAAAGATTTTTGCCAAAAGCAGTGGATACTTTGCATTTTAAATAATTAATGTTAACAACATGAAGCATGTTAACCCATTAAGATTCTTTCAGGTGGCGCTAATTTAAGGTTATGAGTCTAAAATGTTAAGAGTTTTACCGGAAAAGTTGCCTTGAACAGCATCAATGCCCTTGGGTCAGTTAAAATGTTCACTATTGAATACAACGAAGCATTTTTTTAATTGAAAAGTTGATTCATTAAAAATTGCGAATTTTTTTAAAAAGTGTCCCTAAAAAGGGACGCCAGGCATTAATGGGTTAAAAATCTGATTAAAATCATATTTAAGGGTATTTAATTTTAATATAAAATTATGACATTTTTGAAATTGTATTGGAAACAACATCATATATTCAAAAATATAGTAATCCACATAGTTTAATGTTTATTACGCATACAAAATACATTGTTATGCACTTGAAATAGGAAAAGATTCTTTGACATTTGACAGACATCAATAATTTGAATAAAACAGTACAAAATAAACTGTAATAAACATTTCCCAATAAACATTTTTCAACCATCGAAAGATAATGAAAGTTGTGATCAAATTTGAAAAGTTAATTTTTAAACGGTTCTTAGAACACGGTTTTTTTTACAATAACTCGGCAAATAATTGTTGTTGTATTTAAAAAAAAATTCGGTATTTTGGTTTCATTTGATCTACTCCATCCATTTATGTAAAAAAAAACTTGGGGTTTCTATTCATGTTTTTATTTTTTATAATTTAAATTAAAAAATATTTATAAAATCTAAAAGTTAATAAAAAACTTGTGTGATTTTTGTTTGGAAGAAAAATAATTAGTTAATACAAAAATTATCGTTTATATTGGAGGTGTGAATAAAAGTTTGTGAAACATTTTCAACATTACGGACGTTGAAATGCTTCTGAGGGTTATTATTCAGAAAACGCACAATTTGAAGTAAAAATATCGAAAAAAATATAGACGAAAGTTTTTGAAACTTTGGATTTGATTTACACTTACATACTACAATGGAAATATAACAAAGGTCCAGATCGTATAATTGATAGGAATTATTCTGATGATAAGTATCATTGTAATATTGTTACATTTAGAAAATTTTTAATTTCCAAACTTAACATAAAAATATATTATTGATGTGTTACACTTTAATAAATTTTGGGCTTTACTTTATTATATTAGTTCGCCGCAAAATATAATGTTACTATGTTATGTTTCACTTATCACGTCTTATTATTTAATCACTTTAATTTGCGTTACTTATACTTCTTTAAATTATTTTATTTAAACAATTTATTCTTATATAATTAAAAATCATTTAAATTGATACATTAATCATGTCCATGAATCCAAATATATAGTCATGATAATACACTGACATGATTAAATCGTTAATAACGCAGACATAAAAGTTTTAAGCTTTCGGGAGTCGGATGGGTATTTGGGTCAAAAATGTCGATTTTCTGTTTTCTTTTATTTTTAATCAGCATATCTATAGCATAGCTTTAATTTAAGGCTAAGGTCATTAACTTGTGCTTAGTAGATTTCTTTAATAAGCGTTTTTCAGAAACTCTGTATATTAGTTCTTACCAATACCTTAATTTTCTTTTGCGTTTTCTGAAATATAAGGTTTTTCAACAGTTAGGAACATTTTTCTAGGGAACTATAAAAAACATAAACATGTTTTCTTTTATTATTTCTTCTCTATTGATAGCTCTTTAATTAAAAATGACTAATTTTAAAAATCGCTGTTTAAAAAAAGTTATATTTCTTTAAATCGGATTTTTTTTTTTTTTGGTGGTGGGGGGTTTTCATGGAACACATATTGAAAAAATCGCTGTAAAAGTTTTTTTTGTATTGTGGAATATCTTCAGTTTAAATCAAAGAGCTATATGTCAGTAACAAACTATAAAAAAATAAAAGGATATATCCTATAGTTCTTGAGAAAATGTTTCCTAAAGTAAGTAAAATTAACATGGGCGAGATAGAACCATCATCCAACTCTCCTTAAGAGAACGTAGCATGCAAGCTAAACTTATACAGCCGAACCCCAATAACGCGAACTCGAAGGGAGTACCAAAACATTTCGTGTTAACCGACTTTCATGTTAGCCATCTGGATTTTTCTTTACATTGAATCAGTGAATAGTTTAAAACAATAACTTAACAAATTGTTTACATTTTAAAGTTTCGTGGTAAGCTTGTTCGTTTAAACGAATTTGACTGTACAATTTATTTCTTCCGACAAATAAAAAATTATAAGTCAAAATCGATGACTTACCTCCTTATACAGGGTGAGGCAAACAAAACCGGCCCCGAGATGGAGATTAGAATACGACAGAAATGTTGCCAAGTCTAAAACCAATACAAAAACAGGCTTACTTACTGAAGCTATTGATCGCTTCAATATTAAGCCCAAGCAAACGTTTGGCGACTTGTTTGCCAGCAACTACGCTACGCTTTTAAGGGGTCATAGGAGTCTTAAAAATGTGCAAAGAAGGTACTACAAAGCATAGTTTGATCTTTCCTGTAATTTTTTAACTACTCAATATATAAGTATAATTTTTTATATGTAATTCTACAAGATTTATTTATTATGAAACAAGTTTTAAAATTTATGAAACTTTAGCCAAAACTAAAATAAATGATATTAAACATAAGCTATTTGAACACATTGGGATTAGGCTTGCGCGGCAAATTGTGAGGTCGAAATTGAAAAAATGACCAAGAAAATGACTTTATATTGTACAAATATGTACAAACTAGGACTTATACCTAAATTCTCAGCTCAATTTTAATTAGAAATTATTTCAAGAACTTTTTTCTAAAAAAATGTATTAAAAATTTTAAATTTTGATTTTTAATTTTTTAAAAAATAATTTCTAATTTAAATTGAGATGCGAATTTAGGTATAAGTCTTTGTTTGTACATATTTGTACAATATAAAGTAATTTTCTTGGTCATTTTTCAATTTTGACCTCAAAATTTGCCGCGCAAGCCTAATCCCAATGTGTTAAAATAGCTTTATGTTTAATATCATTTATTTTAGTTTTGGCTAAAGTTTCATGAATTTTAAAATTTGTTTTATATTAAATTAATCTGATAGAATTACAGTGGTGGTCATAATTATAAGGACAACTGAAAATTGAACAGAAAATTTTTATTTCTGAATTAAATGAAAATGTATTTAGACATAAAATACTTCTTTATGCTATAAATCATTTAAGAACAATAAAAAAACTTAAACTTGAAAATTTTAGCTTATAAAAAATAATAAACAAAAATTGCATTGTTTGGAAACTGGACAAAATTATAAGGACATTTAAAATTTTCAAGTCCAAACAATTAATAATTAATAAGTTCACCCTTATTTTCAATTACTTTAATTAATCTTGACGTCATAGAGCTCGTTAGTTTCTTTAGGGTGCTCACAGGGATATTTTCCCGTGTCTTTTCAATTGATGACATCAGTTCTCGTTTAATATGGTATTGAGTGCCATTTTTGTAAACTTCACACGCCAAAATACCCCACAAATTCTCGATTGTTTTCACATCGGGACTTTTAGGTGGCCAATCAGTCAATAGTTCACAGAATTAGCGTGAAATCATGATTTTGAAGCTGCGGACACGTGTATGGATGCATTGTCCAGCTGGAATAAATAGTCACCACTGGTTATTAACGGTGCTTGTGTCAAAAGATTGTCATCCAGCATATCAACTTAACTATTTGAGTTCATTTTCCCTTGAATAAATATTATTTCTGTAGTTCTAGAGGTTGCGTAACCTGAACAGACCTTTACCGAGCCGCCACCATATATGAACGCTTTGAAGAGATTTCTTTTTCTTTGCGAAGATCATACCAAAAATACTTAAAACCATCAGGTCCGCCTAGGTTAAACTTCTTTTCATCAGAAAAGACAACATCATCCCAGTTGTCACCCATAGAAATGTACTTTTTTCTAAACTCCAACCTGAGTCTCTTCTGGTTTTTTGTAAGAGGAGGTCGTGACTTCAGTTTTCCGTATCGAACCTGTTTAGCATTTTGTAAAACACGGCGAACAGTTCGAGCACTGTAGTTCAAGTCCAGTTCATGCTTTATTTCCGTCTATGTTTGCTTTTTAGAGCAAGCTCTACTTATAATTCGACTTTTATCTCTCAAAGATAAAGAAAATGGCCTACCTGGGTGTTTTCGTTTTCTATAATTTCCAGGATTTTTCAAAAAATTATATATTACAGTCTTTGATCTATTCTATTTCAATGCTATTTCACGTCTAGTAAGTCCAGAATTTTTATAAGCTATTAATTTTCCTTTTTCAAACACTGAAAGCTTCGTACCTAGTGGCATGGTTGAAGATAAGTGTAATGAAAATTTCAAACACTCGCAAAATCTTTATAACACGATGGAATGACGTGTACAATCCGAAACTTTGCTAATTTTATGCTAATTTGTGCATTAAACTTACAGAAATACAATTGTCCTTATAATTTTGTCCAACTTCGCTGTATGTTAAATTTTATAACGCATTTTAAAATTATGAATTTAATGTATATTTGCAAAGAATCTTATTTAAAATGCTTAATTTACTATTAGCTAACAGACATAAAATTTGCATAATTCAACCGTGATTTGTCGAAAAGATCTAGCTGTTTTTCCATTGTCCTTATAATTATGACCACCACTGTACATATAAAAAAATTATACTTATATATTGAGTAGTTAAAAATTACATGAAAGATCAAACTATACTTTGTAGTACCTTCTTTGCGCATTTTTAAGACTCCTATGACCCCTTAAAAGCTAGTTGAAATGGAATATAAATAAAGTTAGTAGAGCTGATCAAGATTTAGTGATTATTTGATTGTTTCGGTCGTTATTTATCCTAGAGAATCGGACCTTTTTGCATTTGGTAATACAAAACATTCTAAATTGATTGCAAGACCCTAAATTTGCATTATTGGACGTCTTCGTACAATACGAACTAAGATCTGAACTCGCCACTAGTCTATGAGTAGCTCTAATGTGAAGCTAGTCCGATCCAACCAATGCAAAAACAGGTTTCAGGCGGCTTCAAGAGTTTTTCTCGCCAAGCATTTTAACGTATTCCCATCTCTAGCTCGGGGCCGGTTTTGTTTGCCTCACCCTGTATCTTGACCACAGAAATTACCATATGGTCATGTCAATACTGGTTTTTTCTACTTTTTACTTCATAGTATCTTTTATATACAACAGTATTCAAACTATTGACGTGGCACAACGTTTAACGAATATAGTTGAATATTGATAAGACTGAAACAGAGTACATTTGTCTTCTCTAGATTCTTATACATGCTAAAAAAAATAAGTTGTACTCGAACATGACGAAAATCTGTAGAACACTTTATTTTCACAGAATTTGTATATTTAGATTCTTTAAAATTATTATATTTTTGTTTTGTATGTTCTAGTAATGCCGATTCAATTAAAAAAAACATAATTTATAATAAAAAAATGGGTTTAATTAGAATTTACTAACTAAAACAGTCCACGGACATGACGGTGAGACTGCCCCCGGACATGATTTGTCATAGTATGTTGACACAAATTTGTGCACAAAATATACGATTTTTTTTGTTTGTTCAACAATAGTAAGTAGATAAAATATTCAGCATCTTAAATTAATTCAAGTAGAAGCATAACTTTTTTTCATGTGAAAGATACCTTGCGTGGACATGGTTTTGAGTGTTTTGTGAGGAATGACCCTTATCTCACCACATAATGCAGATTAATTTTTGAAAATTGTGTAATTATATAAACAAAAATTATGTGTTGCCATTGAACTTTCCAAAGTTGATACTCATTTTAATATATAGATGACCCCTTATACAATTCTTGTTGCCTTTAAGGGGTCATAGGAGTCTTAAAAATGTGCAAAGAAGGTACTACAAAGCATAGTTTCATATTTCATGTAATTTTTTAACTACTCAATATATAAGTATAATTTTTTATATGTAATTCTATAAGATTTATTTAATATAAAACAAATTTTAAAATTTATGAAACTTTAGTCAAAACAAAAATAAATGATATTAAACATAAAGCTATTTGAACACATTGGGATTAGGCTTGCGCGGCAAATTTTGAGGTCAAAATTGAAAAAATGACCAAGAAAATGACTTTATATTGTACACATATGTACAAAGACTTATACCTAAATTCTCAGTTCAATTTTAATTAGAAATTATTATTTATTTTTTAAATTTAATCAAAATTTTAAAATTTTTATTATTTTTTTAGAAAAAGTTCATAAAATAATTTTTAATTAAAATTGAGCTGAGAATTTAGGTATAAGTCTTTGTTTGTACATATTTGTGCAATATAAAGTCATTTCTTGGTCATTTTTTCAATTTTGACCTCAAAATTTGCCGTGCAAGCCTAATCTCAATGTGTTCAAATAGCTTTATGTTTAATATCATTTATTTTAGTTTTGACTAAAGTTTCATAAATTTTAAAATTTGTTTTATATTAGATAAATCTTATAGAATTACATATAAAAAAATCATACTTGTATATTGAGTAGTTAAAAAATTACATGAAAGATCAAACTATGCTTTGTAGTACCTTCTTTGCACATGTTTAAGTCTCCTATAACCCCTTAATCAATTTCTAACGGTTTTTTTTTCCTGAAAAATAGCAGCCAAGTGACGAGGAGTGGAGCGTTTTTTCCCCATCTGTACTTTAGACTTCATAATTTTTAGACTAGATACATTCTCTTTTTTTTTAATTTAAAAGAATGTTGGGAAAATGAAAAATTGGTATTGACATTGAAGAGATGTCTTTAATTTTTTAAATCTTCTAGATAAGTGTTAGTTCTCTACCAAAATAAAGCTTTGAAAAAGATTAGATTGTTTAAGTTCAAATTACCTAAAAATTCTTTTTTTTTTTTTTTTTAGAATTTTAATATTAGCGTGGTCCAAAATGGTTTAGGAGTTAGGCTCTATTTTACGCACCAATTAACTACATTTCGAGTCATTGTTTATGAGCGAAAAAGCGTGTCGGAATGTTTGCAAATCTGTTTGTTAATTAATGTGAACGATTAGCTAATTGCAAAAGTCGTTTGGAGATATTTTGTTACAGATATTTCAACAACAGTTAATATTAATGGATTTAGATGCAATATATATCAGAGTAATTTTGATCTTTGATATTCACAACAATTCACACAACTTGTCAGAACAACTGAAAATATATTCACTTCTTAATTAGACCTCGACAGGTGAGGCTGTGTGCTTTGACGGCAGAGCTAGTTGTGACACGCTACAGGTAATACTTTTGAACACTTTAAAACCTTCCCTAATAAGAAATAAACCGGTTATTTAATTATTAATCAATAAAGTTTTAAAATAACGTCGCCATCTGCTGTATATTTTTGGCGTTTTAAAACTTTAAAAATATATAATTAAATAACTAGATAACGTTTTCGTTCCAAATTTGTTTCATTTCGATGTTGCGTTGATTCCCATACTTGGGGGGAAAGGGCTAACATTGCAAAGCAATACTTCTATGGAAGTTGTGATTTCAAAACTATTGCATTAGAACTATAGCACTGACAATAAATCTTAATAAGTAATAAAAAAATCTTTTATTTTTAATTGTTTTATTTGTGAAGGTATGAATAAAAAATTGTGAAATTTTTTTAACATTACGGAAGTTCAACCTTAAAAGTTTTATCACACCAAATAATGCAAATTAATTTTAACAAAATTGTATCTGGGGTATTTTAAAGGTGATGAAAATGTTTACATAAAAATTATGTAGTAGATTAGTAAGTAGATAAAATATTCACTATCTAAATTCAAGTGGAATCATCAATTCAAGTGGAAGCATAACTTTTCTTCATGTGACAGATATTTTGCGGGGACATGGGGCCTTACCACGAGCTTGTCAGAAGCGATATCGCCTCGGCAATTCTGGACGTTTCTCCTTCTTGGCCTGTTTGTGACGTCACATCTCGCCTCGGAAAAGCAAAAAGCTCATCACCCTATTTTTGTCGCCTTTTGTTATCGAAAACTTCACATCCCCATGAAGGGTGGTGAGAACTCGTTCTCGCTAGCTGAAACGAAAGTTTTTTTGCAAGTTGGGGTCAGTTGGGGACTTCATTTTAGGCTAATTACTCAAATTATTACTATTTACCATTTTCTTGCTCAAATTGTCCTTTCCATTATTCATTATTAGTTATTTTTTCTATCTTACTTGAAATTTTGTTAAATATAAAAAAGTCCATAAAGATAGCATGTGTATATTTTTTTGTTTTGAAGATTATGTTCAATATTAATATTCTGTATTGAAATTTTAAAATTCTTTTGCATTGCAAAAATTTAAGCATGTCCATAACTAGTTTTGCTAATATATTTTTTATATATTTTATTTATTGGTAAACATATATCCTAAAATTAAAATTTGGCTGTGTCTTTATTTAACCCTTTGTTAATTTGCGTCAAAAATACAATTTTTGTATTGAAGTTAAAATAATATAAAAGTTTAAATATTAAAAATATAAAAATTTAGAAGTATAAAAGTTTAAATATTTTTATTCGGTAATAATTAGTTATAAAATCTGAAAAGAGTGACATTCTATTGGTAAACATCCTATATAAATTTAAAACTTTTATACTAGCTAGTAGCTAATCCCTTTCTGAAAACTAAGAGAGTTCGTCGCCAATTCAACCCTCCTATTGGTTAAACCACTTTAACTACTAACCACGCCCCCTAATAGGAGTTACTTAACATATTACCATCGTAAGCGCTTTCCTACATCGTGGGGGAAAATGACATCGTGGTAGTACAGCTGTGGAAATAAAAAAGTACCCACTTGAGGTTATTTCATCCGTTAGTCACCCTATAGAATCGGACCTTTTTGAGATTGTGTACAATTAACATTCTGAGTAAATTGCACGATACAAAATTTGCATAAGGGGCCGTCTTCATATTAAAAACATTACGATCTTTGAAATTTCCAATAGCAACACCCAATTTTAATAACTTAGAAATGTTAAGCACTCTTGAAAACCCTTAAATCTAAGTTTTTGTTACATTTGGATGAATATTTGACGAGTTATTCAATCGAATCACTTGTGGACCTTTTGGGGACCATCTCTAAATTGACAAGCAAGCATGCATGCAAAGCTGTCTATATTTATCAATTACACACGTAATCTTATACACAGTCCCTTAAAGGGTAATTAAAAAGAATTTTGTGATTTACTCAGCAAATTATGAATAAAAAAATTTAAAAATTGGGATTTCGCTTAAACTTCTTCTCTTAAATTTATTTCTTTAAAAATATTAAGGGGTTCCTATTCATATTTCTTTGAAAAATTAATGTAATAATTATTTAAAATATAAAAAATTGTTTTAAATACCCCAATATTGAATGCATTTTGTTTGGGTTATTATAATTTCTTTTCAGTAAAAAATTCGTTTCATTATCTTAATTATTTATAGATCGGGATAGTTTTTTATGTGCAACTCATTTAACATTATGGGACCTAAACTTTGCACGTCTCCAACTCCTCTAATAATGCTTAAAAACTTACAAAATTTGGCATTTCGTATTAACATAGGTTATAGATTTGAAATATGGATTCAAAAAGGGGTGTTGCTATTGGAAATTTTAAAGTTAGTAACATTTTTAATATGAAGATGGTCCCTTATGCAAATTTTGTGCCATGCAATTAACTCAGAATGTTAATTGTTCACTTAGTCAAAAAGGTCCGATTCTATAGGATGACTAACGGCCAAAATAATCACTAGTGGGTACTTTTTTATTTCCACAGCTGTACCTGGAGTGGTACAGCTGTGGAAATAAAAAAGTACCCACTTGAGGTTATTTCATCCGTTAGTCACCCTTTAGAATCGGACCTTTTTGAGATTGTGTACAATTAACATTCCGAGTTAATTGCACGATACAAAATTTTCATAAGGGGCCGTCTTCAAATTAAAAATATTGCGATCTTTGAAATTTCCAATAGCAACACCCAATTTTAATAATTTAGAAATGTTAAGCACTCTTGAAAACCCTTAAATCTAAGTTTTTGTTACATTTGGATGAATATTTGACGAGTTATTCAATCGAATCACTTGTGGACATTTTGGGGACCATCTCTAAAATGACAAGCAAGCATGCATGCAAAGCCGTTTTTATTTATCAATTCACACGTAATTCTATACACAGTCCCCCTAAAGGGTAATTAAAAAGTATTTTGTGATTTACTCAGCAAATTATGAATAAAAATTTTTAAAAATTGGGATTTCGCTTAAACTTCTTGTCTTAAATTTGTTTCTTCAAAAATATTAAGGGGTTATTATTCATATTTTTTGGAAAAATTAATATAATAATTATTTAAAAATATAAAAATTGTTTTAAATACCCCAATATTGAATGCATTTTGTTTGGGTTATTATAATTTCCTTTCAGTAAAAAATTCGTTTCATTATCTTAATTAGTTATAGATCGGGATAGTTTTTTATGTGCAACTCATTTAACATTATGAGACCTAAACTTTGCACGTCCCTAACTCATCTAATAATGCTTAAAAACTAACAAAAATTGGCATTTTGTATTAACATAGGTCAGAGATTTGAAATATGGATTCAAAAAGGGGTGTTGTTGTTGGAAATTTTAAAGTTAGTAACATTTTTAATATGAAGATGGCCCCTTATGCAAATTATGTGTCATGCAATTAACTCAGAATGTTAATTGTTCACAATTTCAAAAAGGTCCGATTCTATAGGATGACTAATGGCCAAAATAACCTCAAGTGGGTACTTTTTATTTCCACAGCTGTACCACGAAGGGGTTCGGAAAGATACCGATGTATATATATATAGCAAGCATATTTACCGGTATTTATATATAGCAAGCATTTCATTGCAGTAAAATAAAGTGAGATCTAACTTATCTTAATCTATTTTATCCTAATATCCAATGCAAACGTTATAAGTTTTAAACAAATTTTACTCTATTCCGATTTTTTCCCCCAAGTATAAAGCATTTTTAATTTGTACTTTCAAATTCAAATGATAAAAAGATAGCAATAATTTATATTAGATGTTTACTAATATAATGTTACTCTTTTACGATTTTTCCCAACTAATTAAATGCCGAATAAAAAATGTTTAAACTCTTAAAATATTTTAATTTCGATACAAATATTGTATTTTATTTTTATTTTTTTGCTAATTTGTGTTAAAGATCATAGCCAAATTTTAATTTATAATATAAAGCACATTCGCTTTGTACTTCGAATTCAAATAAAAAAGGTGGCAACTATTTATATAGGATGTTTACCCAATAAAATATATTTTAAAAAAAGTATTAGCAAAACCAGTTATCGACATGCTTAATTTTTGGTAATGCAGAAAAAGCTTTTAAGATTTCAATACGAACATTAATATTAAACATAATTTTAAAAACAAAATACATACTATAGCTATATTATTTATGGACTTTTTTATATGTAACAAAATTTCAAGTAAAATAAAAAATTTAACTGATAATAAATACTGAAAAGGATTATTTGATCAAGAAAATGGTACATAGTAATTTAACTTGAGTAATTAGCTTAAAATTAAATATGTATATTTTATTTTGTAATATGAAAACATCTCGTTTTTAGTTTAATAAATACTAACTTTGACAAACAATGGCTAAGGATTAATGTCGCACTCAGCCAACATGAACACTCAATGCCCACTGCCCCAACGTGCAAAAAAGCTTTCGATTCCGATGATTAAATCTCCGAAATTAAACCCCGGCATTTTGGAAGAGCAACCCGAAAAACGATGCGATACTCGTTAAAATATTCGATTCCGATGGCGAGAGCGAGTTCCCACTAGTCTAAGACCAGGTGAGTACTTTCCGACAAAAAAAAAGTGACAAAAACGAGATCATGGTAGCATTTTGCGTTTCCGAGGCGAGATGTGACGTCGCAAACAGGTCATGGGGAAGAAACGCCCACAAATACCGAGGTGAGATCTTTCCGAACCCCTTGGTGGTAGGTGTCCTGAACCGGTTGTCGGAACTGGAGGTCGGAATAGGAACTTATCGCCAGGTCGCCAGTGAAAACTTCTCGCCGCGGTAACTTTCCGACCAGCTCGTGGTAAGCCTCATGGTTTTTTTTTGCGTTTTGTGAGTAATGGGCCAGATATCATCAAATAATGCAAATTAATTTTTAAAAATTGTACCTGGGGCATTTTAAGGGTGATGAACATTTTTATATTAACAAAAATTGTGTGTTGCCATTGAACTTTTCAAAGTTAATACTCATTTTAATAAGTAGACGACTCCAAGTACAATTCGTGTTACTGGTAATCAAAATCTCAAAGTTTTTTTTCTGAACAAGAGCTTTTACGAAATCCCCTAATAAATAGAAGCCGAGCATAGAGTTATAATAAGTAAACTAGAGTGCGAAAACAAGAATGAGCATATGCGTCACATTGAAGTCACGTGATCCGATGCTTCCGAAAAAAAAAACGAAAGTCTCTTTCTACAGCCGACTGCGGAGCAAATTCGTCTGCTCACACGGAACTTACTATATATAAGGAAAGGGCATGTTTACAAACAAAGAACGATCAGAAGACAATGGAAAGAGAAAAGAGTGGACGCCTTTCGAATCTTTGACATGGCGTTTCGCGACCATTCTTATTAAATTGTTAAATTATCATCATACAATTACACTTTAAGGGGGGATCATAGTTGGCGACAGCAAAAATGAGCAATTCTTAGTATTGATTTCGAAAGGCTTTTAATCATTTAAAAATTATGGTACAATAAAAAAAATTGCACCAAATTATAAATTGTACTTTTATTATTATACTTACACTTAAGAATCTTATTTTTAAAAATTAGTTTTTAAGAAAACAGACATCTTTTGAAACATACAATTATGAATTTTCAAAAATACAAGTATTTTTTCGGTACACTTTTCTCCAAATCTATTAAATACTTCCTAAATTTTTTTTTGTGTGTTATAAAACCATTTTAGATTTATTTAAGTCACCTTTTTTTTTGCCTAAAATAATTTTTACATTTTATTTTAAAAGCATTATATTCTACATTCATAAAAATTCTGATTTTCAACGAAGAAAAGCGTAAAATAAAAATATATATTTTTTAATTTGTAAGACTAAATCAGGTGACTTAAATAGATCTAAAATGGTTTTATAACACACAAAAAAAATTATTAAGAAATATTTAATAGATTTGGAGAAAAGTGTACCTATGTGTTGGAAATTATAGTTTTGAGAAAAACGCGAAAAACAAATGCAGTCAATCCCGTTAACACGAACTCGAAGGGACCACCGAAGCATTTCCTGTTAACCGAATTTCATGTAAATCGTCAGGATTTTTTTTTACATTGAGCCAGTGGATAGTTTTGAAATATCAACATAAAAAATTCTTATTTCATAATATAATACATTAATAATACAAGCATTAATTAGTAATTCAAAGGGGTCGTGGCACATTTGTTTATTTTTATAATTTTAATTTTTTATAAGAAATAAATAACCGATCAATTCAAAATTGGTCTCATTCGATAGATCGGGCTTCCATCTATCAGAAAATAATGGTTTCAAAAATTCGATTTTTTGGTTTTAGTTAACCATGACAGGCCCGGACTGGCCCGCCGGCCCGTCGGCCGGCAGGCCGGTGCGCCCTTCTCAAAAAAAAAAAAAAAAAAAAAAAAAGACTCTTTGTTTTTGAACCCCAGATTCGTCTTCTCCTTGGTTGTTCGCGCTTTCATGGTGCATAGGCTACTAGATGGTCGTAAAACTTCAGCAGTAACAAGGTGTTTTTACTCTTTTTGAGGAAGGGAGTGGGTCATTTTGTGCCGTCTTGGTTACTTAATAAGGCGCCTTCACTTCCATTCTGGGCGCTGACGAGCCGGTTAAATAAACGGTTATTTTAGTAACGAACATTTTCATACACATGGAATTATTTATTGGTAGGATATACTTACGTTATTCGTTTAGGAGATGGTTGGACGAAACAGAACCTTCAAAGATAACAATCACGGCTTTTCGCATCAACACACTCGTTAGAATCAATTTTAACTATACAATTTAAATGGAACTTTAAGACAAATATTAAAAAAGGATCTTAATAAGGCGCCCTCCCTTTTCATAGAGGCGCCATATGGCTTCATGCACCAAGAAGTAGATTGTAAACAGGAAAGTCCAACGGCGCTTTATGTGATCTCATAAGCGCTCCAATGAACCTTACCTTTGGATACCATTTTGATACCGATTACCAAAATATATTTTAGGCTTTGCAGTCATTTGGTTTCAAATGAGTTATCTAAAAATCATACGCCAAGGAGTATAGAAGCGCCTTTAATTTCACATTAATTAGGTGCTTTTAGAAATATTTTTAATGTTAAATGTTTTAAACTTATTTGGTTTTGTTAGTAAAACGGAGCGCAAGCAGTGCAATTAAGGCGTTACATTGTCACACATGATACCTTCAAAGGCTCTGTCGCGCCTACGACCGTACGATAACACAAAAGACGCCTTAAGACTTTTTTTATTTCCAATTTTAATACTTGGTGCAGAATCGTATTTCTGGCGTATCATTCATACATATCATGACTTCGGAATTTTTTGTTTTAAAACGAGGAATCTAAAATAAAACACGCGTCAAGGTATATTATTGCGCCTTTAATTTAACATACGCTTTTCGACATCTTTGTATCCATTTCTAAATTTTCTGAGTAATATAGCGCCCTGTGTCTGGGACTGGTGCACGCTAAAGATGTCGTGGTCAACAGTCCTGATGCAGAGGGCGATGTTGCTCTCAGGAGGCGTTGGGTGCCATGTTGGGAGTCTGCCTCGTCACTTGACCGCGTTTTTAAAGTGCGAAGCTCATCGGCAATCACGCTAGTGCAGTTTTAGTGCAATATTTTTCAACAAAACAAAATATTAGTGAAACAAGGCAGTTTCTTTAACATTTTTCAACATGTGTCTGTTTTAGCTTCCACACTATACGTTCATAACGTAAAAAGTGGAAAGTTTTTAATCGTGCAGTCCGTCCGTCTGTCTGTCTCCTGTCACCCACTTTCACAGAACGAACCAAAAGTCTCACAAACAAGTGGGATACGTCATTTTGAAGCAAAAAATCAGTTTAGGCTACATTCCAAATTTCGTTAAAAATTTAAATTAGAAGTTTATTTAAAATTTAAATAACTAAAAATTTAATCTACATAGAAACAAGTTGGCTGGTTAGTGGGCGTCCGTCCATAAATAACGTCGAGTTACGATTTTTGCGATTTTTTGAACCCCCCCCCCCCTCCTCCTGGTGATACTCCGTGATATTTGGCTCGATCCCCTGCCCCCTCCCCCGTAATATCACGTGACATTTTTCAAAATAAGTATTTTTGAAAATTTTGATTCGAACGTTTGACGGAATATTTATGCTGTAAATGGAGTCACCAAAGAAGAAGCCACCAGACCCGAAATACGCCCTTTATTGTTTAGCAACTGAAACTTTTTATTTGGACGTTTGATACACTGGAATCTTCAAAAGACATAATAAATCGAAGTCCAGTCCAGCCCTAAGCCCAAACAGCAGGTGCATCGTCTAATTGGTGAAGAAAGGACTTCGAAATCGCTAGCGATGCACATTTTGTCTACTTTTTCTTTATGAAGTGTGAAAATACCTTGAGCACGTGTCCTTTGGTCTGACTTGAAACTAATAAAGAGAACAGGAAGAAGCAAACGCCAATCGAATAAAAAAAAATAAAGTTGATGGTTATATTTGAAATAACAAATTTATTTGTGCTTTTTATGCTCGGCGTCTGAAAAGTGGCGTTTTTCCCTCCCCCACTTCCGTTGTAAGATATCCCAGATTATTATTATTATATTTTTTCTGTCTACATAGAAGTTTTAGACTACACACTATTAGAATTATCTGACACTCGCATTTTTTTTTTTTTTTTTGCCAATGGTATCAATGAAATATTCTCGCCATATTTTGCAGCTATGGTTCATAAATCTTTCGAACTTTGTGGTTGTTTTTTTATTCTTTCTATGAATTAATGACATTCGGATAATATTTCTGACTGTTCCCCGCCAAATTAGAGTCGAAGCCAAAATAGTTAAATGAAACAGCAGGAAAGGTAAGAATTTTGTTTCATGTTTAACTTTACTTTTTTTAATTTTAAACAAAACTAGTAGTTTTAATAACTTTGTTAAGTGAAACTATCTCTGTAAACTATTTAAAATAATTCTGACTTGTTTTATAATGTCAAATTTGCTGTATTAGATTAAAAGATTGGATAACCGGGTTCGGCTATTTTAAATAATTTAGAAAATAATGTAATTAAATTACATAAATTTTGACGTCACATAATTTTAAGAGATTCTTTGTTCGTATGTTGATATGAAATGTTTTGGTTCTATTTAAAAGGAGGGATATTACAAATTTATTCTTTGAAATATAAATTAATTTTTGCAAGTGATAATATGTATTGAGAAAATAATTAGTGAATTTTCGAAAAAAATAATTGAAACTAGCCAAATCTAGCGTGTAAATGTTTATAATAGAATTAATATTGTGTTTGGCGATTTTTTTTTTCCTGTTGAACAAATGTACTGTGTGGAAGCGGGCTGAGGGACAGATTCTGTTAGAAACATAGAGTTTAAAAACCTACTTGTTTTTGTTGTTGGAAAGATTTGACTTCAGAAACCAGTCTTTTTACTTCTTGTTCGTCTGACTCTCAGTATCTTTGAAGTTCCGTCCTTACCTTCCGATTTTATTTTTTTATTTGAAAGATACGATATCAGAGACATATCTTTGTACTTTTGTCCATTTAATAGAGTTTAATATTTGCTAAGGGTCGCTTCAATGTAGTTGAATTTGTAGTTTTGAGCTGTAATAATATTTTTTTTTGCTATGAATAAACAAGCTCTGCCAATCTTTTTGTTATTTGAAATCCAGATATCAGACATTTCTTTAATTTTTAAAATATATTAACAATTTAAATTTATACTAACTATAGAACAATTTATTAAATATAATTGATGCTTTTTTTGTTCTAATTTAAATTTCTATAGATATACAATATTCTGGGTTATAATTTGTTTACACTTGCACAAACATAACTTAACAATGTCTTAACTAAACAGGTCCTAAACAATGCATTTTGAAATTTAAATGTACATTTATATAACAATTAAACGCATTTTTATTAGTTTTTAATTATTCTAATTTAAATTGAAACATTCCTGATCATCTCTATAACATAGGCTATAAGTTCTGTTAGCTTTTTTTTTAAATTTTAATAAATAATTAAATTTCCCTAAAAAAACCACAATACACTGAAAGAATCATCCAAAACCCTGAAGAAAAAAAACGAACCTGTTTTTTTTTACAACATTGTATAAATTGACCTTACTTTTGAACAATAATAAGCACTTTGTTTGTGAGTCGAGATTAAATTAAGATTGGTTAAGAATATTCGTTGGGGGGGGGGTACGCCCTTTGAAGCCGGGAAGGGCCGGTAAAACTGCGCCCTTGTCAGGGAGCCAGTCCGGCCCTGAACCATGATCCCCCCCCTTAAGGAGATGGGAAGTGAATATGCTTAAAAGTTGAAGTATGAGAAGGTATGATTTTTGTTTTTATTTTCCTTTTTTTTTTGTCATTTCTCGTCACTGCTTATAGCAGGGTTTGAAATTTGCCGACTTTCGGTTCGCCGGAGTTTCGCGACTTTAGGATCCCCGAAGTTTCGCGACTTTCGGATTGCCGTTGTTTCACGACTTTCGGATCGTCAGACTTTCGAATCACCGGTATTTCGCAACTTTCGGAACAGCGGAGTTTTACGACTTTCGGATCTTCGGTTTCGCGACTTTCGGATCTTCGGAGTTCCACGACTTTCGGATCGCTGGAGTTCCGCGACTTTCGGATCACCGGAGTTTCGCGACTTTCGGATCGCCGGTGTTCCGTAACTTTCAGATCTCTTTCGGACTTTTGTATTTTGCTTTTTCCATCGGCCAGGCCGATATTCGCCATTGGTCGATCACTTATACATTTTAAAACACTTAAAAGCAAAATAAACATGCAATACCTCAAAATTAAGGATAAACAAAATCAAGGAACATATATATTCAATTTATGTTACGTTCATATTTTCATCGGTTAAGTCAAATAATATAAAATAATCCCAAACAAGTGTTTGTCTAATTTTCTTTTTTATCCCTTTCGCAAACACATCTAATGGTTATGGTTGATAGACATATATTTTCAGGCTCGTTTCAAATCAAAATTATGCTGCCATATCTTAAAAATAATTTTCTATTAATTCTTAAGAATCTCAACTTCATAAAAAAAAAAAATACAAAACCTAATTAACCCTCTAATGCATGAATTTTTATTTTCGTCCCGCAAAAATATATTTGTATCTCTTATGCTCATACATTACGGGAAAAATACGGGAAAAAAATTAAATGCATCGGAATTTAAATAATTTCATCTTTTAAAATTGTTACCAAATGGTAACACCATGCATTAAGCACTGAATAGATGCTTAAAGTTCGGGGTACTAATATTTATTTTTATTCAAATTATTATCTTTTTTACTTAAGCTAATGAACTTTATTTTTATATTTCTAATAAATTATACTTAAAAATAAAGCTTATTGATAATTTTATTATTATATAAGAAGGTTGCAGAGGCACACAGACACATAGTTTTAGGTATAAAATCTTTAATGAAAACGTGTATAACAAACAAAATAGAGTATTAATATTTTGTACAATTAGATTTTGTTAAGCAAGAAAAATAAGTTATAAAAATAATTATGAATAGTAGTTATTTTTGTAAAAAAAATGTATGTAGAAATAGTAG
This sequence comes from Hylyphantes graminicola, assembly GCA_023701765.1. Taxonomy (NCBI): domain Eukaryota; kingdom Metazoa; phylum Arthropoda; class Arachnida; order Araneae; family Linyphiidae; genus Hylyphantes; species Hylyphantes graminicola. The sequence goes on from CM043122.1 coordinate 32,236,204, forward strand.
GTATTTATGAATAAAAATATACAACAAATCATTTTTAAACAGACTTTTTTTTTAAATGGCGGAATGATACGACTTAAAACAGTTATTTTTACTCGTAAAACAAAGTGGTACCAAACATTTTTAAGCACTGAACTCTTGTGAATCCTTTACAGAGATACACTACACACAAATAAGCAAACAAAAGTTGTGCTTAATGCATGATGTTACCAAACGGTAACACATGTAAAAACCAACTATAAACTACCAATTTTGAAAAGAATGATTAGAAAACTACTAAATATAGTTTAAAATAACCCTCTTGAACTATAATATTTTTTCAAAGCAATTTATTTGTATTTAGTACTAATATTATTACTTTGAATACTGCCAAACACGTAAATTCACAACAGTCAGAAACTTCACTTTTTAATTTTGAACACACTTTTACTACTGTCATTTATGAGGGTTATTATTAACTAAAACTTTAAAATGGAATGTAATAGATGAAAAAACACAAAATTGTCGAGAGGGAGATCTACCTTAGTAGAATATAGTGGATTATGTAACATGTTACCAAACTGTAACAGTATGCATTGGAGGGTTAAGCACAAAACATAAGCTTTTCTTAAACAAAACCAACCAAGTTCCTGGTCAAACACACTGAAAATCTGTGCAATGTTTAGATTCTTTCTGCCTTTCCGAAAAGCATGTTCTTCTTGCGTGACGTAGCACTGCGCTTTCCCTATGGTGCAGCAGTGGAATAAAAAAAGTACCCACTTGAGGTTATTTCGGCCGATAGTCATCCTATAGAATCGGACCTTTTTGACTTTGTGAAAAAATAACATTCTAAGTTGATTGCATGACACAAAATTTGCATAAGGGGCCGATAAAAAAAGGGGTCTTCATATTAAAAATGTTACGAACTTAAAATTTCCAATAGCATCACCCAATTTGAATAACTTAGAAATGTTAGGCACAATCGAAAACCCTTAAATCTAAGTTTTTGTTACATTTGGATGAATATTTGATGAGTTATTTATTCGAATCACTTGTGGAACTTTGGGGGACCATCTCTAAAAGGTCGAGCGTAGTCTGTAGGTTTATTAAAGGAGGGAGGGGGGGGACGTAAGGTTTGCCCTACTAAGTATGTAAAAGTCAATGTGGTTAAAACTGAGGGAGGTTGCGTATTTGTTCTATGACAAATGACAATTGACAGTAAATGCGCCCTCTAGAAGGGAGAGTGTAGGCTTTATAGCCCATTACCCAGCTCGCCAGAAGAGACAGTCACAAGAGACACACAAAAAAGGACGACACAAACACATAGACAAATAACAACATTTATTGACAAGCACAAACATTCATGCCTTTACCGGGATTTGAACCCAGGGCCCAACAGCTCCAAAGGCTAGTACACTAAACATTGTGCCAGAGGGCCGGCTGCGTATTTGTTCTAAGGCAATGAGAATTTGTTCCAAGGTTATAAATCATGTGCGGAAGTTATAGGTGACAAATATTGTTAATAATATACTTGTGTTTCGACGAGAATTTCTTTAAGGGGTCATAGGAGTCTTAAAAATGTGCAAAGAAGGTACTACAAAGTATCGTTTGATCTTTCATGTAATTTTTTAACTACTCAATATATAAGTATAATTTTTTTATATGTAATTCTATAAGATTTATTTAATATAAAACAAATTTTAAAATTTATGAAACTTTAGCCAAAACTAAAATAAATGATGTTAAACATAAAGCTATTTGAACACATTGGGATTAGGCTTGCGCGGCAAATTTTGAGGTCAAAATTGAAAAAATGACCAAGAAAATGACTTTATATTGCACAAATATGTACTAACTAGGACTTATACCTAAATTCCCGTCTCAATTTTAATTAAATTTTTTTTTAAATTTAAGTCAAAATTTAAAAAAAATTATTAATTAAAATTATTTTTCTTAAAATAATTTTGAATTAAAATTGAGCTGAGAAATTAGGTATAAGTCCTAGTTAGTACATATTTGTACAATATAAAGTCATTTTCTTGGTCATTTTTTCAATTTTGACCTCAAAATTTGCCGGGCAAGCCTAATCCCAATGTGTTCAAATAGCTTTAGGTTTAATATCATTTATTTTAGTTTTGGCTAAAGTTTCAAAAAGGCCCTCGCCAGATAAGACGGTGAAAAATGCCCCCATTCCAATTGGGGTAATTTTTTTTCTGAAAATACCTCATAGTATGGACAACTTCTCAGCCAAGTTTCAGCTCAAAAATATGACGCATTTTTGAGTAAAAAATTAAAGTTTTTTTTCCTTTTTAAATTGATTATTCCCTGAATATATTTGATAAATCCAAAAAACTACTCATGAGTTTTTAGATATCATTGAGTAGTATTCTCAGAAAAATCCGCTCATAAATCTGATCGAGCGATCATTGTTAAAAATGCAATTTTATTTTTCAAAAAAAAAAAATTCATGCCAAAATCGTTTGGTACACCTTAGGATTTTGTATCTGCATATTACTCTATTATCAATCTATAATATATATTTTTTTCAGATTTTTAAAATTATTGGACGATAGTTTAAAAAAAATAAAATATTCTTAAAACCTGACTTTTCGCACTACTTACTCGGCAGATGGCACTCCTAACAGAGGCGGGGAAATTCAATCTGGGAGAATTTCTTTCGGACTAAAGGATTTTAGCATAGATTTAGAAAGTAGCAGATCTGCTCCTAGGGGGAAAGGTGAAGCCATTTGTTAACCAGTATCCCGTAAGGCAGTTCGCAAGCTGTAGCACATGGCATGCCATACGCCACCAGATGGCACCATGAGATAATTCGACTAATAAAAAATATATATTCAATATTAACTAATTGAAACTTTTTACAAGTTTCGCTAGCATAATTTTATAGCTGCATGCGTATTGATAATTTCTGTAAGGCATGAGGTATATATTCATAAAAGAAGCAAGTTAAAAAATGCAGTTTTTATTGTATGTAACTCTTCGGCGAAACCATTTTTGTGAACCAGTATCCTGTGATGCATTGCGAAAACGACGAAATGTGGATTCATCACGCATCATTGCGTTGTACGGGATTGCGCAATCGATGGGCATGCTATTTCTAAATCTATGGATTTTAGAGCAAAAAATCAGGCTTTAAGAATTATTTTTTTTAGCTGTCATCCAATATTTTAAAAAATCTGAAAAAAATGTATATTATAGATTGATAATAGAGGAACATGTAAAGACAAAAACCTAAGGTGTACCAAGCGATTTTTGCATGATTTTTTTTTTTAAATAAAATCGCATTTTTACTAATGATCGCTCGATCAGATTTAGGAGCGGATTTTTCTAAGAATACTACTCAATGATATCTAAAAAATCATGAGCAGTTTTTTTTTGATTTATCAAATATATTCAGGAAATAATCAATTTAAAAAGAAAAAAAAAACTTTAATTTTTTACTCAAAAATGCGTCATATTTTAGAGCTGAAACTTGGCTGAAAAATTGTCCATACTATGAGGTATTTTCAGAAAAAAATTAGCCCGATTGGAATGGGGGCATTTTTCACCGTCTTATCTGGCGAGGGCCTTTTAAAATTTGTTTTATAATAAATAAATATTGTAGTATTACATATAAATAATTATACTTATATATTGAGTAGTTAAAAAAATGCATGAAAGATCAGACTATGCTTTGTAGTACCTTCTTTGCACATTTTTAAGACTTCTATGACCCCTTAAGCTGCTTTAGTAACTGCAAGCGTAAGATTCTTTTAGAACTTCTCGCTCTAACAACAAGTTACTTTATGCAATATAGTTCGAATATTTCAAGTTTATTAAGAAATAAATCGCAAAAAAACGTTGAATATCATGAATCAACGTTAAAGAAATCTGTTGTGTCATACTACAGAATTTTCAAGCTCTTTATTTGAAATTTACCTTTTTTACAAAGCAATGTTTGTTTATCAAGTTCATATTTAATCTCGTATACATCCCCCTAAGTAGTAATCAGACGGTATTTCTTTAAAAATATTAACAGGTTTCTATAACTAATTTTTTTACAAATTAAAATAATAATTATTTGAAAATATAAAAATTGTTTTAAATGCCTTGATAGTGTTTGCATTTTGTTTGGGTTATTATAACAACTATTAAGTAAAAATTTCGTTTCATTATCTTAATTATTTATAGAGTGGGATAGTTTTTTAGGTGCAATTCATTTAACATTACGACCCCTAAACTTTGCACGCCTCTAACTCCATTATTAATGCTTAAAAACTAACAAAACTTGGTATTTCGTGTTAAAATATTTCATAAATGTGAAATATGGACTCAAAAAGTGGTGTTTCTATTGAAAATTTTGAAGTTCGCAACACTTTTAATATGAATACGGTCATTTATGCAAATTTTGTGTTATATGCAATTAATTTAGAATGTTATTTGTTCACTAAGTCAAAATGGCTCGCTGTATAGGATGACTAACGGCCGAAATAATCACTAGTGGGTACTTTTTTTATTTCCACAGCTGTACACTATTGTTGTGCATATGGATGCAAAGAAAAATTGACTAAAGAAGTACCTTTTACATTTCATTGGTAAGATTTTAAAATGAACTTTCCTTATTGAAATACAAATAACTTAATAAATAAAGTCAAAAAGTGAATTGCGAATCATGATTTTTAAAATAATATTCGATATATTTTGCGATATAATACGATTTATTCTTATCAATTGCATCTTCAATGAAAATGCATGTTTTGGTTAATAAAAGGCAATAATGATAAGTCTTTTGAAGATCTTGTATGGTAAAAGATTTCTATACAATTCCAATGGGGAAACTTTGGCCCCTGTGTTTAAATAAAGTATACGGCATGTACTCACGAAAATTTACAAAATAAATACAGAAGAAAGTTATTTTGCCATTAAAATAATTAATAATTATAATTTTTAAGATATTAACAAGAAATAATTAAAACAAAAAATTTAGATATTTACATGCAGTAAGTGCTGCCATCTGTAGTTTGTCTATAGTTTGTGAATTACTTAAATTTTGCTTTAACTATTACTAATTAATATCGGTTAAATCATATTTATTATTTTAATGGCAAAATAACATTCTTCTGTATTTTTGGTAAGTTTTCGTGAGTACATGCATTATACTTTATTAAAAGGGAGTCGAATGGTTCTATCCCTAGTAGCAATTTTTCATAGACCGATAATCGAATTTTCATCGTTCGCCAGTGAGAATTCGAATATCGGATTTAAATCGAAAATTGCCCGTTACGTCGATAACTCATCGGTTATGTACACTGGATCGTACAGGCTGCGATCAGTTTTACCGATAAGATTCTGATCAAATGTCAAGAAGAAATTGATAAGAATCTGATGAGAAGTAATCGAAATCTCATCGTCCGATTGAATTTCGAACACTTTCCGATAAAATTCCAAGTTTACGACAGGCTAGTACAAAAGTTTTAATTGAGATGGCACCACTAATTTGTTCTGTTGGTCGGGTAATATTCCTAATTTAGAATTTGCGGAGGAGGACAGAACCACCAATCTCGGTTTCTCGTTACAAGACAATGGCTCCGCGCTCTTGCAACGAGGAACTGCGCATTAGTCGTTGCGGCTATGGAAGCTTGTGGTGAGTTTGCATGTAAATAAAAAGGTCAAAAGGATGTTCGCTTTCGAAGAAGTTCGAAAGAAGTTTTATTTTATGGATTAATAAAATGTAATTTTGATTTTTCGTTTGAAAGTCGCAAATTCCTTTTAAATATTACTTTATTTAAAATTCAACAACACTAAAAGAAATATTTTACATATAAAAATAACTCTTGGTAACTTATGTATTGAAAATTTTGTGTGTGTGTGTGTCAGAATAATTATTTAAAAATCTGTTTTATTTAAGTTTTTCAACAATTAATCATGACAAAAAAAGTTATTTAAAACATCATGTTACATATAGACAAAATAAATGTTATATTTCTTACATCGACATGCTATGTTTAGATTTCAAAAAATTTAACGTGTTTAGTGTGAAAATGAGCTTTTTGTGCCATTTTTATGCTATTATAAATGAGCTTTTTTTTAATCTAAAATTGCATTTTAGGTTTTTATACGATTATCAAACTTGACTCAAAATTCTTGATTAACTGAAACATACTTTTATGAATAATCGCAATATCCGAGTTTCAACGTACGTTAACCCATTAAGACCCTTTCAGGTGGCGCTAATTTAAGGTTATGAGACTAAAATGTTAAGAGTTTTACCGGAAAAGTTGCCTTAAACAGCATCAATGCCCTTGGTTCAGTTGAAACATAAACTATTGAATACAACGGAGCAATTTTTTAAATGAAAAGTTGATTCATTAAAAATTGCGAATTTTTTTTTAAAGTGTCCCTAAAAAGGGACGCCAGGCATTAATGGGTTAAAATAATTTCATATCGTTAAATCACAGATCTTCTTATGAAAATCATTGAAATTTTGCACAATGCACTTTTTAACGAATTAAATTACTCTCTTTAGGGCCTTTTAAAGTTATATATGAACTATTAAAACATTTTTTACATTTTTTTTTCATTTGTTTCAAATCATTCATAAAAGAAAGATGTCTTTAAAAAATAATATAGTTTCAAACAAGTATTTGAAAAGAATTGCTAAGAATAATTTAAATAAAATTATGAATGATTAAAAATGATGTATTAAAAATTGAGAACTATTAAAAATTATTTTTAAAAAAAATCCGGAATAAAAATTAAAAAAAAAAACATATAAAACCTTTTTTTAAAAAATAGAATGGCTTCAAGTTTCAAAGAAGAATATGATTCAAATTACTACGATTTTTTTTTCTTCTAAAAGTTATACTAATTTATATTGTTGTGATAACAAACTTATATGTACACTTTTTTTCCATAATAATATAAATCGTTTTTTATGAATTGAACAGTAAGAGATGGAGTTACAAAAGAAACATTTTTGTATTTTAGCATTAACAGATATTGAATGGTATTTTAGGAAACATTTCTAAAGTTTTGATTATATATAAGGAGGTAATTTTCAAAACTCAATATCTCCAACGAGCGAGCTGCTTTCGCACTTAAACAAGACACAGAATACCTTTAGCTTCGTAAAGCATATAAATTATAAGTGTTTTAAGAAAGTTGGAGAGATTGTGTTTTCAAAATTACCTATTCATATAGGCTTCTAGTCAGGCACGCAGTCAGGGAGGGGAATCGGGGGGGCCTGAGCCCCCCCCCCCCCACCCTACCCCTTTGACTGCGACAAAGTGTCCTTTCGTCCAAATTAATTTGCCCAAATTTGTGAAATTTTAAAAAATAAAATCTTCAAAAATGTATTAAATGCAAAAAAAAACCCAATTTGCACGATATTCCTGAAAAACGGAAACAAAAACGTTGCTCATAATCACTTTCCAAAATGAATATTTGATACGGATTGTCATGCAAACAGAGCCTGATTTCTTGCGGGGTAAACGGGGCAGTGCCGGGCCCCCACCTCAATGGGGCCCCCAAATTTGCTTTAAAAAGAATAACGTATGGGGAAATATGTGGCAAAATTAGTTGCCTTAAAAATTACTAATAAATATATATATTATTACAATTAAATCCAGGGCCATTGATTTTTCAAAAGCGAACTACAATATAGTAAGTATGTAACCTGTTATTCTTGAAAATTACGCCTTGGTAACGTAAATAAAATTTTATGTATGTAAAATATGATCTGGCATGCATGATATAACAATATGATTGGTTTCTTATGTGGGTCATTCTCAAAAAATGTTACAATTCCAACTTCCAATGTTAAAAAAATAAAGTTGGATTTTACTTAAGGTAACGCATTACAGGCACACACACATGACTGACACATTACAGGCCACTTTATTACACAGGTAAAAGTAATTCCTGTGGTTATTACAAATTATAATTCTTGTAAATACATTTAAATTTCAATAAATGATTAATATATAATGAATTTTTAAATATTTGTTAGCCTTAAGTTTATTTTTCTTTGATTTTATTATTGAATATTCAGAGCTGTCATGTCTGTCACAAATTGCCTGTCATGTCTGTCACGCGATAAAAAAAATATTCACAAAAAAGTTACATCTCTATTCTTATATAAAAATACATGGCGATAGATGAAACCCTTACTAATCAAATAAAAAAATACCATAAATAAATATTCAGAAAAATCAGAGAGTTTTGAAGTTATGTAGAGGCCACAAAAATAATTGTCCATTCTCCGTCATGTCTGTCACATGGAGTTTTAATTTTTTTGTTAAAAAGTTTTATAACTTAAAATTTTGAAACTTTGGTAAATATTAGCTTAGGCAAAGGCACTTTTGTAAAAAAAAAGAAAAGTATCTTCAAATAATATTTTCGATATGAAACGTGTTCCATTGCATCTCTGATGTCATGTCTGTCACAAATGAAATTAACCCCATGTGACCCTATCATATACAATTTTTATTTTGAAGCCCACAAAATAAATCACTTTCAGGCAAACAATTATACGTATTTATTTTCAATCAATAGTGATCATTAAGTAATAATAAAAAGAAAAAGTAGAAACTGTTTACCTTTTATAAATTACTAGGGGGCTCCGCCCCCTGCTCGCTATCGCTCGCCAACCCCCCGGAATTGCTGCGCAATTCCATTGACCGCTTCGCGGCCGGTAGGGATTTTCGCCCTTGCTTGCTTCCGCTCGACAACCCCCTAAAATTGATACGCAATTTCTCTTTGTTTGCTCCGCAAACAAAAATTTTAGACTAATTAGTGGGTACTGCCAATGCAGGAATACTCATCTATACAATCTGCATTGAATAAAACATGCTTCCTGCTCATTAAACATAAATTATTCATTACCAGTTAAAGACGATTTGATTGGTCGATGCGATGACGTCAAACTCTTAAGCTTATTTAGTTACCACGATTGGCTCAGTGCGTTTTGTCTTCACAAAAAACATTTAAAGAACTGAATTTGTGATTCATTCACTGTTTACTAATTCAATATTTTTAATTTCATACTGCAAAAATTAATTCGAACAATCGGGAAGATATATTAGTTAAAAGGTCCCGACCAGCGGGGAGAGTGCGCCAGACGAAAAAGGGAAGATGCATCGGCTTCGGCTGTTTTTACCATAGAGTTAAGAAGTAGGAACAAAGGGTAGGGTAGGGTAGGGTATTTTACATATATATTCCGACTTGTGTGCTTGCTCAGTGAGCCGCTTATAAGTCTTCGTCAAGTAAGACAGACACAGAAAGATTTTTTACTGTCACAAAGATAGGAAATACACCCAGGGCGAAGGCGGGAATCGAACCCGCGCCCGTTACAGCACGCAGACTGCTGGCCTGCGATGCTTACCACTCGGCCATCCGGGCCCCTGGAACAAAGGGGTCGATCTAAAGACATTTAAATAGGAAGGACTGCGCATTTAAAAAATCAAATAGGTCTTTTTGAAATATTGTTTTTTCCTTTGTTTCACATGGAATATACCCAGCTTTCTAAAACTCATCAATATATTTCAAATTCAACAAATGTTCGACTTTTTAACCCTTTCAGTCCCAAAAATTTACTACACTACAGAAGCATCTGATATTCACAAAATAAGCTTATTTTAGGTCAAAATAAGAGTTCCATAAGAAAAAAATTCACTTTAATTTTTTATATGGTTTTTGAAATGATGCCAAAATTGTGTTACTGTGGAAAAAACAAAATAAAAATATATATTACCTAAAAACCCTTCGAGTTATATATTTTAAGGTATCTGACCATATTATAAAAAAAATAGTAATTATTTTAACTGAAATAGTTTAAATTGTGTTTTAAAATATGTGGAACTGAAGTGAACTTTCAAAAATCAGGTGAAACGCTTCTTAGCTTTTTTCTAAATAAATAAAAAAATAGTAGTTCTGACTTCTATTGAGATTAATATAAAATATTGTCTTATAGAACAAAGTGTGAAGAATCGAATGATGTGTGTTAGGATGTCATAACGGGACATAAACATGTGGAAAAAAATATTTTGAAAGTGATGATTCCAAACGCATCACTGGGACTGAAAGGGTTAAATATAAATAACTCAAAAACTACGATTGCAAAACAGTTTTTTTTTACCAAATTGTACCAAAAATATTCTACTTCTAAGCTGCCAATTTCCAGACCATTAATTTAATTGACTTGGTTTTCCATCCCTAAGCTGCTTTACTATTGAAGCGCAGTCCATTCTATTTAATGTCTTTGGGTCTATCAATTCAAATTTATTGAAGCAAGGTTGTCAGGTTTTTCGAGCTACTGCTCATAACAAACCGGCATTGAGGTAGCCCAAGATGCACCGCTTTAGCAGATTTTTTCAGCTACCGCCCAAAAGATTAATTATAATTAGAATTCTAACAACGTTGACTTAATCATGAATATGATTCTTCAGTATAAAAGAGCTTTTAGAATGAATTCCCTCGATAGAAAGTATAGTTTATAAAGAACGCAATTACTAAAAGTATGCAGAACTATATAAATTTTACTTGTGAAGGGGTGTGTGACAAATCCTTTTTTTATACCTCTCTTTACAATTAGGAATTGCACAAGCATTTGGCATATTGCACAAAACGTTACTGAATTAAGAAATTCACGATTGTTTACATGCTCAGAGATTAAAAGAATGTAATTAAATATTTATTATAAAAGCCAGAAGAAAAAAATCAGAAATTTGAGCAAAAGATCGTCTGCAAAACATTAAAAAAAACACCAAGCGACTGTGATTGTTAGAAACCCACGTGACTTGGAAATAGCTGCAAGTCGCTACTTCGGCTGGCCAGCTGATATTCAGGTCTGGCGACAATTTCGAATAGTTCGTAACGCAACGGTAACGTTAAGTTGCCATATGTAGCAACCTTTCACCTTTTGGCGATTTGTGATGTTTAGGACATAATGCTAATTTGCAAAGGGTTTTTGAGAAAAAAAGAGTTTCCGTCGGAATTTTTCCTAAAAAACCGGTTTCCGGTTCAGACCGGCCTTATAAAAAACTTTTTTTTTCTGTCAAAACCGGGGCCAAAATACCGGTTTAAAAAAACGGTTTCAGTTTTCCATCCCTAAGCTGCTTTACTATTGAAGCGCAGTCCATTCTATTTAATGTCTTTGGGTCTATCAATTCAAATTTATTGAAGCAAGGTTGTCAGGTTTTTCGAGCTACTGCTCATAACAAACCGGTACTGAGGTAGCCCAAGATGCACCGCTTTAGCAGTTTTTTCAGCTACCGCGCATAACATAGTAGTCGAAACTATGGAAACTGTCACTGAGTATCCCAAGATGCACCGCTCCAGCCTGCTTCTTTTCTGCGCTACTGCACACATACGTATAGACCGCTCTATTCTCTTTCCTAACTCTATGGTTTTTACGGGTAGGGGGGGGGGGGTATTTTTCATATATATTCCGACTTGTGTGCTTGCTCAGTGAGTCACTTATAAGTCTTCGTCAAGTAAGACAGACACAGAAAGATTTTTTACTGTCACAAAGAGAGGAAATACACCCAGGGCGAAGGCGGGAATCGAACCCGCGCCCGTTACAGCACGCAGAATGCTGGCCTGCGATGCTTACCACTCGGCCATCCGGGCCCCATTATGGTTTTTACGATCCGTGGCCGGAATCTCAAGACCGATGCCAATAGTTGAAACATAAGCTAGCTTCCGTGGGACTGCCCTAGGGCATCACGTAGCTCTAGCGCTAAGAAACTTTCTCGACCAAAGACACGGAATGCAACCTGAAGCAGCCCTGGCACAAAACAAGCACACCGGCCACACTTACTTTCCGCGTTTCTGACGTTTCTGATTGGCTGAAGCCGTGTAAGTCACGTGGCTTTCAAGCGTACGACAATTACAATTTTATATTATATAGAGAGATTTAATTCGAAACTTGAAGCATGCTTTTGTGCTTTTGAATTTAAATGTGTCTTTTTGGACGAGCCCTCGTTTGTTTAATATAACAATTGATGGAAATGGCAACGTGCAAAAGTTTGCTTTATCCTATATAGCATTTGGAATTCATTCGATTTCTAGGTAGATGAACGAATTTTAAACTAACTTATAACTTATAAACATATTTTTAACGAATTGCTGTTAGAAATTTCATAATCGTATGTCAAAAACCGACACAGATATCATAGAATTGTTTTAAAACATTTCACTTCTTTTCTCCCCCTTTCACAAATTTGAATTTAGTTTTGGTTTTGATAATTTTCCCTGGGGTTCCAACAAAATGTAAGAACTATTTTTCACCAATTATCAGACTTCCAGTATTTTTAGTTTCCTTTGGAAATTTTTATCAACCTCTCCCGGTCTTAAGCGTAGTTCCCAATAGTCTTGCTTGTAAATTTAGTATAATTACAGGTATTTCAAAATAGCATTCACCTAATTCTTGGGTTATTCCAGGCCCTCAGGAATTTGTGTTAAAGTGCCCTACTGAAGTTAAGCCCCCTTCTTGAATAATTCCTGGCTGCGTGCCTGCTTCTAGTGTTCTTTACAATAAATCAAAATTCATTTCAAGGTCCTCTACACATCTTTATTCAACAACACTCTTACATTAACTTTACGTACATATAAAATTTAACAATACTACAAAACCATATATTGCAAGCCACTTTCTTGAGGTCACAACTTTTAAACATGAGAAAACTCATGTTTTGATTAAGAAAAATCTTTTTCCAATGTTCTCTTCACATATAAAACACTGCTACAAAATACGATGGACCCACAATTTATAAATGCTTCATCCAGTGGTAGTTTCTGTTACAACCACTCAACAAAATACTCAAAAATCACAGGAACTACAATACAATACTGCTGGCATATACAAATAGACTACATTCTCTTTGAGAAACATTAACATATTGCTTTCGTGACTGTTTTCACAATAGTGAAAAAACAGCTTCTTTGAACTTTGTTAGATATTTTGAAATTTTTACTACAAAATACGTGGTTTGACCACAATCTGCATGGAAGTACAAACGAAATATAAATTAGGTTTTGATATAAAACAAACAGATCGAAATTGTCTATTAAGAACTACCATTTTTACATATTTTTTTTGTAAGTACAAATAATTGTTACAAATGCGTATTAATTCCAAATTTTTGAATAAATTTGGCACAAAATGTTTAGCATGTTTATTCAATTTAAAGGTTTTAATGCCACCCAATTCTATTATAAAATTAAAATAAAGCATCACTACATTTACAAAGCGTAATCATGTAAAAATACCTAAAAATTATCACCTTTTACAAAAACTTTCCACCATTTAACAGTTTCATTTAAAAATGATCAATAAGTTTATTACTGAACACAATTATGCATTTTATATTTTAAAAACTTTTTATGCAAGTATGGATACAAAATTATAGTAATTTTCATGACTATCCACAATTCCTAAAAGTTAGCCTTTTTTTCACTTAGGCTATGTAGGGAAAAGGTTTCTGATAAAAAAAATTCTGCATTTTATGGGGAGAAAGGATTTGTCAGCACAGAAATATTTTCCAGGAAAATCGTCGCAAATTAAAGCTGCTCAAATTCGGTTCTAGGCGAACGAACCTAATACATAATTAAAAAAAATACATTAATTTCTAAACTTACAGACAATATTTTAGAACATAATTTCATGGTGAACACATAAAATTTTCAATTTTAAATGATGCAACTTTAATTTTTAAAAATATTTTTTATACAATGTCATTCATGCTCAAAGTAATACTGGGAAGGAAATTTTGAATGTTTCTCTTGCAGGCCAAACTGTCAAATGGTGAAACCAATAATTAACTCCATCAAATACATTTCAGAATAAAATCAGTGCTTTTAGTTCAACATAAAACCAAATGATAGTTAATCATTATTTAGTAATGAATAGTGTGATAGGGATACAGTACCCATAGATTATAAATCAAACTCAAGTGTACACATTAACTTCTAAAGTAGGAAAGGGGGGGGGGGGGAAATATTGAATAAGTTTACAAATACAAAAGAAATATCCCTATAGGAAATTAGTTTTGGCTAAGTTTTTGGAAACAAAATAAACCATTAAAAGCAGTTCAAAAGTTGAGTTATAACTTCCATTTGCATTTAAATAACTTTTTTCCCATTATCCCTTATCACTTTTAAATGCTATTTCGTTTTAACCTTAGAATTTTTTGTAAATACGATTATAATAGCCATGGTAAAAACAAATTAAATAAAACAAATATTTAAGATAATCTACATAGTAATCAAAAAAAATACTTAATCCTTAACAACAAATTAAATTTCAGTATAATTTAACATGTACGGGAATGCCATAAGTATTATTTTATGTACAAATATAAACTAAAATTTTAATTATAGAAAACTTTAAAAAACAAATTTTTAAAATCTGATAAAACTGACTAAAAAGGAAACTAATGTGTTAAAAACTGTGACTGAAAATTACTTTTAAATCTTGTTAATTTAAATTATATAAGTGCTCTATATTTTTTAAACAAAGTATTGTAAACCATTGAATATTTGATTGTGTGTTTAGCACAAAAGAATATATTTGGGTGAAAGCTGTATATAGCTGTAAAGTGAGATAAAATTGAATTTTATATTCCCTAATTTTAGATATCGAAGAAGCCGACTTAAACTAAAATAATTTTAGTTTCTGTTATGTTATCTTATGCTGTACAGTTTCTTGTGAGGTAGACATGTATTCTAAAAGTATGAAAAATATACTCTTGCAGTGGAAACATTGCACAAAACTTAAATTTGTATTGTTGTTAAAGTTGTTTAAAGTTTTCAGGATTTACTAGTTTAAAAAAGAAAAAAACGGCCTATGACAACGTTTAAAAAAATGGAGTATACTTAATTTAGAAACCTTTAATTACAAATTGAATTAAGAAATTTAACTGAGTTTACAAGGCACACTTTTTTTACTATGTTTTTGACTAAAAATGATGCAATATGATAACAAATTTTGTTATCTGTGAATATTGGGGAATGCAAGATGTAATAGCATATTTTGCAATAAATGTGTAATTGCATATTTTGTGCAGTTTTAATAAAAGAAAAGTCCACTTGGTCAAAAATTAACCAGTATAATTTCATATTATTGTGCCATAAAAAATATTTAATTGATAGACAGATAAAGAAAATCAAGAGGGAAAAGAATTTTACTAAAACAAAAAAAAATTGTTAAAAAAATTGGTATGAGACGAGAACTTTAAGCTTAAGACACTATTTGAAAAAAAAATATAAATAGTATACAATTATGTAATACCCCAATACACTGATTACCTAAAAATGGACCTATAATTTCCATTTAATTATATTCTATAATATATATTAGTCTAACTGATATCAGTATATAGACTAAACATAATGACTTCTTGTATATGTATACAATCATTGCTGATTACATTTAATTTCAAATGATTTTTTTAAAGCACTAAAAGTTAATGTTTTAAGCTGACTAAACCAAATACAACACATATATAAGAACAATACTTTTAAAGTAAATTAGTACAATAAATTATTTAGGATTTATTAACTTTTTTTATGTTAGCTTAGAACAAGACATTTCATTTTAATACAACTTAAGATTTATTTAGGCAACATTAATCAGGAAATAAGTCAATTTTAAAAAAAACAGGGTTTTTTTATATAAAAAATTTAATTACAGGCATAAAATTCAGCATAAGTGTTATTGTATAAATTAAACATTACTAAAATTAAGTTTCTAAAATTGTATATAATAGTTATAACTGAGTTCTAAGACAAAGGTAACTATTAAGGAATTATTTTAGTTTGAAAATAGCAAAACAAATTTGTTACAAAAACTTAATATCAATTCCTAAAATTTCTATCCATATTAAACTTTTGCCTCTAAATACACATTGAATACTAATACTACAGTACACTTTTTAGCTTTATAAACAACTAAAAACCTTATTAGCAGAAACAACAACCATAATAAATACAGAACCCATCAACACCATTAGTAAGTATATTGTATAACAAGGAAATATACCCAACCACCAAACTTAACAAAAATGTAACCAAAAGAAAAATATACGTAAAAACATAATTGATATAGTTTATTTGTTTACAATTAAATTTTTTTAATAAATCTAATACTTCAACATTCATGTTTAAATAAGAAAAATCCATTTCAACAGATTTGAGAAAGGTATGGCATGAGAAGAGGATATGAAGGGAACTAGGTTTTCTTTGATTGAAGTAATGCACTAGAGCTACATGAGGGCTTCTGGCAATGGGCCTCATTATTTTAAGCTATGGTCAAGTGAAAACAATTGAACCAGTAATAAACAATGCAATTGAGACTAAAATTCATTTCCTGTTAGTGGTTTAACACAATATACCCTCCCCCTCCCAAATAACAATGATATGTTACTACATTTTATGTAATGTTGTATTCACTATAAAAAGATATAGATTTACTTTTATTGCTAAAAATATCAAGTATTCATAATGCATTTTTTATGCAGTTTGAATATGATAAACAAATACAAATGTTTCATCATTTAATACATTTTAATAATTCAAACCTTTTAGAAATTTTTTTCAGACCTACAAGACAGAAGAAATAACCAAAGACTATGTTTAGCACTTGCTTATTAATATTACATTAGGTTTTCTTAAACTGTATAAATATTTAAAGCCAATTATTGAGCAAAAAACTTACTGCATTTAGGTCAGATTTGCTTCTTAAAAAATAACTACAAACATTTGCTACAGGATTACTCTGCAGAGCAAAACATGGCACCATTATCATATTTTTCAATGATAATGAAGACTATTTCAAAAGTAGATATTGCACTGTAACCGGAAAAGAGACCTAAGTACTAGTTTTTCAGAAAATTCGTATGAAGTTTATTTTTTCCATTGCGTTGTATGATAGAAAAAAATAACAAGTCACTTACTGCAGACAACTATTCTTACCAATTGATTTAATTTTTGTTTCGTCGCTAGATATTTCAATTTTGAATATTATAGCATTTAAAACTCAAAAAGTCATTTGTGCGATAGGTCAATTTTCCATGTACATTGGATATGCAGATTGCTGTTTAAATTAATACAGATCCATATATTCAATGAGCATTATTTGTGGCTCAGTAACTACACAAAGCTATATTTTTAATCAAGATGTTATTTGATAGGAAATGAAACACTCAATATTGCATTATTGCCAATATGTTTGACTTTTATGCAAACTGAAATAATCACTGCAAAGGCAAAACAATCTTAAAGATACTTTAAGGAATATGGCAGTGTACTTTAAGTTATTCTTATATGAAACTTGATTTGAAAAAAAAAAAAAAATTAAGACAAATATTTTTCATTTCTTCTGTTTAACCCTAGAACAACAAACCGAAGGTATTTACTGACACGAAAAAAAAATCATATCACGTACTTAATGAGTCAAATTGCTGCTTTCAGGAAAAGTTTAAAAGCAAAAACTCCTAGGCTTTGTATCGTTATCTCCAGATCACTCTATACAGTGATCTGAAGTTTCAGAAAAATTATTTTGAATTTAAATGATTGTGAAATACAAATTGGTTTGCAGATTAAAAATGATGTTCTCAGTTAAATTGTTAACATAACTAGAAACTTTTAGACCTAACAAAAAAAAGTTCCAATTTGTTATTTATTTATTCAGTACTTATAAAACACAACCAAATTAATTTTGAGATAAATATATGACTAGATGATAACACTGAAATTTAAACTGTGATCCCTTCTCAAATAATTTAGAATTTTTTTTACTATTTAATCTTAAAATAATCAAATTATTAGTGATATTCAATAAGAACATGTAAAATACTTAACTTAATGTTGATTAAAATTTAATTAAAAATAGTTAACAGTCTTATTGCTTAGAATTATAGACACAACTTGCTGAATATTTACATACATGTATATTATCTTAGGCAAACATTGCCATGCCCCACACACAAAAAATAGGCAGCACTTATTATGGTAAACACTTGTTGGCATGATACAACTCAATTTCACATATGGGCTTATAAAAGACTTATTGCCATATTTGCTTACATAGTATATTTGCATGTTCCAGTTATTTAGGAAGGTACTGTGACGTACCACAAACTTTGGGTTTACTTTCATTGCATCACAAACATTTTCTTTAAACTTACAGCAATCCATAACATGTCAAAAACATGACACTGAAATTGACATTGTACAACAGTCATCATTTAAAAAGTTATATAAAACTATATCTGAAAGAATCTGTCAATTCCAAAGTCAAATTCCTGGCAATCTAAAGTATTACAGGTATTTTTACAGCCACATACATGAATAAATATGGCACATATCTAGTAACATGAAGCTTTTTCTAACACCACAACTAGGTATATTTATTGCTTTTCAAGTATAGTATTTATGTTTTAATACTTTTTTTTACAAAACATTGACATGTTTCTAAACCAAAATGAAGTATGAAATTATCTAATCAACGTTATATATTTAACATGAATGCACAATGGTCAAAGAGAGAATGCAAACTTTTGCTTCAAATGTAGTACAACAGTAATAGTAAACAACAAATTAATATGAACGTAGGCAAAGCATATTTAAAATTTAAAAATAGTTAAACATCTACAATAAAATCTTGGCATACATTGATTGCACAAAGATTGAAATTCATTTTTAATGCATGTGTCGCTATAGAAATAATAACCAGAAATAGTAACTAGCACTTAGAATGTCAAATTATATATGTGCTTATAATACTAACTGATGACAATAGCAGAATTTTCTGTAAATAAAAAGCAATATTTAAAAAAAATCAAATAAATGCCCAAAATATTTGTGAAAGACTATTTTCATAACACATAATAAAATTAAGAAATAATTTAGGTAGTACAATAATACTACAAGCTCAATTATTATTATTATGTTTTAATAATGATTTCATAATTGTTAAGAAAAGATAAGTTGTAATCATTTTGAACACATAATACTTAGAGTAGGGTTTATTATAACAAGTTGTCATAATAAATTCTAAAAAAGATTTTATATTAATGAATCACAGTAATTTTTCCAGTTATAAATCCTAAATCCTGCATTTGAATGCTTTTCAAAAATTCTTGTTCCAAAACCAAGTACAAAAATCCTTCTTACGGTAAAATGCCAGACATATTTCATTTTATATAAGTATAAATCTTCACACATAGTTTATGACCCACAAGTCATTTAAAAAATTTTAAATAGTAGTTTTCCAAATAATACAAAATTTGGTATTATTATACGACACTGATATTAAAACAACACCTTATACAAGTTTCAATTTAGGTTTAAATCAGCTTTTAATTTGAGACTTTGTTGTAACAAAATAAGCTCAAATTACTAAACATAATTAATTCCTCAAATAAGTTGGAAATATTAAATACTCAATAATTAAATTCAAAGCTTAGCTTTTGTGTGCAAATAGACATTGAGAAGACGATTATCACTTAACAAGACAACATGTCAGACAGCTATCTCTTGAGGTTTGTGTATTGCTAATATTAAAGTCTGCCATGATATGCTTCGCATTATCAGATTGGCCCTACAGACATTTTATCACTTATCTAAGCACTGGAAGACAGAACTATGCTATTTACTAACACATCATTCTAGACAATAATCACACTGCATTTGCACTAGTTTAGGTTTGACCTAAACCGCTTCAAAAAGCAATGTGTAAACCAGTATCAAGAATAGAGCTCATTTATATAGAAACTTTAAATGTTTATTTAAATTTTAATTGTTGTAATATTCATTAAGAAACATGAATTGATAGAATCAACACTTAAAATGAGGTATATAATAAAATGTTTTATAGTATAAAGATGTCACACACAATTTAATAACTTACAAATATGTAAATTTAATTATTAAAATCCAAACTTAATTAAATATTTAAATAATAAATATGTGATAAGGCTTTCATACAAATAAAACACTCGCTCAAATAAAAATATATGTTTTAAAATAACTTGTAGAATCTGAGGTACTAATCTTGCAAAATTAAAGCAAAAAAAAAGTGATATTGATATTTCAAAGTGTGTTCAAATTTATTTTTATAAAAATCAAAAATGATACCTATACTTGACATTGATTACACACAGCTGTCATACAATCACGATGGAATAGTGTGTATAAGTTATATATAATAAATTTATATATTTATTCATATGTATCACAACTTATGTCAAACATTAAATATACATCACAAAAACAGCAAAGCATATTTTCATTATTTTACTTCCTCTTTAAAAGGAGCAAGAACTAACAGATATGACTGACAAAATATTTGTATGGCTTTTAGCCTAACACCTATTGCTTTTTAAAACATTAGTAATCAATGTTGCTGGAATAACTTTGGCACAAAACCTTATCAACTTCACAATTATGATATTTTAACCAAGTGGCTGAGTTTCTCTCATCAACCATTGGAAGGCACTAAGTCTGCCCTGTTCCCGGAGGGCTTTTCCAACTACATCCCTGCAAATCTGATGGTAGTTATCTAACCAGTCCATCTGAAAGAAATACAGTAAAAATTAAACACAAATTAAAGGTGCAATATTTCAAAGTACAGTAGAGTCCCGGTTATGTGAAATTCGGTTTATCAAAAAATAATTCCCGAGCATTTCGATTAAAATATGAAATGTATACGCACAAATAAATACAGTGATCGCCGCATTCTGGAATCACTGGTTAATTGAATCAACCGCTTAATTTGAATAAATTTCGTAGAACAGAAGATAGTCATTTTTTATACATTAAAAATCTGCCGCTTATCGGAATCAAACCACCTTTTTACCGCCATTTTAAGAACTAAAAAAAATTCTAAAAAATTTCCCTTTTTTCTATGATTTGTAGTCTTTTTTTTACCCCAAATGACCTCCAACTACAAATGTGAACCAAAGAGACGCCGGTCGACGAATCCATCTAAAAAAAAAAGGTAAATCGCAGAAATTGTATTAGTAAGGCAAAAAGGGAGAGACGGAATTATAGTGGGGAGAGGGTATTCGTAATCGACACATGTGTCTTTGCATGCAGGTGTAGACAGTAGACTCATTTTGATTTTTGATCAATTAAATTAAGTATGTTTTTTGGAGTGTTATGGTGATGTCTAAACGGAAAGATTTTACTAAGCCGAAAAATATGAACTTCTAAAAAAATTTGATAATCTGGAAAAATGCAGCCAAAGAGAAGCTGCAATTAAATGAGGGCTTTCTCAAACAACTTTATGTAGGATTGTGAGGAAAAGAAATGAAATTATAAAAAGTTACGAAATGAAGCCCAACATAAATTGAAAACGTCAGCGAGTTGGCAAAGCAGAAGACGTAGCTTTATTAGAATGGTTTAAGGCAGAGAGGAGTAAAAATATGATACTGGTCAAGTGCAATATTATGCTTAAAAGCTGAAGAATCTGCAGAAAAACTTGAAATAAAATTTTTAAAGCAACGGATGGATGGTTAACTTGTTGGAAAGATCATAACAGTATTGTCTACAAAAGCAATTTGACAAAAAGGCAGACACTGATTTTGATGCTGCAGAAAAATGGACAAAAGATGTTTTGCCGGAATTGTTATCTAGATATTCTTTAAATTTTATTACCATAGTAAAAATTGTTGTTCATGCTTTTAAATTATATTTTAAAATTATGCATAATATCGTTTGAATTATTAAGGTTTTGTAGGTATTCGTATATTATCGGTTAATTTGTATAACTCTTGATTTTATCAGTAACGTAACATGTTTTTCTTAATAATATGTAGTAGTATTACTCAGTAACAAGTATAAAAAAAATTATGTTGTGTCTCATGAGGACCACTTTTTCTTGATAATTTCATGACATTTTGGTTAAATGATGCCGCTTTATTCGTCCAAAACGTACTAGGACGGATATGATTCTTTTAAGCGGCGGCTACTGTGCACGAAAAATATATACATACAAAGCTGGATTTATTTTTCAAATATGCAGTAATTTTTTTATTTTTGCTACTCAATTTAAGTCCTGTACCTTTCCAATAAGCGTGACTCTACTGTATAAAACTGCTTGTAATTAAAGTGATTACACTATTTAAATTTTTGTCATAATAAAAATTTATAAACATGGATCATAATAAAAACAATTATTGGTATAATATATAAAATATAATCTACAGTTAGACGGTGTCCACCAACAACTTCGTTTGAAAAGGGATTAATGTAAGTGGTTCAAAAGTTAGAAATCCACAGTCTTGAAAATTGTACTGTATATAAAAGACAAACAATTAGTATTAAAAAAATACAAACCAATTACAAATCAAAATAAATGTTTTAAAATTATTAATTTACCTTAGTATCAGCTTTTTTTACCAATACCAAGTTTTCGATTCTTATTCCAAAACGACCACTTTCATAATAACCTGGCTCTAAAAAAGGTAATATTTTGTTATTGATTACAATTGACAAATATAAAGAAGGAAAAGAAAGAAAGTGGCGATATTTTGGTCACTAATATTAAGACTTGTTAAACACATCAAAATCACTCCAATTAATGTCATGACTAAATACCAATTAGTGAAGTTTTTTTTTATGTAATTATAGTTTTTTATGTAACAAGTGTGTTGCAAACAAAAAGACAGATTTTATGGGATACCCATTTAAAATAACCTGTCAATTTTAAAACACCTAGTAGGTTTCACTTTTTTAAGTTCATATTCAACTCCATCCTCACAACCAGTTCATCTCGTCTTAAGTTTTACCACCAATTCATGGATTTGGAGATATGCATAGAATAATTTTCTGAAACATGCATCTTAATATAAAAAAATAACAAATTGTTCTGTTGTACACTTTCTTCTAATACAGAGATAGTCTTTTCTACAAAAAAAAAAATGCCAAAAAATCAGTCCTTTCAATTTAAATTCACTCTACACCATTCATTACGGAAGTTCCATCTTGATATTGCAACTTGCACTTTCTTGAATAGAAAACTTTAAAGTTCAACCGTGACCTTGTATTGCCTTGATAGACATTAACATAATTTATTTTCGACATACATGGCTTCATTCAGATAGCTCAAAAATAATGTTTATCTATAAACTTTTAAGTCCTATTGCAAAAAAGAAGAAAGGTACATTTAGAAATCGAACATTTCTTTAGAATTTAGGGACAAGCTCCTTGGGAGTGTGTAGAATTTAGAGGGCGTAAGTGCCATAAGTTAACAAACTTTCAGGGTTCTTTTGACATGAGTGGCTCAATGACCAATCAGATACTGGGTAAAATTTCACGAGAAAATGGAAATCCAAGTATTTGTCAAGTTAGAGATTTCTGTTGGATTTGCTTAATTATGTTGAGATGGATCATCAAGAAATGAACTATAGTTAATTATATTAAAAGAACTTGCTATTACCAAATTAGTTTATCGTTATTATAGATCAATTATTGGCAGGTATATTAATGTCAGATTAATAGCTTTTTTTTAAATATACTTTAATTACTTTATCAACAAACGTAAATATTAATGCATCAAGTCACTTAAATAGAGTGTCAATAAACATAATTAAAAACTTAAACATATTAAACATGCCACAAACCATTTGATAAAATCATTCCTTCTTGTAACCCGGGGTCATCTGGATTAGTCTTCCAATCAATCTCTGTAGGTCCTGATAATAAAGATTTAAAAAATTTAGTTCTTTCATTCGTCAGGATAAAGGACGATTGAAAAAATTTCTCTAAAGAACTCTCTGAGGGATACAGACATATAAACCTGTCACCTGACTGTCAGGTTTTCCAGCAATACACTTCAGTTTTAAAAAATTATAAAGTGCAAAATTTTACTCAATTCATAAAACTAAAAGTATAGAGGAGTTATTAATTATCTAACTACTACAGAAAAGGCATTTTAAAATATTTATTGAAAGTTTAAGTTAAAAAATAAATGTTAATCTTTTGCAGTAAAAACAAGTTTACATTTCAGACAATTTGTGTATCCTTCAGAGGGTCAAAGAACGTTTATTAAAATAGATAACGAATTCTCTTTGTACAGAAATAAGAACCAATAAGGGAGTTAATCATAAAGAAAGAGAAAATAACTTTTGTTATTATATCATACAGTTAACAAATATACGAGTTGCACTCTGTAAGAAGGACAAGTCAATATTATGTATCAAGTGGTTTTGGGCCCCTAAGTGCTTTGGGCTAAACAAACACCTATTTATGCTAATATTACAAAAAGGAAAGAGACACTATGTATTTAACACTTACAATGTTAACAATATAAATATAAAATGCATAATTACGTCAAGCAAAATTTTGACTTTTTTGACCCCTCCCTCCCCCTTTGTCACGCTGAGTCAAGTTTGATCAATCACGTTGTTGCATCCCCCCCCCCCTTTAAAGAAGAGTTAATTTTAATATTTTCCTATGTCTTTGAAAATTTAAAAAGTTGCACATTTTATAATTAAAAAAACTTATTTTGTAAAAAAATGTAAAATTT
This sequence comes from Hylyphantes graminicola, assembly GCA_023701765.1. Lineage (NCBI taxonomy): Eukaryota > Metazoa > Arthropoda > Arachnida > Araneae > Linyphiidae > Hylyphantes > Hylyphantes graminicola. Next base: position 32,260,706 of record CM043122.1, read on the forward strand.
ATCTTAGTTAAATAATTTATTCATGGGAATATACCAGCATTGTATTTACATTTCCGTTGTCCAAGGTCTAACTAGCCATTTGCTAATGTCTTCTAAAAAATCGGGTCTGAAAGTAATCGAAACTGTCTAATTCTTTGTCTTATTCTGTGCGTCCAGGTAGCTGCCTGTCCTCTAATTGGTCAAGATGGCAATTTTGCATGTTACAAAGTGTCGTTACGAAAAGGTCTGTAAAATATAGGACACTAAACATGCTGACGTTGTTGCATAAAATAATCTCCCCAACCTCCCTGAAATAAAGTATTTCTTATAAAAAAAGATTTCAATCTTTTCTCAAAAACATTATTTTATGTAAAACAGATTTTCCTTGCAAAACTTGAAATTTTTGATTCGTTATGTCATGCAAGCGATTACCCCTACCCCCCTCCATGTCACGATCTGTCACGTTGGCGCATACCCCTCCCTCCCCCCCCCCTGAGTGTGACGTAATTCATGTACGTCCCCTATATAGATTATAAAAATTAATTACTAGTAAAGCTTTTGTTCGATCGTCTCAGTTTTGACAAAGAAAGTCAAGCAAAATAAGTATTTTGTTGCATTTGACAATTTTTAAATATAACAATCTTTAAATAATCAGTGAAAAACAAGGACTCGCAAGGTTCTTAATAACATATGCGGACCCTTTTTCCCCACACTTTAAACTAAGTTTATAACATACTGCTAAACTATTTTAGACATCTGTTCCTTAAATTAACAAAAAAAATGCACAGATAATGAGTTCTTGTAAAACATAGATCCAGCCAATTATACTGACATTGAATTAAAAAAAATACCTTCGTGAACAGTAAGGTATGCCCCAACTCCATGTCCAGTTTTGTGCATATAATTAAGGCCAACTTCCCAAAGTGACTTTCTTGCTAACGTATCAAGCATTTGTCCTGAAATATGTGTTTTCAATACATTAATAAAATATCTCTCAACAAGTACTTAAATATAAAAAATACATAGATGATATCAATATACCTTTGATATGTTTTGGGAAAACAGCTGATGATATAGCAATGTGTCCTTTCATTACCCGAGTAAAGCATTCCTAAGTAAAAGTTTTATGAAAAATTAAACATAATTAAATTTCAATTAATATTTATTAGTAGATAAAAAACAATTTCTGAGACAATACTAACTTTTTCATACTGAGAAGGTGTACCAAAAAAATAAGTTCTTGCAACGTCAGTTGTACCATCACTATAAAAAAAATGTTGAATATATTTGGTCCATTATTGACTTATACTGAAAAAAAGAAGAAAAGTGTAAAAGGACATACATATATTGACCGCCTGAGTCGCATAGATAAAATTCGTCAGTGGATATGATTCTAGTTGTTTCTTCTGATGGATGATAATGAATAAGAGCTGCATTAGGCCCTGAAGCAGATATAATTTCAAAGCTTGGTCCAACATAATCCTCTTGTTGCCTAAAAAGGAAAAATGCCCAAGAATGGCACTTATTATGCCACAGAAAGATAAAACATTATGTTAAAATGGTTTAACTGTTACCCTCTTTAATCATCAAGTAGGTCACTCATAAGTGAAAGTGTTGATTTGTTAGTAAGTATTGAGTTTAATGTTTTATATTAAAATATGCAGTTCTAATCCAATCATTGTTTAAAAGTAAGAAGTCAAAGTGTTTGGTTTTGTTTATATTGCTAAATTGCTCTTTCCTTCCTTCCCTCCCATAAGGGCCATAAATTTGTAGATTTTTATTTTTCAGGAAGCAACTTAGTAACTTTAAACGGTAATGATGTAATGAAAAACTTCTTAACTTTTTTGTTACTTTCCGATTTGCAATATACAGTACGAATTTTTCCAAGTAATTTTAAGGGCTTAAAAATTTTACTTTTATTTAAGCACTTTTTAAGGTTTTCAAAGAGTGTACGAAGCATGTAGATGGAAAGACTTTATTATTACGAGACTAGTGTACTACATTATATATTCCCCACACATTACAATAATTTCTCGAATTCTATTTAAAAAGTTTACAATTCTTTATTGTTAAAAAAGTACCTTAAATAGTTTTTAAAAAAAAACATTTGGATAATCAAGACTCAAATTATTCACCTTCTAAAATCTTCAATTTTAAGGGCAGCAACATACTCAGTAACTTCTCCGGACAATACTTCATCTTCTAACCATGCAAAAAACTCACACATTGCCACTGCATCTTTCACCTGATTAAGAGAAAAAATTAAGTATAACAGGCATAATATTTTATATGCAAGATTGATACATTGTGTATGGCCCTTTGTAAGGCTTAGAATTTACAGGGTCCATTTTGTAACCTTGTGTTATGCATGCTCTCATTACAATTTTCATTTGAATATTGTTTTATTTTACCCCCCCCCCCTCTTCCCACTAAAATGTGATCCTAACCTACCAAGTCCACTGTGGCGGAAAGATGATCACCTGCCCAGTGGAACCGCAAACGAGTTAAACGGATATTAGCCATACTAACATGTTTGTGCATATAGAGTAAAGGTCTACATGGCCTACACTCTTACCTTTTAAGGCACACCTTTCTGTTATGTTATTAAAAAATTTCAGTTAAAAAAGCTTATAACGACATTATTTTATATGAATAATTATTATTTCTAAAAAAATTCTTCCCAACTTCATTAATTTATATAATTTCATATAGTTATATCCGTTAACCTGCCTCAGACCCAAGATCCAATATTGCACTTCTAACAGTAATTTTTTAACTCAAACTTAGGTTATAACATTGAAAAAGACATAAGATTTAACAGTTTTTAAAATTAGTTTAGTTGCAAATTTCTATATTGGACTGTGCACAATAATCAAACTATGCACTTAACCATCATTGATTCATTTTGATTATTCTTTATTATTAATGAGCTTAAGGGAATCAAAACAATAATGGGCTACAAAACTGTTGTATTTACAAAAATGATACATAACATTTAAGTTCTAAAACCAATAAATAGAACAATTTCTTATTGTTTTTAGTAATTGAGCGTTTGAAGTCAATTTTCTTCAAGTGGTGTTTGAGTCATTTTTGTAGATAAAACTGTTTAAATGCTTACAGCAGAACAACAGCCAACTACTTTACAATGACTTCTTTGTAAGATTAAAAATATAAAAATAGATATTATGTATAAAACTTAAAATATTGCAAATTTTGCATTTTTTTAGTTTTGATGTTGGTTTAATGAAAACTGCTCAGTTCTATTATTTAACATTTATTATCCTTAATAATGTAAAAAAATTATTTTATCATTATATTTTAATGTCATAAATACACTTATTGAATATATTATTACTTACATGAGCACGGCGCATACACTCAACTTCAACATCATGCTTGATGGCTTTCATTAATAAAACAGGGTTCACACTTTCAATACGGCATTCCTAATGTGACATTTAAAAAGCGTTACTTTATTAGAAATCTAGAAGCATATATAGTTTTCAATATTTATCATTAGTAGAAAATTTAAACAGAAATACAAGCTTGCAATTTCATATAAATCTATAATACACAAAATGTTTCAACCATAAATTTGTGCTCTTTCAAGAGAAGAAGAAACAGAAATCAACCATTCCAATTATTTATTCTTCTAATATTAGGAATTGCTTTATTATTAATTCGTCATTAAGAAAAACACAATGACCTTAATTAAAAGCATTTCATTCAAAGCCTATTTTTCAGTGGAAACGTCCAAGTGAATCTGGATTTTTTTTACCTCTAGTCTAAACGACAACAACAAAAATCTAAGAATATAATAATCTCTTAATTTGGTTTTGGTTAAATTAATATTTCACTAGGCATCTAGAGCTACATGAGGACTATTGGCAAGTGGCCTCATAATTTAGAATGGTGGTCAAGTGATAATGCTGACACCTGAGCAGGCACCTAACGCAACCTCATTAGAGACATCTTACCCAGCATCAGAACTTTGAATTCCACTTATTTAATAAGCATATATATCATGATTAACTTGGGGTATTGTTGATGGATTGTCTGTTTATAGAAATGTTTGTGGGCAACTGCGAATTGATCTGCAATTAATAGATACTCGAACATAGCTAATAGCATTAGGTCCAATGCTACGCCAAGTGGGCAACTCTGAACCGTCTGAGAGATAAGCAACTTTGCTTAAGAGTAAATTATTTTCACTGCACGAGAAGAATTTAAATTTTTAATTTCGATATTCATATTCTTTACATTTAAAAAAAATTATGTTTCAGTAGCAAATGCTTATAAATGAATTCTCCAGAGTTCAAATCTTTAAATTTAATAATATTATAAAACATAAAAAAAATTAAACTGAAGGTGTTGCTGAAAAACCTGGCAGTCAGGTGAAGGGTTTATACATCTATATCCCTCACCTCAGACGGTTAATATTTCTTGAAATTCCTAAACTGTTTCTCATTTCATCAATGCAGTTATTGATATTTAGACATTTTTAAGAATAAACCTTTATATATTATAAGGGTGATATCCCATGAAATTCGAAAAATACCAACTAAATTAAAAGCTACATTAACAAGTTTTATTATAAACTTGTAATTTTTATAAGCTGGGACAATTGCTTTTAAACAAAGTAGAAAATAAAATCTTCAGTCACATATTTTATACTGTTATTATGTGTGCCCATTGCAGAGTCGTATGAGCAACAAGTGACAAATTGACAAGCAATAACTAGTATCACTTTAATGTAAAATATTTTGGAGAAGGAGCTTGATAAAAGGCATTAAGAAAACTCAATTCCAATGAGCACTCACCTCAGGAATTAGCTTAAGTAAAGCATAGCTTGACTTTCGGCTTATCTAAAAAAAAGGATAACTGTATTATATAAACCCAATATACACTTAACTCTTAAAAAAACGCAGAGCCTAAGTCGAATATAACTCTGTAAATATTAAAAAGTTGAGCAAACACTGAAGTTGGTGGGGTTTTTTTTAACATACATTTTGTAAATTCAAAAATCTGCCAAGCATACAAATCTTTGGAAAAGTTAAAAATTTTGAAAATGGTATTTTTTTTTCTAAACTTCAAGGTGTCACAATCTATATGCTTCCAAGGTTTCTTGTTTTGTTGAGGATTTGCCTGTTTTCAAGCATTTGATAGAGCTAGTACCTAAAATCATACTATTAAACCTTTTGATTTAATAATTTATTGGTATAAAATGAAAAAAAATTACAAAATAAAAAGACACCTTCATGGGCAATTAAGGCCCTTACAGAGGTATGGGATTTACTAAAAGAAAAATTTTGCATATAGAAAACAAAAGATAATAAAAATAAGTTATACAATGACATAATACACAAAGAGGAAAATCTGGACAACCAGCCCTTGAAAAGAAAAAACTTACAGATTTTAGCTGTGACTAAAAGAAGTTTTCTAAATCAGTAATACCAATAGTCATTACAAAGATTTTAAATGTTTCTTAAATACTCTTAAACAACTTTCAAATTGCTGATCATTGGATATTAGTTCGTCAAAATCTCCTTTTTTTGTAATTAAGGGGGGGGGGGGGATACATGTAAAAATATATTTTATTTCATAAATAGTTAAAATAACACCTCAAAAATATGCCTGTAAATTTTTACAATAAATTAGCATTATTTATTGATTAAAAACTCACTTGAATGCTTCACCTCAACTCGGCGTTTGAGGTCCTTGTCAAAAACTTAAGGCACGTTTATCTCAAAACTACTTTCTCTAAATTGGTGGGCAAGATAACTCAAAAAGTTCTCAATAAATCCTTATGAAATTTGGTGTACGTTTTCTCTAAAGTATTAGCTTCTAGTTGAACCTCAAAAATACCAAAAAATTAGTTTTTTTACACAAAAACCTTTGACAAAAGGGTAAAAAAAAATAAAACTTTATTTTTATTCTGAGGTGTGCCAATTTACGATTTTTCAACTTTATTGTATTTTTATTGGCTTAACTAGAAGATGTAAGTTTTATTAACATTTTCAAATCAAACATTTTGATTTCAGCTCACTGTAGGAGAAGCTAGAATTACCGCCGATTGATACTTTTATCAGCGAGGGTCTCAGGAAACGAGTTACTACAGCCGCCATTTTGAAAAAACTAAAACAAAAAATCTGATTTTTGTATTTTAATGTATAAACTTACTGAATTTTAATACGATTCATGCATTCCTTCCTTTTCAATAATATCTCTGAAAAACTATTAAAATTCTGGCGGTTACATGTATCGCCCATCTAAACTTATCAATAATTAACAGTTTTTCAATTTGAAAATGGGATTTTTTTGGCATTTTTTAATGTTTGTGGTAGCCATAAAATTGGAAAATTGACAGTTTTCTAATAACCGAGTTACCAATAGTTGATTATTAATTTTCCTAATTGCACTAGATTGCAAACACTGCATTTGAAATGTAATATATTCCATATGTTCTATTAAGTCTACAAGTCTAAGCCATAAACATTCCTTTTTTTTGTTAATTCAAAAACTTTTTTAAACAAGAATTGCAGACAATGTCCCAAAATTATTAAGAAAAAAGAATTTGTTTATCATTTGCATAACTTTCATTATTATCATGTATGGATTTCAGAATAAGAAAAATTGTCAGAACTAATGTGTTAATTTGCATTCAGAAATACTAAAATCCAGAACTTTATTCCCAAAGAATATGGGGGTATTTTTGGATTTCTACTGCAGTAAAAAATATTACGCATAAAAAGTATTACCCAAATTTTATCATGTTGCTGATTAACAAGCCAACTCAAAAATTCTTTTATCAACTGATAAGGACGAATTTCTACTCTTATTTTATCCACCCCATCTTCTTGAAAGTGTCTCTTCACTTGAGCTGTTATTTTGGATTCATCAACAAATAAACTGTAATAAAATTTTCATATTTAAACATTTTACAATTTGATAATAAAAAAAGTAAAGGAGTAATTTTATTAAATGACAATAAATGAAAAGCTATATAACTGCAAATATATATATATATATATATATATATATATATATATATATATATATATATATATATATATATATATATATATATATATATATATATTTATATATATATATTTGCAGTTATAGGGGGAGGTGGGGGAAAATGGTGGTAGGGGGTAAAATGAGGGTATTTTAAAAAATATAAATTTTTCAACTATACATTTAAATTTTTTTCGACTTTTTCTTTGAAATAGTATTTTTAGATGGTCTCTTATTACTTTTATTTGGTTTTTAGAATCTTTCAACACCATTAATTCATTGAAATTTTTGTTCTTAAGCTAATTTTGATTCAGCTGTTAAAAATCACTCTTAAAAACTTCTTTCTATTTATTTTATAAATCATGCTGTGCTCTTAAGCCTTGTTACATGCAATAGCCACATTTTCGAAGAGTATTTCTGTAAAATTAGCGAAGAAAAATTCGAATTTTTTAATTTTTTATAATTTTTTTAATGTCGTGGGGTAAAGTGGTGGTATGGTTAGGCTTAGCTATGCATGCAAGATATAATGGAGTTTTGGGTCGTGGAGTGATCTTAAATTGGATTATATTGGAGGATATTTTTTAAAAAACATTTTAGTGTTATTAAAATATACAGCATTATTAAAAAACTTATTTTATGAGATTTGTTCAAATTTAACTTAATATATTTAGTTTACCAATGCATCTTTAAGAATATGCCCAGAAGCAATTAGCAATTATTTGCAATTAGTTATTCGCAATTATTTTACTAAATGATACAAACTAATGTAAAATACTTAACCAAATCAAGGATGGAAACTAATATAATTTCCAGAAAATACGATGCAGATTGGTTAGTTATGTTCGGTGCAATATGTAAAGTTTTACAGAGCCTCAATTTAATAGCAGAGGACAATACTCTCTTGCTTAAATATTCTATTATTCTGCTATTATTATTCTCTCTAAGTAAGTTTTTCTGAAATAAAAGGGTAGAGGAATATTAGGAATGAGTTTGCTTCAATTAGTTCTTTATATTAATGATTTTTGATTTAATCATATCGTTACATTTGGGCTACCCCCATTTTCCCCCACCCTGGGGGAAAATGAGGGTATAAAACTAAGTTCCCTAAGTTGCCAGATATTGAAGCATGTGGTGGAAAAAAATTATATATTCGAAATCTAAACAGTTCAAATGTATGTTATATACAAAAAAAATCTATGAAAAATAGTTAAAAAGTAGGTGTTTAATGAGATGATTTTGAAAAAGCTCGATTTTACCCTCATTTTCCCCCACCCCCCCCTATAGCTTTTCATTTATTTATTAAAATTTAGCACCCGAGAGGGGTTTTTTTAATTAAAATATAAATATACAATTAGTTTTTTAATTACATGATACATATTATTAAAGGGTAATAAAATTACTTTACTTACTAAACAGTTTCTAAAGTCACAACACCAAATGCCAGGAACAAAGGACTATAATCGAAATCACTACCACGCAGGTTAAAGAGCCCTATAAAACAAATATCACATTTATACATGTGCCTGACTAGGATTTATGACTCTTTAAAGGTGTGACAGCCTTATTTTGATTTATTTAAAAAATTTACACTCAATCGAAGTCCAGTATCATCATTTGTAAAAATAACTTACGACTTATTTATATAATGAGAAGCATTGCATGAAAAATTTTAAATATCATATACATAAAGATATATATACCCATCTACACATTTAATAAAATAAATTAAGTCAAAACATGTTAAATCTAATCCCACTGGCATATGAAGATATATAAAAATGTTATTAGTTCTATGTTGAAATATGATCAAAGAAAACAAAGTACTCAAAAATAATATACTTACCGTAATATACTCGTGTATAACCCGACCCCCCCTTTTTTTAACCAAATATCCTTCCAAAATCGTTAACCCGTGTATAAGTCGAGGTAGGAAATAAGCTGGAGCCTTCTGAAGAAAATATTAGAAGAAACCGGTTCATGACGGAAGCGTAATTTTTTTTTTTTACTTGCAAGCAAAATTTTAACCCCAATAAAAGCAAAAACAGGTTTCCGCTTTCATGTCCTTGACATTGCTGACTCTCAATGGAGAAGCTAAGTTGAAACTAGTTCAGTGAAGAGTGAAGACTACGCTGTCAAGGTCACAGATTGACAACGTTTCTTTACACCTCTTGAAGACTGATTGACTAAACTGTTTGTGCCATAGCTACGCATGCAAATACCCATCTCGCAGAAACAGGTTTCTGCTTTTAGACCGAGAGCCCAGGGCCCCCAGACCTTTAACCTAAGTGGCTGATTTTTACATATGTTTTAGAAAATAATGTTAAAAGTTCATAATAAATTTCCCAGACACTTTCTGTGGGCCAATATCTTGCCCCAGACGCTTTAAACGTCTTTATCAAGCTCAGATTTTGTACCACGCATCTGGCTGCATGAGATGGTGCTACAATCATTCTCGGACAACAAGGAAGGGAAGTTTAGCAAAAAAGAACTATGTGTCTATTGGATATATGATTGGTAGATTGACATATATACCGGTTTATGTGCTTTCACAGAACGGACCGAAAGTCGCACAAACAAGTGGGATACGTCATTTTATAGTAAAAAATCGGGTTAGGTTACTTTCTCCAAATTTCATTAAAAAATTTAAGTTAGAAGTATATATAAAATTTAAGTAACTAATAATTTAATCTACATGGAAATAACATGCAAATTCCATTTTCATTCAATATTTTTACGGTTGCCATTTTGTCAAACGTACGAGAAACTTTCGTCAAACGTACGAAAATAAAAATAAAATTTCTGAAAGAATATTTATTTTTGTGTATAATTCAGTTTGGATTGTTGTAATATCACAATAGAGTTCTTTTGATGGTACATCATTTAAAGGCCACAATGGGGAACTTGCATGGGTCGGGAAACAGCGAAATACCATTTGTGAATGAAACTCCATGCGATTCTAAGAACATCGACATAAATTTTACCTCAATCAGACCATTAGCTTATATTTAATTTTCAAAGTTTGCGCTAAACCCCGCCCATTTAAAACGCTGCCTCTGGCCTTCCCTCCCCGCGTGACGTCAGACGACACAACTGGGGAAGCCAGAGATAGGCGACCACATTGTTTTGCGAATGTCACTCTTCGTAATGTTTTTTTTTACCGCGTCGAACCCATTAAAGTTATGTAAATTCTGGAAAATATTAGTGCTACGAATGTTGCATAATAACTTGTTTTAATAGTACCATGAAAAAATTACAAAAGAAAATTTATTTCAGCTCCCACAGTATGTTATAACGTTAAAAGTGGAAGCTTTTAAAAATGCTATATGTCCTTCTGTCACCTGGGGCACAACTAGAAAAGCTGTTGTCGCAAATTATATTTATATATTTTTAATTAATATTAATTTAACTAAAATCATTTTTAATTTTAAAAAATTATATAATTTTTAAATGTAAATAGTTTTTGCTGCTAATTTATTATTACTAATTATGAACATTAATTAGATTTTCTTTTACATTACTAATGTTTGCTGTATTTAATAGGCAATTAAAGTTTTATTTTTAAAATAAAAATTAAGTGCAAATAAATAGAGAAAAAAATCAATTACAGAATGTTTTTATTGAACATTTAACTTATTAGATAATTTAATTTACTTAATTTTGTTTTTCCGAAACTAAATGAATAAAATCAATAATGAAATTAAACCAAATATCATTAAAAAAATTCGAGTTAAAATTACATTTAAAATTTGCAAAACCAAAAAAACTAATGCACGTTTTTAAAAAAAAGAAAAGATAATTCCAGGTTAACTGACACTGTTAAGAGGTGTCATTAGTGATATCAAAACTAATATCTCACCACAAGCTACGCAAAAGCAGCTTTCAGTAGGTGGAGCTTACTGGCCTCACTAAGACCCAAATTTACCCAAATCCAACCAACCACAGAACTGAACATCATGATTGACTGCGTCAATCAAACACACTAGGGGACAGAGATTTCAACCCTCCGTATTCCGAGAAAAAGCTGGAGGCATAACATGTGGCCCATCCAACCCCTCTTTCCTTTGTTCAAGTGACTGGAGAAAGATAGCAAAACTTGTTTTTAGTCTTTGGGTTTTTCGCATGGCCAGGCGAAAGTAGAGATTTGATAGCTTCAGTCGTCGGTCCTTGTTAGATTAGAAATTTCACACAATAAAATATGTGTTTGTTTTTTCGATAATTTGCTTTTATCGTTTTTATCAAAAAACTATTTTTAGTCTCCTTTAAAAAGTAATGAAACAAAATAATTTCTGTTGTTTTCTTTCATGAAAAGGAATACTTTGATTTTGTTTTGTTTAAAAAGTTATTGGCTATCGATATTTGAAAATGCAATTAATAATTAGTCGAATTGCTAGATTGATGTAACTCATATCATACTGCAGATAATCATTAGTAGACAATTAGAGGAACTAGGGATGTAAAGGACATAGTAAAACTTCAACAACAATGTAGTAAAATGTTACAAAACAAAAAAGTAGTTTCCGCCTTGTAATCGACTCATTCTTGTAAAGTAGTGCAAACCACTACTGTTTGATTGAAGAATTTGAAAGTATATAACGTTCTCTCATTTTATTCTGGTTGGATTGTGGACAAAGAACTCCTGCTTATGGCTCTAATGGAGAAATTTTTTATCGTCACGAAAAATGCAGGACATTTTGCAGCTCAAAAACCAGGACATTTTACATATTTTATGACTCTTTGAAAAAAGTAGGACAAAAGTTAAAAGAAGCACTGCTATGCAGGACATTTTGCAGCTCAAATATCAGGACATTTTACATATTTTATGACTCTTTGAAAAAAGTAGGACAAAAGTTAAAAGAAGCACTGCGAAATGTCGTACGTATGGTTCCCCAAATTATAACCTTGTACGAAAATTTCAATAACTTTAAAACCTTGCTAGATTTTTTAGGCTCGTCATCAGTAGATAATCATTAGCGAACAATTACAGTAAATAAGAAAACATATAGAGGCCGTGATTGAAAAATAAATGAAGTTTGCAAAGAGCAAAATTAGGCATTCATATTTTTAGCTAAGGAAGTGCGTTTGAACAACTAAACAGTATACAATTTTAAAATATTAATGGGTTTTGTAAATAACAGTAATAATATTTATTTCACAGCTAATAATAATTATTACTTGCATGTCCTTTTTGTACGAGGGAAGAAAACAGTAACAAAATAAATCCTTACAGCACCCAAAATCTATCTACATTATTGGTTTAATTATCTTTTCATAAAAAAACGAATCAAATAAGAAGTTTTAATAGACGCAGTTTGATATATATACATTGTGGTTATAAAATAACGCTCGCTATTCGGAGTGTTCTGTAGCTTTAATGAATAATCCAAATGCAAAAAACTTTGAGACACTTACTAATCAAGAAGGGGGGAAAGGAATGGAATCATAAAAAACCAACTCGTCACTTGACCAGGGTTCTAAATTACGAGGCGTAATTGGATGTGTTGGCCGTAATAAGCCATAATTGGCTATGCCTCGTAATTTAGAACCTTGGTCAATAGACGAGTTTCTTTTTATGATTCAATTCTTTTTCGAAAAAAAAAACTCGTCTCTTGACCAGGGTTCTAAATTACGAGGCGTAATTAGCTGAGTTTGCCGTAATTGGCCATAATTGACGACGCCTCGTAATTTGGATTCTGGTCAAGAGACGAGTTTGTTTTTATGATAATTCTATTTTATGACTATTTTTTAAGATTCTATCTTTTTTATGATTACATGACAAACTTGGCTACATTATTATTGCTATTCGCATCACACAAATTGGTTGGGCAATTTTTATGTTCACCGAAGGCATGGTATGGTATATTTAAAATATCCAACCTAAGCTGTTTTAACTTATCACAGTTATCTTCTTCATTCCAATGGGCCGATGCTTTTATAATATTTTTTTTTCTCATACTCAAAATATGGCTTCCTATCAACTTACGATGAACTACCGGTCCCGCTTTGCGGCTCCTTACGAGATCCCTCAATTTACTGCAAACGTTCCTAAATATATGATTTTGGCACTAAATTTTTTGAACTTCAATCTCACCATACGGTCGACAATCCATAATTTTCTCGTAGATGTGCACAGACTAACTGGACTCAGTCCGTATCACGTAGACTAACCTCCCGTCAATTGCCGTGTCAAAATGTCCTGCATTTTTCGTGACGATAAAAAATTTCTCCATTAGAGCCATAAGCAGGAGTTCTTTGTCCACAATCCAACCAGAATAAAATGAGAGAACGTTATATACTTTCAAATTCTTCAATCAAACAGTAGTGGTTTGCACTACTTTACAAGAATGAGTCGATTACAAGGCGGAAACTACTTTTTTGTTTTGTAACATTTTACTACATTGTTGTTGAAGTTTTACTATGTCCTTTACATCCCTAGTTCCTCTAATTGTCTACTAATGATTATCTGCAGTATGATATGAGTTACATCAATCTAGCAATTCGACTAATTATTAATTGCATTTTCAAATATCGATAGCCAATAACTTTTTAAACAAAACAAAATCAAAGTATTCCTTTTCATGAAAGAAAACAACAGAAATTATTTTGTTTCATTACTTTTTAAAGGAGACTAAAAATAGTTTTTTGATAAAAACGATAAAAGCAAATTATCGAAAAAACAAACACATATTTTATTGTGTGAAATTTCTAATCTAACAAGGACCGACGACTGAAGCTATCAAATCTCTACTTTCGCCTGGCCATGCGAAAAACCCAAAGACTAAAAACAAGTTTTGCTATCTTTCTCCAGTCACTTGAACAAAGGAAAGAGGGGTTGGATGGGCCACATGTTATGCCTCCAGCTTTTTCTCGGAATACGGAGGGTTGAAATCTCTGTCCCCTAGTGTGTTTGATTGACGCAGTCAATCATGATGTTCAGTTCTGTGGTGGTGACGTGTTCTGTTCTGTGCAATTGACGGGAGGTTAGTCTACGTGATACGGACTGAGTCCAGTTAGTCTGTGCACATCTACGAGAAAATTATGGATTGTCGACCGTATGGTGAGATTGAAGTTCAAAAAATTTAGTGCCAAAATCATATATTTAGGAACGTTTGCAGTAAATTGAGGGATCTCGTAAGGAGCCGCAAAGCGGGACCGGTAGTTCATCGTAAGTTGATAGGAAGCCATATTTTGAGTATGAGAAAAAAAAATATTATAAAAGCATCGGCCCATTGGAATGAAGAAGATAACTGTGATAAGTTAAAACAGCTTAGGTTGGATATTTTAAATATACCATACCATGCCTTCGGTGAACATAAAAATTGCCCAACCAATTTGTGTGATGCGAATAGCAATAATAATGTAGCCAAGTTTGTCATGTAATCATAAAAAAGATAGAATCTTAAAAAATAGTCATAAAATAGAATTATCATAAAAACAAACTCGTCTCTTGACCAGAATCCAAATTACGAGGCGTCGTCAATTATGGCCAATTACGGCAAACTCAGCTAATTACGCCTCGTAATTTAGAACCCTGGTCAAGAGACGAGTTATTTTTGCTTTTATAATATTTTTTTTTCTCATACTCAAAATATGGCTTAATATCAACTTACGATGAACTACCGGTCCCGCTTTGCGGCTCCTTACGAGATCCCTCAATTTACTGCAAACGTTCCTAAATATATGATTTTGGCACTAAATTTTTTGAACTTCAATCTCACCATACGGTCGACAATCCATAATTTTCTCGTAGATGTGCACAGACTAACTGGACTCAGTCCGTATCACGTAGACTAACCTCCCGTCAATTGCCGTGGTCCCAACATGAGCTTAGCCCTGCTTCAGCACGAATCACAACAAACAAAACGGTAAAGAAAATGCCATGAACTACTCATTACAAGCCTTTTAATTAACACCCCCCTAGCCGACTCTAACTTTGCATAACTCAACTCAACTTGGCTAAAATGTCACAAGAACAAGAACTACACAAAAACTCAACCTTTACCGCAGCTACAACATCTCCAATATATCATAATTTTGTACCTCACCCCCCCCCCCCCGTACATTTCTATACTCCTTTCAAAACCTTCTTGGATTATGTCAGCTTCCATGCTTGATGAGTAGGGTGGGCCGAAAAAAGCTTTTTATTTTATTTCAGATCACTATAGTGCGGAAAAGTTGCCATTGGTAAAGACATGAAAATTGCACTATTATTTTTTTATTACCATATCTTCCGTTCGCGCAATACCTTCAAAAATGGCAAAAATTGTCAAAAACCGTAATTTTTCATAATTTTTTTTAAACACGATATATGTTTTTAATTGCTTTTCTACATCATGTTGTGCTATTAAAATTTACAAATAGTTAAAACTTTGAAATTTAGCGAAAAATACGAATTTTCCTAATTTTATACTACGGTGAGTGGCCGGAAGATGTGACACAAATGTATAATATCTTATTATACTATATATTATAACATTTATTATTAATAAGTGCTATAATATATAGATTTTACATACTTTTAGTAGTTAATTCATGATATAGGAACGTAATTAAAAACATCTAACATGTTTTATAATTTTTTTAAAAATTTCGGTTTTTAGCAATTTTTTGCCAACTTTGATGGTTTTTTAAATCGTTAAAATGTCTGCACAGTTCACAACAATATACTGCAAGAACCAAGCAAACGCTCTTACGAAATTATTTAATAGTATTTTTTTCTTTAAAACTATGTATTAGTATATTATTTCACTATTTAAAATAGCTAATATACTTAAATTATATTTAAAATAATTTTATTTATACTTAAAATGCAATAAAAAAGAACTCAGAATGAAATGTTTTTCAAATCAAGAAGATGAATCAAACAGAAGAATAAAACGATCATTTCCTAATTTATGCGCGTTTGGCGATTCCTACATTTGGCATCAAAACCAAATCAACTCCACTTTCTGGGTTCGACACTTGTAGTACAGAGCTGTGAAATAGCCACGACAAAGAACGCTATGAGTTCCATTGACAAAGCACTAAGAAAATACAAAATAAAAAGACCCTCGCTCCCTTCCCCCAGCGTTTGCGGTGCTATTTTCGGCGAAATTACCTTTTCAAAGATGGAAAAAGTCCCCCCCTAGCCCCCCAGACTTAAGACCACATGTGAAGCTCCACCGTCTTTGATAACGTACTGTCCGAGTCCGAGCTAAATGAACCCTGAGAAGGGGAGGTTCTTGTGGAAGGCGTGGCTTTGCACAATTTTTTAGCACTTGTCTTCACATTTAAATTAATATCTCAGGTTCAAATTATCCAATTTCAAAGTTTAAAGTCAATTTTGAGACAGAAATGTTCAATATCGGTACCTGTGGATTCATTTTTTTAATATCTTGTACTCAATTTTTACAAAATGAAGTTAAAGTTAACTTTTTATGTAATTTTTTTTCACAAAAATTTAAACAAAAATAACAACCATGCAATTGTATCTTTAAGTCAAATCTGTCTAACGACACAAACCGCGTGAAAATATTCCAATAATTACTTGTGATATGCATTCGAAAACTGTCACGATTTTACCATAGAGTTACCATTGAGAGAAGACCGCTAGGTGGCGTCTGATGAACCCTCTTAAAGGTCCACGGAGGCTAGAAATTATTATGTATACTGTATTAAAAAAGATTTAGAGAGACTGGGGGTTGGATAAATTGTATGGCTATTTTTAATTCGATTAAATTTGTTAAAAAAAATTATAGCTTGTGTGTGAAGGCGGATTTAGGTGATAGTTACTGTTACAAATCTATTGTTGTAATTTTCCTAGAGATGTAAAAAATACGTGTTGATAGTTGGGTTCAACAACATTCGAAAAGGGAGCAGATATTTTTGTTCTTAATTGTAACATGCAACATGCTTATGTTATAAACTCAAATGCTTCAATGAAATTCAAATACAAATTAAAACTAAATATAATTGATAGAAATAACTGCATATAAGAATGGGAAATATACAGGGATTGGATAAACTTGTTACGGGAATAATGTACAAAACGTGAATTCTGCGTACCACATAATTACATAAGATACAATATATTTTCTCGAATGTGTTTGTCGTAACTGGTTACAAGTCGTTAAAAGCATTTCACTCATATCTTAGTGACTCATGAAATATGTTTTTTGATTCAATAATTGAAATGTGTGTACATTATTTTGTCGAATCCTTGTAATAATGAAAAATATTTCCCAATCTTAAATACTAGTATTCCAATCAATTAAATTCAATTTTAATCTACCTTTAAATTTACATAGTTTAATATATAAGTACAAATACATAGTAACATAGTATAATTGCATAGAAATTTATTTTATAACATAAGCCTGAGACAAATAAGAATAGTAATTTGCTTCAGATTCAAACGTTCTTGAATCTAACTATGTATCAATACACACATTTTTTTACAACTCAAGGAACATTAAAAAACTGCTTTTCTAATGAGTTTTGAGGGGTACTATTAAAAAAGGTACTATGAAGCATTTGCATGCACTAATATTTCCCAGAACTTAAATAACTTTAATGGGTTCGACGCGATAAAAAAAACATTACGGAAGAGAAGAGTGACATTCGTAAAACACAGCGGCGTCCTTTCTCTGGCTTTCCCAGTTGCCGCGTCTGACGTCACGCGGGGGGGGGGGGGGTAGGCCAGAGGCAGCAATTTCAAGGGGCGGGGCTAAAAGCAAACTTTGAAAATTAATTAAAAACAAACTAATGGTCAGATTGAGGTAAAATTTATGTCGTTGTTCTTAGAATCGCATGGAGAATATTTTAAAAGAATAAAAAAAATGCATGCAAATTCCCAATTAACTATTTCCATTAACCTTCAATCGCAAATAAAAAATTAATCATTATCGTTTGATAAATTTGTTTGAAATTCGTAGAATAATGATGCAAATTTTTTTAATAAATATCTTTTAGTCGCCACAATTTAATTTACAGTTCGAAAAATATATAATTAGTAAAATTGAATCTTTAAAATGAAAGCGAAACTTAGCATATTTTTTTTAAACAAAAATTAGAATTCTGTATACATCTTTCTTCATACAAATATAATGAACCTTCAAAAGAACTCTATTGTGATATTACAACAACCCAAACCAAGTTATAGACAGAAATAAAAATTCTTTCAAACATTTTATTTTAATTTTAAATAAAGTTTCTTATACGTTTAACAAAAGGGCAACAGTGAAATATTGAGCGAAAATGGAATTTGGATGCTGTTTCAATGTAGAATAAATTTTTAGTTGCTTAAATTTTAAATATACTTCGAATTAAATTTTTTTTAATGAAATTTGGCAAGTAACCTAGACTGATTTTTTGCTTTAAAATGACGTATTCCACTTGGTTGTGCGACTTTCGGTTCATTCTTTGAAAGCACATAAACGGGTATATATGTCAATCTACCAACCATATCTCCAATAGACACAGTTCTTTTTTGCTTAACTTCCCTTGATTGTTGTCCGAGAACGGATGTAGCGCCACCTCACGCAGCCAGATATGTGGGACAAAATCTGAGCTTGATAAAGACGTTTAAAGCGTCTGGGAGAGATATCGGCCCACGGAAAGTGTCTGGGAAATTTATTATGAACTTTTAACATTTCTAAAACATATGTAAAAATCAGCCTTTCTAAAATGACTTAGGTTAACTTATAATTTACCCTTTTTTTGCACACGATACCTGTAAATTGGCCGTCGGTCCACTCTAATGGGTATGAATACACTAAAAGTTAATGAAAACCGAACCTAATCAAGTACATTTCATCCTTTCCAAAATGACTTAGGTCCAGGGCCCAGGGCTCTCACTCTATTTGATGTCGTTGACATTGCTGACCCAGAATGGAAAACCTAAGTTGAAACTATGCTCAGTGAAGCATGAAGAATCCGCTGCCAAGGTCACGGATTGACAACGTTTCTTTACACCTCTCAAAGACTGGTTGACTAAACTGCCCTGTGCTAGACCTACACATGCATATACGCATCACGTCAAGAACTAACAATTAAGCATCTTTATGGTGGATATTGTGAATAGATATTAATCTTATTTCATCTTCAGAATTTAACTGCTTTTGTGCCTTTATTTCTAATAGTTAGTAGTTAAACCTAAAGTTTGATTGAAATTTAGTTTTAGTTTAAGGATTATGGATTTCTTCCCCCGGAAATTTGATGCCTCGTGTATAAGTCAACCCCGTTTTTTACGGCACTAAATTTGACCAAAATTTCTCAGGTAAAGTATATACGGTAGTTACATAAGATCTGTCCTACTAAATATTTTTAATATATCTGAAATAAAACGCATGAAAAAAATTCAGTAAAAGGTACAATACGTCAATGAATGCTATGTATTTAAATATTTAAATTATGTATTTATGGTTAGTGCAAGCTCTACTTACAGGCTACTTCGTCCAATGCTGTGACAATCAATGCAGTAGCTTCCTTTTGCTTCATTATTAGTCGCACATCTACAACTTTTTCTTGCCACGATCTCCCTAGAAACATGAAATATTCATTACTGATTAACCAAAATGACTACTTACATGAAAACTTCCTAAGAATTGTGTACACAGGTGGCACTGTGTATGAATATCAATATTTTACATTAATTACCCTATTAACTAAAATTATGCGAGTCTTATTATAAAGTATTACATTATTTTACACATTTATTATTTTACAACAACAAGCATGTAATCACAGGACTTGTTTGATCTCAATATGCAAAATTTCTGGTGATCCCACTATCCAGAATTTCAAGGCATCTTGGAATTCCAGCAGTCGGAGGCTTTTACAAGGGAAAAAAGCAAAATAGGTTACAAATCAGGAATAATATTAAAAGAAGTTGGAAGCAATACTGAAAACAGTTGCCTTTATGTTAATTTTGTAAAAATAGTCACTATTGTTGCCAAGAATTGAAAATAGTAACAAATAGTAATATTTTTGTCTTTACTGCGAGCCATGTGATAGTTATTTTATTAAAATTTTTTATACAAATATGTACTAGTTAGTGATTGCTTAGATTGATTTTTAGATAAGCAGGAGCTATATTTTATTACCTGTATAAACTAAAGACATAGGTTCAATAACATTCATAGGAGGTGAAGGTCTATCATCCCATATCAAGTCAACTAAATTCTGAGAAACTGCATGCACGGAATGTCCAGACATTTCTAATTTGGAAGACAACTCAATCCAATCTTCTAAAAGTACAATTAATACACATAAATAATCACTTCTTTTAAAAAAAGCTTTTTAAAAAATTGCTTCAAAATAATTAATTCTTACCATAGGAAATTAACAAAGGGTCTATTCCAACTTTGCTACCAACAGGAAGCACCTAAAAGGAAATAACATAAATTTAAAGGAAATAATAATTGAGACTGGTTTCCCTAAAATGGGATTATATGAATATCCTGATATAATATATGATTTATGAATATTAGCCGCCTAGATAAAGTCGGACAGTAATATGATGTACAGAGAAAACCCGTCTTTTTTACAGACAAAATACACACACCATCGACAGGCTATTATTTTAACACCCATTGAGCTGGCTTGGTGTCAGCTGTAAAATAAAATGAGTACAACCAAGTTAATTTAAATTATATGTATAACCAGTAATTCCCTTAAATTATCTTCAAAAGCTTGCCTGGTCCTTGCCAACATAAGTAACAATAAGGCAATGTTGTTCTCAATTATATAGAAAAAAAATACTTACTCTAGACAGCCACTCATGAATAGCTGGTGTACCAGGGAGGCCTATAAAAATATCAAAGTAATGAAGACATTTTAATTGAAACACAATTGAAGAACTTAGTGGGGAAAATGTGCAAAGTGAAAATTTTGAGAAGATTTTTGTGTCAATGATCATGTTATTCTCTCCTTTAAACATGTTACATTTATTTAATAAACATTAAGTTAAGAATATTTTTTGTGTTAAAGTTGGTAGGTGCACACGTTTTCATCACTTTTCAATGGAAGAACACGATAGGCGAAACATTGGAAGAAAATTTTCGCCTTATTTGTATTAATAGAAAAACAAACGGTTCTTTTGTAGTTTCAATGTGATGTTAGTTTTCACAAAATAATTTTTAAATAGTTTTCGGATATCGATAATTGAACTTAAAAACACACATTAATCTTTAAAAAAAAAAGTGTACAAATACGTTGTCCTGCCAAAAAAAAACTGATTTTGTAAATGAGAGAAAAATTGCAAACTGAAGATTTTGAAACTCACCCACCTCACTATTTTTTTCACCTTTTTATCACTAAGCACATTTTTGAACTAAGTTCTTCAATTACATGCACATTTCACGCATTTCATTCAGATAAATCATAAACAACTCAATATGTCGTCGAAGTCTATTGTATTGTAATGCTTTTAAAATATGTATAGATATTATAATTTTAATACCTTCTTTAAGCAAAGTCCAGTTATTGTCAAGTTGTTTGTCAGCTTGCTGAAAATATCTCCTTTCAGTCCACAAACTGGCATGATTTTCTGTTATCACAGCAGTGCCTGAAAAATAAAACATTTTATTTAAAACTAAACATCAAACTTTGCAATAATTAGAAATATCAACTTTTAAAAGGAAACTTTAGTTTTCTATGTAATGTTAATTTCACAATAGAAAAATGTAAGTCTGCAACTACGAGGGCTGGTTTTTTTTTGCAACGCAGATCCCGGATGGCCTCACCTTTATAAGACAATGCATCATTCAATTAGTATTTTTACTTGATTAAAATGAAATTAGTTTTCAGAAAAGTTGGTGGTTTATACTCTGCATCATAGAAATTTGTTTAATTAAAAAAGCTCCCTTCAAAAAAATTTTGAACCTCAGACATAACCTTATCCATCTAACTTATTTTTCTACGCATTTAAAATATTCAAAGGAATATTACACACAATAAAAAAAACGGTTTTAATAATATAAAATAAAATGAATGTGCACAAGATTAAAAAAAATACATACCAGTAGTACCAGTAAATCCTGAGATAAAAGCTCGACGTCTGTCACAAGGAGCAAGATATTCACTCTATAAAAGAACATAAATAATACAGTTTAAGAATAAAAAGCAAAATATAATATGGTTTATAAAGTAATTATGTTCTTAGAAAAAAAAATCAAGTTTTTTATTACCTTAAGCAAATATTGAGTTAGGGAATTAAAACAAGAAGTTCTTAAAGAACTAAAATAGCCTACTTTCCTGTTACTTAAATACTTAATAAAATTCTTATCTTGAAAAAACTAGGTTCGTAACAGTAAAGGACATCAACACAATTTCACTCTACACAGCATCCAGCTATAATTTCAACTTCTTAAAGCGACAAATCAATTTTTTTCATTAATTTTCTATCTCCAATAAAATAAATATTACTTATCGTCCGCATGATTTATTTGCAGTTATAAATAAATAATTATTCGTAAAACAAAAACCAAAAAACTACTCTTCAATGCACTTAAAATATAAGAAATGTAAATTAACAAGTAGGTTTGTAACAAAATCTGTCACTTAATCCGCTTCCACACAGCAGTTGTTTAACAGGTAAAAAGGCGCCAAACACAGCATTAATTCTATATTAAACATTTACTTGCTAAATTCGGCTAGTTTCATTTATTTTATTTCGAAAATTAAATAATTATTACTTAAATCGTTTGCAAAAATGTTTATTGCCAGGAATAAATATGTAATATTCCTCGCTTTTAAATAGAATGAAAGTAATTTATTTCAACATACAGAGATCTCGTAGTGAAAAAATTTGACGTCATCTTAAATTGATCGATGTCTCAAAAATAAATTTATTATAATTTATTGTCTAAAAGAATTAAAGTTTCTCGAGCGATTGTTGCGATGGCAATGGTGATTTAATTCTAATAAAAATGGCTTCCTATGCTCTTTAAATGAGCATTAAATGTTGAAGTTTTTTAATTAATTGAAGTGCTTAGAATTCGAATTCTTTTCTGAAATTTTCAATGTATTCTCATTTCGATACGCTAAATTTTTTGACATATGTCACTTGTCCGTAGCATTTGTAGTTAAATTCAGCGATTTAAATTACTGGAAATTGAATTTCAAAGCTAATTTAATGGGAAATTCGTCGACAAATAGTGGATTTATGTCCGTCTGATCGTACAGACAGACGGACAAAAAGTATGAAAGTTGGGTGTCTGAGGTTATACCTTTCTAATAAAAAAAGAATTTTTAAGATCGGATAGGTAGAACCGATTTTGGAAGGGGGGTACGGACAGACAGACAGACAGACGGACATCGACCGCATGTCAATACCTACTTTTTCATTTTTTTAAATTCTTTGAATTAAAAAAAAAGAAAAGTATGCTAAAAATGCTGTTTTCCCAAAAGAGGCCGTAAGGCATAACTGACATTTATTGTGCTGTAGAATTTTAAAAAAGTAGAAAATTTACTTTTTGTTCAACTCTAATAACCAAAACAAGTTTAGCTGAGGCAAAAAATTTAAACGTTTTTACACTATTTGGCACAGACACACATAGGTATTGCTTACAAAGGTTTATTTAACTAATATTATTTTCCCTAAGAGGTTCCTTAAATTTAAAAAATAATTAATACTGAATTACAAAAGAATTTTAGACGTATACAAATATAAACTTGGCAAGATTTGAAATATTTCTTTGACATGAATTTGGCTTAGTTTTATTAGTTTATCCTCTAAAAAGCAAAATGCATGGATATACCTGGTGTGCATCAGTACATGGAATGATATAAGCTTGTAGTGGATCAGTGACATAATTAGTATTTTTTAGCAGAGCTCGCATTCTTTTTAACAGAACACCAGTATTTTTCATAGCCATGTCTAAAGGCTCTGACGTTGAAGCACCTAAATCATAAGATAAGTAATATAATTACTTTTGTTGTTAACAATCTAAAATTTAAACAAATTTTTAATTTCTAAAAAGTTTTAAGAGATAAAAGAAAAGTAACTTGTTCTTACAAGACAATTTTTTTATATTAAAAAAATTTGCTCTATTTATCTTGTCCTTGGAGAAAAAATAAGTGCTTGGAAATTAGAACCTCTATACGAAGAATAATTTACTTTCATGTTTGAATGTGCTAGTCGAAAAGGTAAAAGTTAGTAAAATCTTTAGCGATAGTGGTAAAAAGGTGACTTTTCCCATATAAGTCCGAAAAGTGTTACTAAGTTGGTCTGATAAAAAAAATATGTATTTTTCAGATTTTTTTAACGTAAACATGTTTAAAACATCATGTAAAACAGATTTGAATGGCTTCTCAAAACACGTATCATCAAATTGCCATTTTTATAATGGTTTATAAGTATAAAAATATTAGAGAGAGGTGGAATGTGCGAGAGCGGGGAGGGAAATCGCAAGTGCAAGCCTGTCTCTACTATTATATATTCTACGATTGAATAAAGATGTGATGAAACATTATCTATTTATAAGACAGAAACTGAAAGAAGATAATGGAAAGAACCTAGCACTAAACGATATTTGTTCAAAGGTAGTTCTTGAAATTAAAACATTTGGAAAAAGTCATCAATTCCTACTGTTTCTGAACGACATGTTAAACAAATGCTATAAAACAAATATCTTTTGAAATCAAGAGGGAAAAAAGCTCTCCTTTTGGGAAAAGTGTCCAAAAGTTTAAACAAACGCCAGAAAATGTGTTAGACCTTGCTGCTTGTAAATATTTTGACTATTTCCTAAAAATGCACAATGTACTTATTATATCGACAAATGTTTATTTTATAAAACCTGATGATAATTTGTTTTTAATTCCATTACTTAACTTTACCCTTTTAAGGGAGAAAAATTTTTTAAAGCATTTATTTTAAAAATCTAAATTTCTGGTCGCCGATACCCTATGAAGGAATTGTTTTATAGCTTTTAAATTTTTGGAGCTTATATTTTAAAAGGAAAATATACCTTTTCTGCACTATCGTTAAAAAAACATTTTACCCCCGAATTTCTTGTTGGCGGTGCCCACGAAATTACTTTTTTATTGCTTCTAAATTTTAAATTTGGAAGAAAAATGCACTTTTTCTGCAATATATTGCTTAAAAAAATCTTGTTTCGGCTCCGCCTAATGAGCACTTCTATTCAATTAAAGATGTCGATTGTTAGACAAATGTCTTAAGAGAAAGACTAGATACAGATAATGCATACACTTATGTTGTTAAATGAAAAGAACAAGTTACTTTCAATAAAAGCAAGACCTTAAGAAATTGTAGATTTTCCGACTGCTTACATAAATACAAGCACAAGAATTATTTGTAAAATATTACTATGCAGAAAAATAATTCAATAAAAAATTATACATTATTTGACTATGCATATTTAGTTATGCTCACTCTGAAAAAAAATCACATAGGCTCTAATGCTAAATTAGAAGTTTTGGGGCAAATGTCAAACCTATTTTAATTTAAAGAATAAGGAAAAAATTAAAAATACGAGTCTTAAAGATTTGTTTCTAGTACTACGTCAAGAAAATTAGATTAAATAATGTGTGACATGAAGATTTTTAGCTAGGTAGCTGATGTAGAATGACTACTTAGCATAGCTTTTAAAATATTAAAGGTACTTCCATAAAAGGTATAAACTTGTTAATAGATTTTTTACAAAGTAGTTATATTAATTTATTTTCAAACCCTTTATATTAAAATAGAAAGGTCAACTTTCACTACTAAAGAATAAGATTGTATCATCATATTATTGATATGCTGCAGATTAATGATTAATTAACTTAGTCCCTACAAATGCAATTCCATATTGCTCCAATAAAACTTTCATCTGATATTTAATGAAATTTGAAATTTGTTTTTGTCTTTTGAACAGATCAATTTTTTTACTTAATGTAAATATATAACAATTGAAATAGATATACAGGATGGCAATTTTGAAAGAGGACTCAAAACGAATAACGTTGATTAAGACCTTTTTCAAATTGCCACCCTGTAACCCTGTACAAGTAACTTACTTTATAAATTGTATTTCACTAACCCCAGTTCCAGATTTGGGGAAGCAGTCTAAGGAAACACGCATGCAAAGCAACCACTTCTTATGGTGAAAATTCCCTACAATTCAGCAACAATCACAAAAAGAAATAAAAAGCAAGCTGCATGCACTCTAATGATCAATAAGCTCAAGGCACTATACTATGCAACAAAAAATAAATCCAACTAGATAAATGAATAATGAATATAAATTCAAAAAAATATAGATGTTTAAAAGAATATAACCTAATTTCTATAAAATAAAAATACAATTCCTATATCAACTATGAAATTTACTTTAAACTATTACACTAAGATAAGCCAAAATAGTTACATACTATTAGATAGTAACCAATCTTCATCAGGACTTAGTTCTCTGTATGGAACTAGGGCTGGCATTCCTCTGTTTTGTGTGCGTTCCACTGCCTTAATGGCAGTCAATGAAGGTACCATTGTAGCAAGAGCAGCCATTTGTGGATTTACAGCTAAATATTTTAAAGTCTCAGTAAACAAAGTAGGAAGAGGAGTTATTTCTTCTTGAGAACGAAGTTTTAAATCTGAAACCACTTGATCAACTTTATTGCGCCAAGCATCTGGAGGATGGTTGTGTTTATTGTTAGCCTTTTTAATACGACTATAAACAGTTACAGCTCTACCAGGACACTGCCTGTCTCTGGCACACCTCCAGTAAACTGTGCCTTCCTTTCCGTCCCTTACTTTGTTGTAACGATGCCCTTCATAGAGAAGAGCAATGCCACCTCGTTGAGTTGCAACATACTGGCATTCCATTCTAAGGAAGACCAAAATTCAATATTAACTAAAGCTTCAGATAAATACTTATTATTAGTAACAAAAATACTAAATTCACAATTGCTAAGAAGCTTTTGAGCCTTCAATTAAAAAAATAATTTAAAAGAACAAAAGATATAAAAGCAATATAAATTGCAGGGTACTAGAAATTTTAAAAGTCAAAATGCTTAGAATAGTTTATATTTTAAATATATATTTCATAAAAAAAAGTGGTAAATTTAAAAACATTCATAATTGAACCAAGTGTTGTAAAAGCACCTCACTTATTTAGCGATTGTATTATCCTATCCAAATGAACTTAAATAGTAATGGAGTCGTATTGAATTATTGCAATAAACACACAAAAAAAATATTTTTAATGTTTACATTTTTTTTGCAAATAGTAATAGATACATTATTAAATTATATATACTATATATGATTAAAAATATTGACAAAAAAGTATTTCTAAAATTCCGAACAGTATGATAGAGTGTCTGAATCAAGATTCTACTGTCTTATTATATTAAGCAAATATTAGTACAGTATATACTCTTGTATAAGCTGATCCGTGTTTAAAACGATGCCAGATTTTAAAACCAAACAGCCTTCCATAATCTTACATTAACACCAAAAAATTACCCCCTTGGAGCCTTTTGACGGAAATAAGTGGAAACTAGCTTACGCCGGGAAAATCTTTCTTTTAAAGACAAAATTACAACCAGACCAAAATGTAACAGATTTTGGCTAAGTGTCTTCGAGTTACTCATTGTCACTTGATGACTTTGAATGGAGAAGTGCAGTAGTTACTATGTTTATTGCCTAATGTGATTACCATGCGATAGCAACATGCCAATGTCACAGACCTGCATTGTTTTTCTTGTGCACCTAAAAACAAACTAGTGATTGAAATGGCTTGTACCATAGCTAAACATGCCAATCATACAAGAACTTTCAATTAGTGGATGCTGTAAACATATGCCAATCTTAATGCCTCATTAGAATTTAAATGATTTGTATCTATTTTCTTATAGATAACATCAATATTGAAATCTTAAGTTCTTAAAATTCAGACATAATTTAAGAATAGGGGATTTTTTGGGAGAAACTTGACGTATAAGTCAACTCTGATTTTCACAGCGCTAATTTCAGCCAAAACTTCTGTGCTTATACACAAGTATACATGGTAAATCATTTTTTTAAAGAAATGTAATATAAATTAATATGAAAAATATTAATACTCTTACATGCAGCATCAAAAACTGATTTCAATTGGCCTCAAGTCGACTTTACAGAGCCATATGATGATGAAGCTCAAAGTCCCCATTTCCTTCTCTTATTTTTTTCTTTAGACATAAGTACAAACTATTCAGATGCAAAAAATGTAGTTGGAGGCACTGTAATAGAATTTGCTATTGAGATGTGGGAAAATAAGTTTTACACAGCAATATAAATTATATTTTCGGACTTATCTTGATAATATTTCATAGTTAAGATACATCTATACATCTATTTTAGATCAATGTTGTTGTAATAAGCATGTTATTTCTTTTATGTAACCCCAGATCCAGCTGGGTTTTTTTTTATATCTTGTCCCTTTTTAGAAAAAGGCCTATAGCAAATTTCGATTTAGCTGTTCTGTACTTCTGATTGATTTGTACTCCATATAAAACTGATGGACTGTATTATATATATATAAAACAAAGGGCACAAAAAACATTTTGCATGATAGTTATACCAAATAATTTTTTTATACTTTTTAATCAGATAACTCATTTTTTTAAAATATCAACATTAATGCTTTAATAAAATTATTTTATTAGTTGAGCCCATTTTACACAACATTCCGTCAACTTGAAACTTCCATGGATAACATGGAGTACATGTTACTATATAGAATTGTTTCAATTTTGTAGAATTTTCCCACTTTTAACTTTTTCAGATAGGAACAAAATAGTTCTGCGAAGATATGCCAATCAGCAAGTAGGTATAGGTCAGTTTTGCAAAATTGAATTCGCCAAAATAGTAAAAAATTCTATTTAAAGTTGCAAAAGTTTGTTGACATTTTAAGCTTTTCAGTTTGTTACTTTTTATAAAAATAATAATTTGTTTGCTACCTAGTTTAAACTAGTTACTCCTATTTTTATTTTTTAATGGATGCAAAAAGTCGGCTAATTTGAGGCTCCCCATATTTCTTAACATTATATCAATTTAAAATGTTACACTGTATACCTACAGTTTAATGTTATCGGGAAAATATAACTTGGTTACTAAACTAATGCCAAAGGCACCCATAAATTTAGTGACGTGGGGGGGGGGGGGGGGGCATGTCACCAAATCTCACGTGGAGGAGAAAAGGCTTCGTCAAAAATCTCATAATTTTTTTTCCTGCGAAAAATCAGTCTTTTTTTTTTATAAGAAACACTTTATTTCAGAAAGAGGATGGGGAGATTATTATATGCAATGTCAGAATTATTAGTCTCCTATATTTTACAGACCTTTTCGTAACAGTACTTCGAAACACGCAAAATAGCGACACCATGAAAATAAGAGGACTGGCCTTGGACGGCACCAAAAGACCCAGAATTAAACAGTTCCGATTACTCACAGAACCCCTCTTTTAGAAGACATTGGCGATGGATGTTCATGTTTGTATATTCCTGTGAATAAATTATTAAACCAAGATAAATTTTAATATTTTTTCTTTCCAAATTCTTCAAAAAATAGAAAAATATGCATTTTTCCAAATTTCTGAAACAAAGGGAAATATTAAAATTTCATTTTGCTTGAAAGACGGGGGGATAAGCAACAACGTGACGTAATTTTAAAGGGAGGGGAATGTGACATAGGGGAAGGGAGGGGTCAAAATTTTGCGTGACGTAATTTATGTAAGTCCCCTTATATTAATTGCTGATACATATTTTCTTTCTTCAAAACTTTTATAAACCAAAGCAAGTTGTAAAACATTAAGGAAACTAATGCTTTTTTCTAACAACTAGTTAAGAGTATGTCTAAACATCCTTTTTACTTCATTCGAACCACAAACATATTTTAAGGTGTGATTTAATTGGCATAACATAGATGTGCATATTTACAAATAAAAAACTGTAAAATTAGGCCAACCCCAGCGATACATATTTCATGGCAACCCATCTAGGAGCTGGTGAAGTCAGAATCTGGGCAGTTAGAAAAGGCCTAGTTAAAAGTGTTCCAAGTAGACAGAACACCGTGTGAAAAGGGCCATAGTTTAATAAAATGACCTTTATTTCTTTCGTTTTGGTGGGAGGGAGTAACCTTATATGGTTTTAGGGAGGGGTGAGTTGCTGAAGATAGGGAGGATTGGCACCTAAAGCTATAGGCCTTGGAGACCAGGAAAAGAGACTTTTGGTTAGATGTCTCTTTTACTGGCCTCCAAGGCCTATAGCTAAATGCATTTAAAAAATACTCTTATACTTTATACTCTACTTAAATTAATGAAATTTATGATCAAGTTTGTTTAGTTATAAAAGGTGATAATATTACAAAGAATTTCATGTAAAACAATTTATGTTGCATGTTAAGCAGTTATCAGAAGTTTAGGAATATCAACTTGTTAAACGAATGTTTTGATTTTATCGCATTCATTTACATTGATGCTTGTTTAAAGTTAGTGCGAAAAAATGACCTATTGACAAAAAGCTAATTTCTTAGAAAAATTGTCTGAGGCCCAATTGATTTTAGATTTGCTCTAATCACTTGATATTTAAATTTTGAAGATTTCCCTTTTGAAGAGGTCCCTTTTCCAAGTATGGTGCAATATAGATTAATAGTGTAGTTCATTTTTTCATACATCTTGTTTATACTATGATTGGTAAAATGTAAACTAGCAAATACCCAATACATACCGACAAATAAATTTATTAACATAAATATTTGATATCAGAGACCAGTTTTCTTTTGATATTTTCTTAAATATGCATTTGATAACAACTATATACCATTTAAATTAAATAAAAATAATCCATTATTTATGCAAAAAAAAATCTCGATTTTTTTCCAAGTTTGTTTTTCTTTGAGAGATAGGTAGTTTACTTTTCCATAGCATTTTATAAATAATCACAAATTAAAAGGTAATTTAATTACTAAGGAAATGATGAATGTTGTATTTAAAGAATAAGAAATACATCCGTATTTATTAAATATATTTGAAATTGCCGAAATAATACAAATTGTTGAACCAATATCGATTTTTTTTAATATTAGAAAGCGTACCTTTTTGGTCGGTATGTTTCAAAATCGAATTTTCAACCTAGTTTCCAAAGCATCTGTGAAAAAAGAGTTTCAATAGTTATAAAAATTAGTTTGAAAAATTAATACCAAGAGTTTAAAATGTTAAGGATAAACTCAAACATGTTTAAAATACAGGAATTTCGATAGGAGACATCAAACTGATTTCATTTGATAAATGTAGAAAAAAGTAAAGTTTACCTTCTGTAAACACGTTCCCTATAATAATGTCATACAAATGTTAAGTATTAAAAATATAAATGACTTTTGAATTGTTATATTTTTGTTAAAAATAAGTAAAACTGCATTAAAGTTGTTGTTAAAATTTACTGAGCACAATATTGTACAGCGGCTATATGAGCTTTGATTCCGAAACTACACGTGCTATCCACGTGTGTTTGTATACGAACTGGACACGCAGGTCCAGTCAGCACACTTGATTGCACAAACCTACGTCCGAACTTCACTCGGACAATGCCTTCATGCAAGGATCGCCACCGGTATTTCGCCTCGCATCGGAAAGTAAACTAAGCCTATAATATTTTTATTGACATTGGTAATAAAAGAAATATTTGCAAAAAGTACCTTTTTTTCTACGTTTTTATTCTTAAAGATGAAAATTTATATTTTAAACTCCACAAACAAAATTGGAAAACGATCCTTAACAATCGTAATGAGAAAACTAGATCATTTGAATTTCAATTCGTTAGGCCTAAATATCTAATCACACAACATTGAATGTACATTCAAATGTAACATTTAGACCTGACGTCACAACACATCAAAATCATAATTTTTTTTAATTCATAAACTTCAAGTTCATGCAAGTTTACCCACTTCCTTATCAACAATGCCAATCTCCGAAAGATCACTTATTAAAACAAAAGTAATAAACAGTAAGAAAATACAAAAAAAGACTCGCACCTTCCGATTATGCAAATAAGATGTAAAGGATGATGATGAATATTGTCCTCATACGTTCTTAGAGATAAAGCGTTACCCAAGAACAACCTATTCTTTTGTTCACTACTTCAATTTTCGGTCACCAGATGTCATTACAATACCATTTTCTATTTCCCTCAACAGATGGCAGTCATTGCTTAAAAGGTGACCTTGCTTTTTGTAGACATGCGTAAAAAAATGTTTTCAAATGCAAAAAAATTTAATTTAGGTGTCAAAGTTATTGGTTACATAAAATTTCCCGAGTTGAATTGGGGAGTACCTTAAATTTTGCGTTGCAATTTTGAGAACCATTGTTGAAGCAAAAAAAGTGAGTAAAATCAATTAAACGATTACACTCGTACTGTGCGATTGCGCAATTCTCCCCTACCTGACTGCAAATGCTGCGCTCATCCTGGGATATGTTTGTTGGTCAATACGCTAATGATTGACTCAGAGTCACGTGATTGCTTGTGAGAACCAAAACAAAGTTGTTTTGCAAATAATGTGATGGATATTATATGTTGGATTTAAAGTGTTTTAAGAACTATTCATTCCATAATTATTGACAGTTGATTATCCCAGCAGTTCTAAGTGAGTAGAAACAATAATATGAGTTTATTAATGTCTGCTAATAGTGTATCTTAAATATTTTGCCGCATTTCTTGCTTCGAAAAATCCATGATTTTGAAACTGAATTTGTTGTTACTAATATAATTTTGAAGTGATATGTGGTTTTTCATGCAATACTCAATATGTCATCAAGTATTAATATGCATATTGTCAACCTTTTAAAATAATTATGTTTTTGTATCTTATTTAACAATTTATTGACATGATAGGTTACCTATTCCGATTAACTATTACTTTTCCCTAGTTGTTGCAATGACTGTAGTTATATTTTTAGCGGTTATTTTACCTGTAGAATTGAATTAGTTATTTTGAAATTGTTCTTTTTGTAATTCTATTGTTTTCGTTTTATATGCATGCAAAACGTAGCTCTATACCCAACATTTCATTCTAAGGAACTATGAGCTTGTGAAAGATGTTTGTGCTCTTTTATCACACTACGTCAAACTTAAAAACTCAAAGCTTGTTAATTTTGGTTCTAAGAGAACGGTTGGCTTAGATAGCACACTTGAAAATTGAATAACTTCAGTAAAATGCCACTTCTTTATTCATTAACCTTTTTTATTTGGGCTGGCGCTTTATGGGCGCTGTCGATTGTTTACCCATTGTTAAAAAATTAAATTAGTTTCATATTTTTCTTTTAAGGCCCCAGGCAGTTTTGATTTCTTTAAAAAAAACATCAGTACATGGGCCAATTGAAAGCCTACACACCCGTTTGAGGCACCGGGCAATTTAGTTTTTGTTTTACAAAACAAAACTAAAAAGTTACTTTTGATTATGAACATATTTTTTTACAAAACCAAAATAATTAGTATAAGAGAAAATTCGTTTTAAAAAACAAAACTTACTCGTAAAATAAAACGACGAACAACATTTTTTTAAAAAAAGTTAACCTGGATAAAACACCCGATGTTCAAAAACTAAACCTACATTTAAAACTGAACTAAATGAAAAAAACAATTCCCATGCCCATAACATCGGCACCTACCCAATACCCCATGTAAGTAAAACCAGCGCCAGCTACAGTAGAAATTTACTGTAGGGTAACCATTGGCGAACTTTCCGAAATCGCGCCAGAAGTCCGTATTCTGGCGACTTTTGACGTCATGCTCTCTTCACAATGATGACGTTTTCCGGCAACCCTATCTAACCATTATGTGTTTCGGTCAGGTCAGACAGGTTGCCGTCAAAAACTATTTATCGCCAAATCAGAAAATCGCGCCAGTAAAGGTGAACCCCAGCTACTAACAATTTCGCCAGAAAATGCTGTATCGCCACAAGAAAAAAATGTTTATCACCCTCCTCCAAAGCGCTAAATCCTTGGCGACAGAAGCACTGTCGGATTATTATTAACCTTACAAAGTAACAAAATACTTAAAATATTATTGACGGCCATCTGTCAAACTAGTAAAGACTGATCCTTCCTGAATTGAAACTATAAAAATTATGCACACAGCAATGATTGGATCACCTTTACTGTATGGTAACTTTTGGCACGATTTTCAGATTTGGTTATAAATAGTTTTTTTTGTGACAACCTGTCTGACTTCCACCGAAGCCCATAACGGTTAGATAGGGTTGCCGAAAAACGTCATCGTTGTGAAGAGAGCATGACGTCAAAAGTCACCAGAATACAGACTTTTGGCGTGATTTCGGAAAGTTCGCCAATAGTTACCGTACAGTAAATTTCTACCCAATGATTTAGCGACAACTAAGCAAAATTATGTGCCGTTGGTACTACCATCCTAAACTCAAACTAAAAACAACTATACACTAAGCTGTTCTGTGATTTTGCTGCAGACTTTCAGTATGATTTGTTTCGAAGTTTGGTTGAATGACCCACCTTGAGCTAAAACTGTATGATAAATATAACAAGGCATTATGTTGTTAAGACTGTGGTTATGCTGAGAACTTTCAAATATTGTGAGGATTTATTTTAACATGTCTTTGCAAAAATTCTGTTATGATCTCATCTGAGCACAGATGGAAGAATAAATGTTATTGCTTCAAAATGTGTTTTTTCCTGCAAAAAAAACATCAACTTCGATCAGAGTTCAGATGTAGATTAACACAATAAAGTTACTAATAAAACTAAGGAAATTTTTCTTGAATAAGTTAATGTCTAGTTTATGGTTAACCTTACCACACAAGTACCATAGAAACATTCGAAATTACAATTTTATCTGGGATTTTTTTGCCTTAAGTGCGTGGAGTAACTAACGAAATTAAATTCATTGATGTTGCACCCGATAAAGTGAATAAAAATGTTTACAAATAAGTAACTTGGCTTGTTTTTTTGGTTTTATGCTGTTTTAATTTATTTTTTAACTATACTACAAATTTGGTCAAAACACATCGGTCAGCAACCTTTACATTAAAAGGGCCAAAAAATTGCAAGACATTTTTTTTGACGTTCTGGCCACACCAGTTTGTTTTCTGAATTGTGGAAGGGTGTTGAGCTTTTAAATTCATATTAAGTGAAAATTGAATCTTCAACACTTAATTGTATTTAATATTCATGCCCATAAAAGATTTAGTTATTTTTAAATATTATAAACAACAAAATATTTTTTAAAAACTCCTTTTTTCCTTGGTAAAATTTGTTTTCTAATGAGTAAGTATAATTTTCTATACTATTTTGCTTGATAGTATTTTTTTTTAAATCTTAAATTTTATTTCTTTTGACTGGGTATTATTTCTGGCCTTCAAATAATACTCAGTATAAGAGAATTGTTTCGTTATTTCACTATTAACCAGTTATACAAGTAAATTTTCAAGTATTTTTTTCTTTGAGTTTCATTCAAATAAGCTATGTATATTAAATAGTTTTTTATTCATAAATATGTTCTATGTATTTGAAAACCTATATTTCTTCATGTCTATGGCAAGGCAATCATGTCCCTGGAAAGCCAAATTTAAAAGTTAAATTTTAATAAGATAATTAATTGTAAGATCTTACCTGATATTGTAGTTTCAATGAAGTATGTAAGTGTAACTCTTATCCAAAGTTTCAAAAACTTTAATTTTTTTTAACCACAAATTGTATATTTCTGATGAATAACCAGAACTGTATTTAAAGTTAGTTGGTGTTCAATTTTTCCTCAATAAAGCTGATTGTTCTTTCTGTTTTAAAAAAGTTTAATTGCTGCTTCATTTTAATTGATGTAGTATATTTGAGATCGTACATGTGAAGGTACATTTTCATTGCATTGACACAATGCAATTATGCAAAGTATGTCCTGCATTTGATTATTTAATATATTTTTTATATTTGATATTTGAATAAGAAAATATGCGGCACAAATTAATTTGGATTCTATTTTTTACAGGGAAAAGGTTTAGTTGTGGACCAACAAATCAATAAGGAAACGGAGCAAGAGTCAAGTACTCTGTTCCGTGTGTCCAATATGGTTGAGCAGGAAAAATTACAAGGTATTCTTGTCAATTTTTGCTAGTTTGATTCTTTTTAATACTTATTGAGAAAAAAACACCATGTGTTTATTTTTCAAGCTTCATTGTTGAGTGTTGGACCGAATGTGCTGTTGTTAAAGTTTTGTTAAGTGTTAGCTTTCTTACTTTAACATAGCTCAAAATTTCATGGCAGATGGCCATTAAAAAGTCTAAGTTGTGCATAGTTTGTTGAAAAGTTGGGAATAGTCATGAATTTTTACACTAGGTAAATTTTGTCATGGAAGTCGGCAGATAAAAAGTTTTTTATTTACATTAAACTGCAAGTAGGGTTTGATTCAAGCGGTATCGCATCACAATTTGCGATGAAATATCACTGAAACAGCAAAAAAAGTCAACCTATTTGCTTGAAATGCTATGCATTTGTTTAACGATTGTGTACTTTTTCTTCGCTGTGTAATTCTTATTAAGGGGAGATCATAGTTAAAAATGACAAAAAAAAAATTATTTTTTGAAACCAGTATTTTCTGATAGATGGAAGCCCGATCTATCAAATGAGACCAATTTTATATCGATTGGTTAGTAATTTCTTATAAAAAAAATTTAAATCATAAAAAAAAACATGCGTCACGCACCTTTGAATTACTAATTTTATGCTTGTATTATTTATGTATTACATTATAACACATGAATTTTTTGTGTTGATATTTGAAAACTATTCACGTTTATTTACGTTTGACCCTTTTTTTCCTACTTCGACATATGCTGGGGTGGGGTTTCTGAATTAAAAATTTTTTTAGTTTTTAAAAGTATGACATGTTGGCATATACAGGCTTTATATATTTATATTTTATGTTGTCGGTAAATTTTAAGTCCTTGAAGTTAATGACTTAAAATTTACTAATAAGGGTATGCATTGAAGAACCAAAAGTTGGGAATTTCAATTCTAAAGTCAAGATTTTTTTTAGAAAAACCTGGCGCCTAAATATTTAGCTTAATGGAACTGCCAACAGCCAAAACTTGATGTTAATACACAAAATGATCATTTAAACATTGTTCAGACACACATAGACAAATCTGATGAAGATTCCTTCCCCCCCTCGCGCACATACACACACTAATAACAAATTGGCATGTTGTGATTCATAAAAAAAAATATATCGATGTATTATTAAGCGCTAAATATTACTCAACTCCTTCACAAAGATTGATTTGTGTAGCAGTCAAGTAGTTTTTTTTATATATATAGAAGTTAAGACAATGCAAATCAAATTTCATAATGGCTTAAATTGAAATTTTTCTTGTTTTTGGTCCGATTCCTGGAGTCATGAAAATTGTTTTATATCAGTTATGAATTTGGGATATTTCATTTTGGCAGAAACCCTGTAAATAGTGCTACAATTAAACCTGATTGATTCTAGTGTTATATACTACACTGTTAGATTTACTATTATTCTACAAACATAAACAGCTTCAACTGTGATTTAAAATTTGAATAATATTGATTTTTTTCATGATTATTATTGGTTCTCTATCATACATATATTTTTTTACTTTTGACCCCTGAGATTGTAACTTCATTTGCTTTCTAAGAGTTCTGTTTTATACTCTACTAATTTAAAAGCCAAAGAAACGTAGCTCAGAAAATACATTTATTCCAATTGGATTAACACTGGGGCACTTTGGTTTGGAGACCTGTGGTCGATAATGCTTATTCTCCCTTAAGGTTTTACCACAAATTTGGGGACTTGTTAGCATGCATTTCCTTCTTAAAACATACAATCTTCCCCTCTTAATAACAGAAAATAACAATAAATTGTTCTATGAGCACTTAAGTTCAATGTAAAGATAGTCTGTTTAAAAAAAAATCAACGTAAATTAACTCAACGCAATTACCAAATTTCCATCTTGATTCTCCAGTTTCTCAAGAAAAAACCAATTAAAACCAGATGAAATTTAAAAAAATTTTAAGGATATGCGGAGTTGGGTGCCCACTTGCGTGTCAGCTTGTCACTTGACTGTGGCTCTAAATTATGATGTGCATCACCTACCAATATCTCCCTCTGTAGCTCTAGTTTTTCAACGATAGTTCTACCCAATCCCAAGCTCTAATGGTGCATCATTGAAACCTTTCTTATACAAATAATATACTTGTTTACTTAATAATGTAAATGAGTCCAAACGATTGCAAGGTATAATTAATATTTTGATTTTATTTTAGTATCTCCTGCTTTTCCTGGCTCACAAAACGCTGGTGTCAAACTCCAAGATGCTTTCAATAATCCATGGTTTATGATTGATTCCACTGCTTTGCTAAATGATAAGTCAATATCTAGTTCTGGGGGTGAACTCGAAGACAATTTTTCTTATGTACTACAAGGTGTTATACCAAAGGAAATAAATGATTCTTATCTTGAGAAACTTTCAGATGCAGAATATGCAAACAAGCTTAGTGAGTTTTCCCAACCAAAGTCAGATATGTTTCCTGCAGCATCTGATTCATATTTTGAAGTTAACAGTCCTCTTTCATTCTGGGGTACTTGTCCATTGGATTTAGACACTATAAAACTTGATGATGTCTTTCAAGTTGATAAAGATGAACTTTTTCAAAGCCCGACTTTAGCAGAACTCAATGCAAATGATGAATCACTGTTTGATTCCTTTGATTGTTTTGATCATTTTCTACCAAATGAAAACAAAACATTAAATAAACAGATGCCTGGGTCTGATTTGATTGCAGATTACAATATGTCTGCATTTAATGCTTCGGATCAGCCTAAAGAGGCTGATTCGTACTCTAAAGTCTCAGAGTCTATTAAGCAAGAATCAGTTTCTTCACAAGATGGACTTTCTCAGGAAAAGGAGATGAGTTGTAAAGATTTCAAAAATTCTGATATCAAGCCTAAAAATGATTCTAGTTTCCATGATACACAGCAAGCTGTACCTTTTTCAATTGATTCTAAGAAAACAAAGAAAAATCTCAAACAGAATCACAACACACATTTCAAAGTTCATAAGGATGCTCTACTTCAGGAAGATTCAGTTGAGAAATGTCTTAAAAAGCTGCATGAGCTGCCAAGCTCTTCACTCAATGACAATTCTGATACTGATGAAGATTCAGAAATGGATGCTGAATATTCTACAGATGCAGGTAGTGAAGATTATTAAATATCATATTACATACTTAATCCAAATTTTCTTTTTTTTTTTTTAGGATTTAAAATAAAAAGTTAGAAAATTAATTTCCAATTTTTTCGGAAAAGTGAAAATCTTTTTAATGGTATCTATAGTTTTTATAAAACCTGTTACAATTTGTCTGCGCACACTGGATGTAACTAATTTCAATAAAGCTATTCTAAATGAGAAGTACAAACTAGTAACAAATTTAAAAATAATTTTTTTCTTGTTTGCCAGGTTTTTTGTATCAAAAGGAATGTTCGATTTTGTTTTAACAGTTAAATTATCAATGTTGTAACATGAATAGGGTGAAATTAATGTTTTGATGTTTTTGTTTCTTTCTTCCTACATGCAATTCTATGCTAAATTAATTAAAAAAAGTTTTAAATGATCAAGATTTTTAAGGAAAAACAAACACATGAAGAAGTTTGCCAAAATTATATTGAAAAATGGAGGAGCACTGTTTCTTGGGCATATTTTAACCTCTGCATTTTAACCAGTAATTAAAAATTTCATAAATCTGTGTATAATAATCAATGAAGCATCTGTATCTTTACAACATTAATTTTTTGTGGAACTTTTAAATATTGTGCACAAGTTCAGATCAATGCTAATCATGTAAAGATGTAAATTTTATTTAAGTACTCGTAACTTGTTTGAAATTAGTATATTTTCTTCTGTATATCTGGTTTAAGGTTTTTAATTTTGTATAAGGTTTTGTTAATTTCCAAAATTAGGACAAATATATTTAAATAAAAAACGTTTTAAAAGTTTTTAAGCATTTCCTATATTTTACAAATCAGAACAGTAAAAAAAATGTGACTTAATTTCTTGCAACTAGGTGCTTGACATCTAATAGTCAGAGAAATATAAATTTCATAGCAAACAGATTGAACAGATAGAACATTTGTAAAAAATTTAACTTTTTGGGGTAAAAAGGAATATACAGTTGTTATTGAGAAATTCAATGTGTACAGACACTTTTGTTTCCATCTGTATCTTGAAAGGTAGTTATTTGTTTCTGATGCTGTAATTTTTTTTCCTTATTAGATGATTTTTCAGAAGATGAAGGTATGTTGTATTCATCAAAACATACTTCTGTTAACAAAGGAAATCATGAAAAGAAAAGATCAAGGTATTTCTGGCAGTATAATATGCAATCTAAAGGCCCAAAAGGACCCAAGTTAAATTTGGCAGGAAAATTTTGTAATGTTCATGATGTAAAGAGAGTTGGGGATCCAATCTTCAACAAAAATTGCCCA
This sequence comes from Hylyphantes graminicola, assembly GCA_023701765.1. NCBI lineage: Eukaryota > Metazoa > Arthropoda > Arachnida > Araneae > Linyphiidae > Hylyphantes > Hylyphantes graminicola. The sequence continues at coordinate 32,301,185 of CM043122.1, forward strand.
ATTGATGGAATAAAACATTCAGGCAAAGCAAGACGAGGAGACGGAAATGATTTGACACCAAATCCTAAAAAGTTACATAACATTGGAAGAGAGTTAGACAAACTCAACCAAGTTATTGAAGGTTTAGTTCCTGTTAATGAGTTGCCAATGAATGCTCGAACAAAATCCAGAAAAGAAAAGAACAAATTGGCTTCTCGGTAAGAAGATTTTTAATAACTGTTTTAAATTGTTTTTTTTTCTTTCAGAATAAATTGTAGGGGGACTTAAGGTATAATAGAATACTTATGTATAACTGGTTCGCTGTACAAATGATACATATAAGCTATTGGAGAAGGGATTTTTAATGACAGCCATTTTTAAGTGATCAGACTGACACCTGAGCGAGCACCTAACACAATCGTATATTAACATTATATGTTTGAAAATGGCTGATACGACCTGCTCCTTTTCACAGTATTTTTAATTGAATTTTCAGCTGCATAATCCATTTGTTTGATGGAAGTGATGAAGATTGTATATGATCCTGTGCCTAAGCAAATTATTCATGAATATCAAACAATACATTACTTAAATTTACCTATGAGTATTTGAACTTTAACAATTTAGATGAGATTGTTAAGAGTGGAAAAAAACTTAACTATAGTGGGCTTAAAAAACTACTATGGTGAGAAAAGCAGGTTCTCCCAGATACCCATTATTTCGCTGAGTTCTCTTAACTACTTTTATAGTACTTTTATCAATAGAATTCCACCAATAATTTCTATTCTCAATTTTTCAACCAAAACTGGCTTAATCTTAATACAGGTTTTGACAGGCTTTCACACTACTTTAAAATTTTTGATTCGATATTTTAATTATAAATATTTATTCAATTTTATTTATATTTTTATTATTAGACTACATTTTTTTTTGATTTTTTTTTACGCTAGTTCATTTTTTATGTATTAGTCCTGTACTCCTTTGCCTTACTAGATACCAAAGGAGATCGAATTTCCAGTAAAGCTTCTATGGGGCCACCATTATAATGTATGTTAAGGATAGTAAATGAAAAAATAAACCTATAATAAATAAACCTTAATTTTTTTCTTAATCTATAAAAAAATCAGTATAGTGAAAATTGGATACAGTGTTCGTCAAATGTCAAACTTGAATGTACTATCACTGAATTTTTAATATTTCTTTGTGAAAATTAATTACAATATTCTTCCAATGCCACACTATAATGTACTACCGATTGGTTTAAACAAATAGATTTTAACCGTTTCAGAAAAAACATAAAAATGTGCCTTTATTTCACACAAATTAACCATACACTGCCCTTAAAAATCCGGTAATGACGGGCCAAATCCCGAAAGTTGGCGGGTCTGCTTTTTTTTAGATTTACTGGATTTTTATTAACTTTTTATGGAAGAGAATTATGTGGGGTTTTTTTTAATAATTTTAGGGCATGCAGGTTGAAGAAAAAGGCACAGCATGAAGCAAATAAGCTGAAGTTATTTGGATTACAAGAAGAACAAAGTATGTATTAATTTACCTTCAAAAAATGTTAATGCATTTCCAGATATTATACAATAACCAAAAAAATTATAAAAGTGCATTTAAAAAAAATACTTTTCTTAGTTAAATTTTCTCCCCCCTACCTGTAAGGGAAATTTTCTTCTGTAAACTTGTTTGTATTGCTCATTTCTGATTGGAAGAACTTAACGATAAACACTTTATGAAATTATTGTATACAGCATTAATTGACATTCAGCTTTGTACTAATTTTTAACTGCTGACAAGTTATTCTCAAGTGCAATATGTTCCCTATTTAACTGACATCTGACATCTTTTATGCCCTATTCGGAAGTGAAAAAGGCATCAAATTAAATAGTAAATTTCTTTATTTCCTTACAGAACACTTGCTGATGCTTACAAAAGAAGTAAAGAAACTTATTAAAGGGAGGATGATGCATACTAAACAGAGCAAACCTCAATCAATTTTAGCTGCCATAGAGGCATTGCAAAAGAGTAAAGGTGAAAAATATATCTATTTTAAATTTCATTACAAACTTTTATTTCTTAATGAAGTATATAGAAGCAGCTTGCTGAGCAAGACTATATTGTACCCAAAATCTTTTGCTGAAACATAAATTGTTCAAAGATATTCCAACTGATTTTTGTGAAGCATGTCCAAGTTCCACTTTTCTGAATTCTAAATTGGGGTAATCACGCTGATCCTAATATCAGGAGATTTAGTTGTGAGGAACTTCTCAAATTGTTGGATTCTGGCAATTCTATAAATGAAAAAAAAAATTCCAGCTATCTTATACATATTTTGGAAACTTGGGAGATCTTTAAAAACATGGCTACTAGTAATATGAAGTAAAATACAAAATAAGCATTTGTTTACGACTGAAATAGTAGATTATAGAAAATAAAAGCAGATATTTGAAATAAATTATTTAAAAAGCTTTCAAAGACCTCATACTTCAGTAATAGTTATATGAAACATCGGAAATGAAAGTTTTAATAAAAAAAAGGTGCGAGAACAAATTTAATATAATGAAAAATTGCTCATATAAGTCATTATTAAATAGACGAATATTATTATCGTAAGTATTTTTTAACATTAAAATTGTAAATATATATATATTATTGCATGAGTTTCACAAAAATATAACCTTGTAGAAAAGGACCTAGATATCCCCTCCTCCTACCCCAATGTATTTATTTGTAAGAAACTGCTTTTGTTAAGTTTGCGTATGCAGAATTTCATCACACGCTAGTTCAGTTTTTTTTTTTTATAATTTAACTCTGACATGCCTGATTTTTTAATCGCCTGGAATCAAGTAGTTATTGTAGAATACCCAAATATCGTGGTGACATGCGAAACATTTTGCAATTTGATGTAATTTAAAACCAACTTATGTTTCATATCTATTTTTTTTTAATCTTTAGCTGTTACAAAGGTAGCTGGATGTTCAGCCGACTTTGTCAATGATGTTTTAAAGCATGTTGCTTCTGGAGAAGAAAACGGAGGTCTGTTGGTTGCTCCAGAGTATGAAGACTGAATATTTCATGTTTATTCCCATTTTGTATGCACATTGTTTCTAAAACAGTCTATAAAAACTTTACAGTTTTCTGTGATTGATATTATAACTATATTTTGTCCTAGTATGTCTTATATAATGTTAGCCCTTAAATATATTAATTTAGTTATTAGAATATGCAGTTTCCTTAAGCTATTTAAATAAAATCTTTCTCACATTTGCTTTAATAACTTGTAATTATAGATAGATATGTATTTTGTGCTAAAGAAACAATATTTGTATTTAGTATTGCATTTAAAATTATTTTTTGTACTTGTTCCAACTTTGATGTCTAATATTAATCAACGAAATATTCTTAATGTCCTCTTGTCTAATGATCTGAATTTAAAAAATATTTTGGAAATTATTTTGTCTTGAGGATATATTATATGGAAATATTTTATCTATCTCATTTATCTTAATAAAGCATGATTAGATTTTTTTCAAATGCTTTATAATTTGCATTTAATTTTTTTATATTTAACAAAGATGCAACATAATAAAATTCCATTCATATTTAATATGGTTGCGTTGGGTGCCTATTCAGGTGAAGGCTGGTCACTTGACTGTGGTTACAAAATACGACGCCTGTTGCCAATAGCCCTTGTGTATCTCTTGTGCGACAATAATTCAAACCTATCCTAATTTAATCTGTAATATCCTCACAACCTAAACTCCCTTTAAGTTAAATAAACTTAAGTTTTTAAAAATTAACATACATTTTACAATGTACCTGCTACGTGATTATAGTCCTTAAGTGAAATTCTTCAATATCTTGTATAAAATTCTATGAAATGTTCTAAAAAAACTGTTTTCTGTACAAAAAGCAATAGCTAACATGCCTAATTCATTCAAATCCATTGTAATAAATTTTAGAAGTTAAAACAAGAAAATATCATAACTATCATATTTTTAAAGAAAAGTTTTTGCATGTATTGAAATTTACTTGGTGTTAGCTTGTTTTAACAAAAAGCTACTTGGTGTTAGCTTGTTTTAACAAAAAGCTACCCTATTTTTTTCATTAAAACATAAACATGTTTAAACCTTTTCTTATATGTGCTTCTGTTTTATGCATATATTTTTATCACTCATTATCTAGCTTTGTAAGTTACTGCTTTCAAGCACTTTTTGATAATGCAGTTAAGGACTTATACGTTTCAGTTGCACCCATATTCGAAGACATTCTTTATTAAGTTTTTACTGTATAAAAATAGAAGATATTTGACATGTTTCTATATGCTGTAATCTATATATTATTGTGTGTGTGCCACTATACCTATTTATCTTATGACAAAATTTTATTTGGTGTTTTTTTTTTTAGTTTGGGGTTAATTTTGTATTGATTATTTAATATGTACTATATACAGTAATATGATAGTTAGTAAATGACATATCACCAATAATTTACTCTTACATTTCTCGTTGTAGAATCCTTGGAATTATATAGTAAATTTTCTGTGAGTTTTAAAGTAAGTTTTTGTTGAAATTTTATAGGCTATTCTATCAAGTTGATAGGAATACCTGGTGACTTTACACTAATATACCAATTATATATGGAAGTGTAATTAAGAAAATTTAGTTTTGTTGAAATAGTTAGTTTTTTTTTTCCGGTTACTGTTCCGCTATTCTTGTAAGTAAATTTAAAAATATAGATTAAAATGTTTCCATAGATACATAAATAATAATTAATTTTTGTGAGTAAACATTCTGAGCATAAAATGTCTTAATTTTTTTTAACACTGAGTTTATGCCTGTTATTTAACGGCACCTTACAAATAAAGTTTTTTTTTTATTGAATACAATTGAATGTTATTTAAAATTGCCAAATTTCTTTTATGGAAATTTTATTTACAGGATATATTCGCCATAGGCACGATTGCTTCTAGTTCTGCAGTTCAAAACTAGCGATAAAACAATAATAGTAATGAACCTATTTTTAGTTACAATTTTTTAATCGCTTATAAGAAAATTTATTAAAACTAAAAAAAATCAATGTTTGTAGAAGCATAAAATCTAATTTCCTAGCAGTTGGAAATGATTTTAATAAAAGTTTAATGAGCAATAATATTGTATTTGTTGTAATTGCTTTTAAGGTAATTATATGTATAAAAAATTGAATTTCTTAGGTAACAAGTGAGATTACCTGGTGATATCATGATGTGTGATAATTTTTAGTGCTTTATTTTACTTGTTGGTTGGGTTATAATTTAACCACAACCACCTAATTTATACCACGTTGTGGTAAAACAGTGTGGTATAAATTAGATATATATTTGTATGTTTAAATAGTATATTTTATACTATAATTTTAATTATGAGTTAATAATACTTTAATTCAAAGGTTTATTCTGTTTCTGCTGTTTTTATACTGAAGTTAAAAAGATTAAAGTAGTTTTTTTTCTTTGGAGGAAAATTTTTATTTTTGTTAACTAGTCTACAGTTACTAAAACTTTGTAAAAGTTATCATAGTATACTTTCAAAAGCTTATATTTGTTCCTATTTTAAAGGTTATGTTGATTCTATTTGTAAAAAAAAATATTTTAGAATGTTCTGAAAATATAGTTTTGAGGCAGTTACTTAAATTGTATTAATTGTTGATTTAAGATTTTCTAGTAATGTATATATATTTGGTTTAATAATATTAATTCGTTTAACAACGGAAATGAAATGTAAACTTCTCCAGTTCTTTAATGTTTTTTTTTTTATAAAAGAATTATCTCAGGGTGCCAATAGTTTTACTTCCTTTGGCAAATTTGCTAATCAATAATCTTATTGATTCTTGGATTTTCTAACCACTAGCTTAAATTATAAATTAGTAGCATTTAAATATACTTGTTGGGAAGTAAACATGGATAAGTTTTTATTGGGCTTAAATGGCCACTACACTTTTAAAAAAAAATTATCATACAGGAAATAAATTATTCTGAACAAGACAACAAAAATGTTCTATGTCAATTATAGACTTAGTAGATTTACAATTTATCCGTGTGATATAGGGTACTGTATATGTTTAAGTGAGGCAATGGCATAAATAGGATTTTTCCCAGAAGAATCAATTGAGTTTTTTTGTTTCCAATATACTTTATTGTAGAAAAGATAAGAATCTGTTTTTCGTAGCCTATCTATTGCACTGATCAATTTATGACTTACGTTAATTAAAAGATTTGAATGTTTGCTAGTAATTTCAACTCCAAAAGTAATATTTGTCGAATGTATCACTTTTGCATGTGTAGTGCAATATTATCTTGTATTCTTTCAATTAGTAGATTTTCAATAACTCTGGTGTAAGGGTTGAAAAAAGTTATTATGATGCTTAATTGTTGCTCTCTGTAAATTGTTTATATTGTTGCATGGCATTTTATTTGTTTTAAATTCATGATGTTTTATTGTTGTATGGCAATTATGTTTTTATGCACAATAAGTTTTTCTTTCAATTGATCTGTAAGCATTTAATAACCAAGTTTATAATACAATTAAAAATATTCTGGGTTTTTTTTTAACTGTATATCAAAATAGATGTTAAAGAAAGTTGGGTATGCAGCAAAAAACTGATGTTGGTATAGAATAAATGTGTCATTTATAATGTTTAGGCAATAGTATCTTGTTATGGTATTGTAAAATAGATAATTTTAAATGTTGTTTGTATTTCCCTACAAATTATATATGTTATAAATGCAAACAGTAGATTATATGTGCTTATAAAAAGTACTTTGTATAAACTTGAAGTCTATTTTACTGTGTTCTTTGTTTTCAATTCTTTTTTAACACTGTTTAAAAGCACTTACCCGATTGTTACAACTTCATGAATAAAATAAAATACATTGTTAAATATATGATTGTCCTTAAATCATAAATTAAATGAGTTGTGTATGTGAATGCATGCAAACTTAATTGTTTTTATATATATATATAAGTAAATCATGTTTTTAAGAGGTTCAATAGCATTTTGATTTTATTACATTATTTTTGTTAGTCGATTTGCATAAATAAACATTGTATTCTTCTTTGTTATTGACCGACTGAAACTTGTGCTTTATTTGAAATGTTATTTTTCTTTTGTTACTTTTATTTCATACTAATTTTTAGTTTTTAAATCGTTTTTCTTCTAAAGTTATTGATAATTTAAGTTTTAAATTTTATGTCTGTAGAAATATATTAAAATTCTATTAAAAGAAATATATTGTATTCCAGTGGGTTAAAAGCATTATCATTAAATATTTAGATTAGACAAAAGAAAAATCAAAAACTATTTTATAACTGTGTAAATATTCAAACAATTATTGAAAGTGTTATTTTCATGAATAGATATTTTTTGAAATGATGAACTGTGATAAGAAACCGTCTGGTTTTTAGTTGTGAAAAGAATGGATGAGAATTAAATATAATTTTTTTTAATCAAATGAATGGAAACCCCAAAAGGAACCAAATATATTTTGGTAGTTAAAAACACATATTAAATATAGTAGCATGTTCATCAGAATGTTATACATTAATTGTATATATAATAGATAGAATTTGTGGATTAATATTTAAAAATACTTCTATATTCATTTGTGATTTCCAAAAGTGCCTTATTTCCTGGCAATATGTCCACAAGCACTAGTGATCTGTCAACACAAGCCAAAATGTAGTCCAGAACTTATTAGGTCTCTTTCCAAAGATAACTTTGCAGTTGAACTGTCTACATAGCGTAATTGGGTACTGAGTTTGGAGCTTGTCAGTATATCACTATTGCTTGTGGACATTTTGATAGGTAATAAGCCTTTTTGGAAATGTATGATCACAAGAGCCTATGCTTTTATCCTTGAAAAAAAATTCTCTATTTTCTTGCCTGTAAATATTCTGAATGTTCAATAATTTTAATCGGAAATCCTGTTATTTTCTCAATTTGTAATAAATGTGTATAAATAAAAAATCTAAATTTAGTTTTCTAATTGTTAAAGATTATGTATAAAATGTAATTAATAGTCTGTTATAAAGATTTATTTTTCTTTGTTCCCAGATGTAAAGCATTTTTAAATATATTTAAATGTTGTTAAATAAGCATTGTTTGAGTTCCTAAATTTGATTTGTCTTGTAAAAATTTATCTTATCAGTACACATTTGGAATTTTTTAAAAAATGTCATTGTTCTAGCATTAACTAAATAAAAAGTACAGTTATAAATTCTAAACCTATTTTGTATTGTCTCTGCTCCAATAATAGAAATATAATAGATGTTAGCCTTAGAGAAATATGTGGGACTTGTGTTGTTATAGAGTTGGTAATGGGACAAAATATCGCGGCCGAAATATCGCGGGCCAAAATATCGCGGCCGAAATATCGTGCGCCCAAAATATGCACGATATTTCGGCCGGCGATATTTTGGCCGCGATATTTTGGCCCGCGATATTTCGGCCGCGATATTTTGGCCCGCGATATTTTGGCCCGCGATATTTCGGCCGCGATATTTTGTCCCCAAACCTATAGAGTTAGGGCAGGCGACTGCTTGAATTTGTAGGGATTGGTTTTGTGTTGCCTTGGAGGCAGGTTTGGATAACTCATTTTTAGCTAATGTGACATTAATTCACGAGCAAATACTATGATGTACAATAACTATCCAGATTTAGACACGTGTTTACAAATGTTCAAGAAAATAGAAAAATAGACTTTATATTTGGGAGTGGAAAATGCTGTGACGGATGATTCGCAAATCTGCACCCAAATAAAATAACTGCAAGGAACATGTCAACTTGTATGGACGTGGAGGATTCATGCCATTGTCTTTGAAGGATAACCTCTGGGGAGGGGGGGGGGGGGGGTGATTAGCCTTAACCATCCTATAAAGTGATAGGAAATTCCCAGTCGGTATAGCATTGGGCATAGGCGCGCGGCGCGGTTGAGCATCTGTTCGACTTTCTGATTAATTTCTGATAGCCCACACTGCTTTCTTATAACCGGAAAATACAGCAAAAGTTCAACAAAAATATCAGGAGTGTACTGGAAGACACATACTCGTTAAATCTGTAGAATTCAATGTCCTAACACCGTGTATGATGTTGCTATAAGGTTGTGTTAAGGGCCAGGTCAGGTGTCTACCTTTTCACTTGACCGCCCTTCACAATAACCCTTATACGCCACTGGGGAGCCCAGTCGGTTAGGCACTCGCCTAGCAGGCGAAAGAAAATAACTGCCGACCTATAAACGGCCCGTGCAGCCAAAGATTTCCGACGAATATTACCCCGTGTGAGGGAGTGCACGTTAAATATCCTTAATCCTAACGCTACGTACGATGTCGCCCTTAAAGGTTTCTTTGGGTGCCTATTCAGGTGTCGGCTCGTCACTTGACTGTGGTTCTAAAATGCGACGCCTGTCGCCGATAGCCCTCGTATAGCTCTAGTGCAACGATATTCAAAACCTAACCCTTATACGCCCTTCACAATAACGAGACCCGGGGTTGATAACCCTCGTACAGCTGTTTTTATTCGTAAAACATTTAGAATTGTACCTTTAAAAAAATAGAATTCTTATCATAGGAGGTCAAAAATTGTATCAATAAATGTTTTGTCTTAAAAAGTTTCTGGTAATTAGACATTAATTATGGAATATGATATGGCTGTTTATGCTGGGCATATGAAAAATAAGTTATAACCCTCATACAAGAAAATTTTGATTAAATAAAGTAAATTTACATGAAATCACATTGTATGACAGTTATGTATGTAGCATGGGATACCAGTATGCGTATACGGGTCAATGTTAGGAAAAGTGCTAATTTAAAAGCAGAAGTTACGAATTTCGAATTTTTTGTACAAAAAAGGTAATAGCGCATTTTAACTCCAAATTGGGTGTGAATGCCGAAAAACTATAGAGGGAGAACAAGAAGGGGGAATCCCTAGGGCAGGGGTTCCCAACCGGTGGTACGCGTACCGCTGGTGGTACGCTTTAATATTTCAGGTGGTACGCATGAGTGATGTGAGCAACATGATGCTATCAATAGCTTCTGTACGCATGTGCAGTGAGCACGCAAACATATTACTCATTATTTTAAACATTAACATTATTTTAAAGAGAAACCTTTAATTAACTTCTGGATGCGGATGTAAAACCTAGCACCCTTTGATCTGCTGGCAAGCTCTGCTATTTTTGATGTCATTTGTTACGAGTTACTTGTGTGATTGTGGATTTCAGAACTGTAGTAGAAAAAACACACGCAGAATAGGTGTTGAAGAGGACTTAGTGAAGATAAGTTCCCATACTCCTAATTTCCAAATATTGATATTTTAAAAATAGAGTAAACAACAAGTTTCGCACTAAAGACTATAAAAGCATATTTTGTATGGTGATTAATTTTTTGCTAAGTTTGTACTATTTTTTATTTGCATGTTTTTAGACCTATAGGTAATAAATAAAACTGTAATACTATGTTAATCTTTTTATTTCTCATCAATTATAAGCATGTTAACAAGTAATCAAATATCTAACCATTAAACACGAAGTTTTCTCAGGGATTTTACTCAAATAATCTTTGAACGTTTTTAGAAGAGTAAATATTATACGTTTATTAAAATATTTAGTTCTGGTGGTACGCCAAAATTTCTCAGAAAGTCAAGTGGTACGCAGATGCAAAAAGGTTGGGAACCCCTGCCCTAGGGTATCTAGTTTTTCACAGATATACGGAACAGATCGTTAACTCCGAGTGATGATGTATATAAGGCCCTAGAAATAATTATAACGCTATAATATATGAAGAGTACACGGGAAAAACCGATTGATTTTTCAGAGAAGTTTCCTTAGCAGACCACTTTGGCGATGATAGCGAGTGATCGCCTAAACTTGTGTAAGGAAACCAGTTCCTACCATAGATATCATAGTTAAAGTAATATAGTGACAGATCACGTGATCTCCAATGCTAACGACGGGACGCCCAAGCAATGAAGTCAGTGTTGTAGGTCACGTGATATGCCAATGTAGTACTTTAACTACTATATCTGTGGTTCCTAGCTACCAAGTTCAGGCGATTGGCGATCCCGACGCTTGGACCAAGCGAAGAAGAAAGAGAGAAACCGGTTTTATGCCGCCAAGCAGACAGTTGCTGGCGACCGCCTAATGAATCAATCGCTTCTTCCCGTGTACCCTTCATACAAGAACAAAAAAAGTATAAAACTGAGTTAAACCAGAAAATTTTACTATCCTTAATGAAAATAAAAAATCATAAACTTAGGTTATTAACATAAGTAATCAAAGCATAAATGACAATTTAAAAATCTGATGTCACTTCGTCTTGGAAATAAATATAAGGTTGGGGAGTTTTTTTTTAATTTAAAGTTCAATATCTACAAATTTACCTTCTTTTCAATGACTTTTATCAGTCGATTAGTCATCGTTAAAGAAAGTTTAAGGTAAGCTAATACCCAAAATTCTAAATTTTTTACTATTACTTTAATCTTTTCCAAATTTGGCATAGTGATTTCAAATATAATGAACAATACTATTTAGGCATATTTTTTTTATTTAAATATAATTTATTTTTTTAAACGGTGTTTTTCAACTAAAAAAAGAGGTTTACGCTAACAAGTCTACCACATTGAATTTTCCTCCTATAAACATTAATTGTGTTAAATTCCTCGTTTTGAACTGATACATGCAATGTCCCTCCAGAGTCTTATATGTACAAATTACAAGGGAAAAATTTTATGAATTACTAAAAAAAGATTTTTTTCGATTAACTTACACTTGGAATTTTTTTTAAAAAAAAACTAGTATATTTACACCAGATGTTAGAGGTTTATAGAACAGATATATATTGAAATAGCACCTGTAAAAACTTTCAGGTAAATTAATGTAAAACTTTTTATTCTAGAAGTGTTAGCGTAACTCCCTTTTTTTAGTTGAAAAACACCGTTTAAAATAAATCAATTATGCTTAAATAAAAAAATTGCTCAAAAAGCATTGTTCATTATATTTGAAATCACTATGCCAAATTTGGAAAAAATTAAATTAATAGTAAAAATTTTAGAATTTTGGGTATTCGCCTACCTTAAGTAAAGTTTTGTTTTTGACATCCCATGTATTCCTGATCGCGCTAACGATTTCGCTTTTCCCACTATCGCATATCCTTATAAACAGAACAACACAGGTATAAGGGACATTCACGGCCATATCCACCTGAGCTTCAATTCCAAATCGCTGAGGAAAACAAGCGGTTAGACAGGTTAGAACAGTAGCATAACATTAGCACGTGGTTCAAGAGCTGTATAGGATAACATGAGCACAAGTTTCGAGACCTGTAGGATAACAAACCGCGTGACATCACATGAATGTTCCTCATTCCCCCCTAATTTTTCATTGGGTTTAAGTTCGGACTGCAGGATGACCAATCAAGCAAGCGCGCGGACCTCATTTGCTTCAAACCAATCTTTCGTCAAACGAGCACCATGGATGATAGCATTATCTTGCTGAAAAGTCCGTTCTCCTGGTTAAACCATCAGTGGCGCACTGGAAGCAAATATCATCCAGCATATCTTTATACTTAAATGTATTGATTTGATATGAATTACCACAATTGGTAACTTGGACATTACTGCCGTGGGGCAGGTAAACTGCAGTAATCACACCAATGAGTTGTACCATTGTTGCTCTGAAATATTTTTTCCAGCATGTTTTCTTAAAAGTTAGGATAAGTGAGTGCTTGCAACAATGGGCCAAGTCATTATGAAAGTTACTGCGGATTTACCTGCCCACGGCAGATTAGCACCGAACTCTCCCTAGATCATGACTGATCCCACCCCCATATTGCCTCTTGGAAAAGTAGTTTTTTTTTTTTTGAAGTATCGTACCAGTATATTTTAAAGCCGCCTGGCCCAGTGGTTAAAGTGGGATAAAAAGTGGGTGGATGCCTTCAAGTAGAATGCCATGTGCCATCCGCCCCTTATGCATTATGGAAAAGTGGGGTGACGCGACACCCCGCGTCTACCCCCACTTTCAGCACTGCCTGGTCCATCAAAATAATTTTTTTCCTCATTCGAAAAACTATATCTTTCCATTTATCTCCAAGCAAAACAGCAAATTGTAAGCCAGCAAATTTATGCTTCTTTGTCAAGGGTGAACAAGGGCATAATTTTACGAACTATGCCCTCGGGGAAATCGTTGCTGAAGTTGATGTAAAAGATCTTACTTGAAAACTTGTGACATGCATATTTTGCGTCTTATTGAGTACTTCGGGTATTTGTTTTAATGAAAATTAGATTTCATATTCATAAAAGACATTAAATGAAGTAAAGTAATGCACGGGCTGTGAGCGCTGACCCGTAGCAGGAAACAAAATCATTTGTAGTAGCGACGCTAATAGCCGTGTGGTGATGTTGGTGTAAAGTTATTTTAAAAATACGGTTTTTAGTGATCTTCATCTAATTTTGGGCCTTCTGAAATGAAGAGATAAGTGACTGTTATCTCTAAGTTAGATAAATCAGTTACACATCATTGAAAAGAGTAATTATTTGGCTATTTTATCACGTTGTTAGTTTGGACGCTAGACTATCTTTATCTACCTTCCCCTAAACAAGCCGACTATGCCATTTTGTCTTACTGGGGTAATGCCTCCACATCACTCCGGGGATATGCCGCCATTCACTAAAGGATGGTGGCATAACCCGTGTAAAACATAAATTTCATATTGGCCCTACAACCTATTAGTTTTCGTTCCATATGCCACGTATATGGAAGAGAATAACTGAAATGGCCAAATAGACTAACGAAACTTAAAAAAAACCTGCCAAGTTAGTTGCAAATGGAAAATTAATAAAAGTGTAGCTGTAATGTACAATTTGCCATTCCCACAGCACTGTGCCATTCCCACTTTGCCATTCCCACAGCACTGTGCACTGTGCCATTGCACAGTGTCGGCATTACCCCAGATACTGGGGTAATCCCGACACTGTGCAAGCTTTTAGAATTTTTTTCAGTTACTATTTAAGATTTAAATTTTAAAAAATCGCCACAAGACAGGTTATGAACTGTAGTATGCTATGCTCATTAAAATTTACATTAATTGCAACACAATTCTGCAAGAAAATTCAATTTCCCTAAAGGTGGCGCCATTCCCCCGCTCTCCCCTACACCAAACTATTGATAGATTTTTTCCCCTTTATGTTAGAAATTTAACCTCATTTTACATAAATGTTTGTAGTTACATTTTACAATTTTAATTAAAAAAATCTGTTTCTTTTCATCGACGGTACTATTTAGTAGTCATAAAAATACTTGTAGATGGATTACTGATAAATGCCTTTTAGATTAAGATGGGCATGTGGTGAAAATTTTATAAAATAAAAATATTTAACTAAATACATATTTAGTTTATATACCTTTTAGATTTTAAAAATATGAAACTCACCCTTAATTACATAATAACCATGAACATATTTTACAATGTTACCAAGGATCAAGTTACCCCATTCAACGGTACTACAAGAAATGTTCGTTTATAAAATATTAGATATCTTAAAACTGGAGACAGACAGCAAATTCATCACATTTTTTAAAGACAAAAAAACCCATTCAGTTACACAAGTTTTATTGAAAATCAGTAATTCGCATTAAAATTGAGATTTCTTGATGGATAAGAAAACTGTTCATTACAATGTCCAATTTTATAGAAATGCATTATATCTGCTACAAATTCAAATCTTTCTACTCTGTTTTGAAGACGTTGATGAGCATTCTGAAAGATAATTTTATGCATGTAGAAATATATTTCACAATATGAAATTACAGAATTTTTTTCTTTCCTTAAATTGACTTCATATAATCCTAAATTGTAAAAACACACATTTACATTTTTAGGAGACAACTTTAATTTTTTTTAAATTTTAAAATAGCTAGTTTTGATATCAATCTGAAACAAGAATTTGCATTTGATACCGTTGTGGAAAGTATCTTAATTTGTAAGACAAATGGGCAGCGCTTTCTTTGAAAGCATTTGAAGTTCAGTGCCATGGGCAGGTAAACTGCAGTAACTAGCATATTGTCTTAGTATATTGTTGCAAGCACTCATTGACTGTAATCTCTATAAAAAAAAATACTGAAACAGACCGATTCTTTCAGAGCAAAAATGGACCAATTCATTGCTGTGGTAACTGCATTTTACCCGATCATGGCAGTTTAGTGCAGTTAAGTTTTCTCAATAGTATGAACTACCAGTGAATAAGTCCCAATCAATTGGAATCCGTTTTTTGGATTCCCCGCTTTTTTTCCATGATTTAAAATGTAATATAATTAAGCTTTAACGGAATTTTTAACACACTGTTTAAATTCCTGATTTTTTTTTGTATGAAGATAATCTAATGAAATGAAAATACTGTAGTTCCCTATTTCAAACATCAATTTTTTTAATAGACTTTTCTAAATTTTATTAAGTTTTGCTTAAGATAACAGGGCTTTTATATAAGAATTTTTTGGTGTTTAGTATAGGTTGATTGTTACAGAGTACTGTGGAATATTTAGTTCAGAATATATTTTGGCGCAATTGAAACATAAAAAAGTATCCAGATGATATTTTTTTAAAATTCAAATTTGTTTTACTTTGCTGTTATAACAATTCTCATACCAAAAAGAAACACCAAACTATTCCCATAGAAATAGCTTTTTGTAAGGACCTTGAGGATATTCAGATTTATAGTCAAGACAAGTCGATAACTCAAATCATCCATATTTTAAGTGATTGTGTGGGGGACTCTACATTGTCTTAGGATTATGGTGATATATAATGTAGATAAATATTTACATGTTGTCTGCATGACCAAAAATAAATATTGAATGTTTATAAAGAATGCAAAATAAATTTTGAACTCTTTTTTTTTAATCTATGTAATTCTTATCAAACTATCATTAATGAATTACTAAAACTATTCAATCACTTTTGATCAATCTGTATTTTAAGACAGGTTTTAAAATATAGATACCTGCAAAAATTCAATAGCATATGGAGATATTTTATGTGGCATATGCAACACCCACAAATCTGGAAGAACTGCAAAAGTATAGCTGAAATATTCGTTAAAAGAAATTAGTAAAAGCATATTACTTTTGTGATACCTATTTTAAATAAGGATAACAAACAAAAAATGTATATAACTTGCATATACACATAGAAATCATTGTTTTATTCAATAACGGGCAAGTATATTGTACTTAAAGTAGGAACTGAAACTGAAGATCTTCTAAATAAATGATTATAGGGGAGACCGGGGGAATTGTGCCATCCTGGGCAATGCCGCCACCCCCAGTATCTTGCCAGTGGTGAGTGTGGAGGGGGTCCTATAAGCACTGACTTGTATAAGGAAACATGGTAATCAGTAGTAGAGAGGCTTATGGCTGTGTGGCGTGTTGGTGTAACGTTATTAAAGAATATGTTTTTCACTGAATTTCATCTAATTTTGAGTCTTCTAAAACTAAGAAATAAGTTAGATAAATAATTGATATATAATTTAAAAGAGCAATATTTCGGCCATGTTATCACGTTGTTAGTTTGGATGCTAGGCTATCTACCTTCCCTTTAACAAGCCGTCTAAGCCATTGTTTCTTACTGGGGTAATGCTGCCATCCTTTTCTTTCAGATTTTTGCTCAGATTAGAGACTTAATTGCCATTTACTAGGCCAACACAACTTTTATTTCAATAAAAGTATGGCATAGCCCAACTAATAGTCATTAATTACAGTGTTACATTGTTAAGAATAGTAAGATTATGGCAGAGACTCGTATTAGCCATTTACTACGCTCGTGATTTTTGTTAAACTTCTAAATTAATTTCTTCCTTTAATTCAACCTATTTTAGTACTATATTCTGTTTTTATTACATCCTTTTCTATTATTCATAGATTATTTGCTGTGATTTGATGGGGTGGCGGCACACAAACACATAACCCTAGGTACCGGGGAAATACCGCCACTCTGCAAGGTTTAGAAAAAAAACAATTTTATTCAGTTTCTATTAAAGATTTCAAGTATAAAAAACCACTACAAGATAGGTAATGAAATGTACTATGCTATGTTTGTTACAATTTCTAAATATTATAAAAGAAACGTAATGAAACATTTGATTATCATTAAAAGTAATTAAGTTACAGTTAATTTCTGAAAAATCTAACATCGTTACTCAGTGTCATAAAATAATTATTACAATTGACAAGATACTTCAATCCCTGGTGGAGAGGGACTGGTTATTGAAAGACAATAGTCAAAGTGAACTAGTGGTGAAGGGGTTAAGGAGAGAAGATCGGAAAAGTTTATTGATAAAATTAGAATCAAGCTGAGCAAATAAAAAAAAAGCATGTCTAGTAGTATATGGAATTAAAATAAGTGACTAGGCAACCAATAAAAAATATTTAGTATTCTATCCTGATGAACCACGGTTTAATAAAATTACAAAAGTTACCAAAGAAAAAAGTTGCCAAACTTATAATTAGCTTTAACAAGTCAAGATACATAAACAATACCTTGTATTTTTTTGAAACTATAGTTAGATCACAAGGAAAGAACTTTTACTGATATAGTAACACACAGAAAAGAAAACAGCAGCAGTGATTATTTCCGTTATATGTTACATATACTCAGTTCTACTTTGTGAGATCCACTTAATTTTTTCCCCACTATTTTATAATATTTCACAACATCAGCTTTGGTTTAAAGAAAATATGCATCTCGATAGCTAAAAAGTGGCAAGACCAGCAGACTTTTTAAATGAAAAAGTTCATTTGATAATAAAATATCAAGGGAGATGTGTGGTTTTTGCATTCATGTATTTGGAAACTCTGTAAATCTGTGGTTTGAGTTTTTCCTAATATTTGAAATGAAGTTTAGTATACAAGGAGATGAAGGTTATTTTATGTATTACATAGAGATTAGAATGCATATGGATGATTGAGAAGCCAATAAACACCATTTATTTATAGAGGCAAGCCACATTATAAAAAATATGTCAAATTATCATGGACGTCTATGGGATAAGCAATAGTAAAAAAACTGTGCAGAACCTGTTGCAATCAACAAGTGTTAATGGATGGTAAAACATTCTCGAATGAATATCGTTGATTTAACAAATTTATGCTAATGAATATGGCTCAGTTATGTGGGATATGTAAAATAGGCATTCAAAATGGGTTGGTGCCATTATAAATTTTAAAGTTGATATAATTTTTAATTTAAAAGCACATAGCCAAACTTGTATTTTTTGTCAATCAATCCAATGCTTTCTCAACTAAAAATGAAACAAAAAGACTATGTCCTAGGATGAATATGGATAAAATGATCTCTGGTGGTAACTTTTATTGTGCATCATTACACAATGCTACTGTAGCTTAATATAAGAAGATATATAACCCCCACACTTATTAAAAGTAAAGTAGTCAAGTTCTTAAGCAATCTACATATACATATACAAGTTTTATGGCAAGCAGGGCTTTTGATCATTATCCAAAACACTCTTAAATATTTCCTCAAATAAAATAAGGGAATAAAAAATATTCTGACAGTTGGACAAAAATTATCCTAAATTATTAGATATCATAAATTAAATGAACAAATAAAACAATCTAGCTACAAGTCTACTTGTAAGAACAGATAATTAAGTAAATTGAAACTACATTACTTGGCTGCAAAAAGTTCATTAATATGAGTAACTTTGTTCATCCCATAGCCTGAAAATCTTTCATCATAAATTGGTACTGAACTTGACTTCCTAAAAAACAAAAGCATTTTCCATTGTATCATTAATTGTAAGTAGGTTTAATGTAGGTACATATGTAATATTAAGAAGACTAAATAAAACAACTTGTACTTGGATACAACCTCTTGGATACTTGGCCTCTAAATATTTGTAGAATTTTTTGAGTCCCCCCTATTGCATACTTTACTGGAATGGGCTTTTCAACAGACAAGTTATGTCTAACAGCAAATCAATCTGATTAAGTGAGTTTGCTGTACTTGTGCATTTATTCACCCTTAAAACAAATTTAAAATCATAATTTAAAAATATGGTTTCAGTTAGA
This sequence comes from Hylyphantes graminicola, assembly GCA_023701765.1. Lineage (NCBI taxonomy): Eukaryota > Metazoa > Arthropoda > Arachnida > Araneae > Linyphiidae > Hylyphantes > Hylyphantes graminicola. The sequence goes on from CM043122.1 coordinate 32,320,281, forward strand.
TTCTGAAACTTTTCTTAAAATAGAAGTCAAGGAATTTTTAGAACTACATTGTATATCAATAACTTTATTATAGAGCTCAGTACAGATTTTGGCACAGGGAATGAATATTATGAAACTAATAAAAATAAAAAAGAAGAAATACCACTTACCTTAAAATAACATATGGCTCATATTTATCACAAAAGGAACTTAACATATATGGTTTATCAGCTCTATACCATTTCCAATAATCTGTAATTCTATGTGATTCACTTGATTCAGATATTCCTGAATAAAGTATAGGAAATTTTATATAAAATATCAAATAAAATTTTCGATTTTGAAAACATATGTATGCAATTTATAACTCAAACCTCTTTAAACTGCTAAAAGAAGATTTAATATTTTAAATACACCAATTTCTGTAAGCCTTAATAACCTAAAAATGAAGATATCATTGATTTTGCAATTTTGTGAATTTAATATGAACAAAAAAAAATAAAAAATTGGTAATGTTGTTGTAAAAGTAGAAGATTATTTGAATAAGTTCAAATTTCTATGGGAAAAATAATATGTAGAGCAACGAATATCCTTTAGCTCTTTATGGCTTATGAGTATATTTAAAGGTTTTGAAGCCAAACAAGACAACTTTAAATGACAAGCCAACAGCTGCTACAAAAATTTTGTTTTAAGCAAATGAGCAGCATTCTAATAGTTGAAGCATAGTCAAGTGATAAGACCATCACTGATCTGGAACCTAATAAAATCTCACAATTTTTTTTTAAGCAGCATCAGGGTTTTAGAAAATAACAAGTTTAATGCAGACAACCTCATATACAGTTTTATTTATTACAGGGTAGCGAGAGTGATTAAAAAACCTTTCAAGTTAACTTCCATGGCATAAAGACCTTAAACAATTGCACCTAGCGTATTAAATGAACTAGATTCAGTATTAAGAGGAAGTGATTGAAGACTATTTAAGAGGAAACGTAAAACAATTAAAGTGATTAGAGATTTTTAAAGTTAATTATGCCAGTCTAAACTCTAGCATACAATGCAGCATAAAAGTATTGTCGAGCGTATAAAGCCTTGCAGGAAAAAGAATAAAAAGAAATAATATCTTGTAGGGCAAGTCAGAAAAGAAAATGTTCTCCAAGCATAGAACACAACCTAAGGAGTCTGCAAATCAAACCCTGCATAAATGGGCCTGAAGATAGTCATGACCTGTTTCCATTCGAAAAGAAGTCAGGCCAATAGCTGTGGGCAAGGAACACAACCTATCAAGCTATTTACCTATCAAGAAGGGAAGCCCAGAGTGATCAGAGTAGACATTGTTATGAAGGTATGACAGTTATACTACTTAAACTATTGACATGTAATTAATTATACTTAGCTTTTAACACATTTAATCTGCTATTCAATTAAAATTATTTTTGGATAAAGGATACGGAATGGCAATATAAAAGGTTCTTCTCGATGTAAAAGTTGCAGCAACTCTTCTTTGGTTTGAGGAGCATTGTCATGGCGCTAAAAACAGTGTAATGATTCAATAAATGTCTAAAAAAACTAGAAATATTTTTTGTTTACACATAAATAAATTATAATAAAAAGTAAATAACATAGTTTTGCAAAAGATTTTCAAATATTGCAAATATTTATTTGCATTTGTGTGCTTGTTCATATTTAAATAGCGCCCCACTTTGAAGAAAATCGAGACTTTGATAATGCCTTGAACAAAATAAAATGACTCAACTAAAAAGTCTCCATATTTCAAATCATTCTGGATTTAAGATGTCTATAAAAGTATGAGTTATTTTTTTAAAATAAAAAACAGATTTTCTATCAAATTGACACACTAATTATAAGAGCAATGCTAATTTATCATTAATTATTAGCCATTTGGTTTTGAAAACTTTTTTTTGGGGGGGAGGGAGGGTGACGAGGAGTAGGGTTGTAAGATTGAAATTAAATTAACAGGTCAACATTATAAGATAATATAAGAAATGAATACCTGAGGAAGCTCTATATATTCAAATGCTGGTATGACAAATGCAGTTTTTTTGTGAAAAGTTGTATGTTTAAAATGGGTTACAAATTTTTGTTGAAAATCAGGGGAAGGCTGAAAGTCTCCATCCAAGAGGAACATGAACTTTGATTTTACTTGCCTGAAAACAATTAAATATTATTTTTGGTATACATTATAATTTTTTTAATACTGCACCGTAATTAAAAATTAACAAATATTTCAGTTATAAAAGTTTTAAGATACACTTTATATACAAATTATGTTGGCTAAGAGTGGAGTTTAAAACAAAATAAACTTGCTATAAAGCACAATTTAATTCCATTGTAAAGTATAATTCGATTGTAGCATTATTCCAGGGACCACAGTGTTTCTGACATTAAAAACAAGGTTGGATATTAAGTCCAGAAAATCAGGTAAAATATGTATTATGTACCCATATTATTAATTAAACTTAAAATAACATTGATTGAATAAATTTTAACCTTCTTGCTATTAGTAGTAGTTTTATTTCTCCATCTCTGGTCAATCATTTTTTTACGAGAAAATACATTTAAAATTTGGCAACTTTTCACATGATTTGAAAAAAATATATTTAAGTAGAGAAAAAAATTTTAGAAGGGAATGCCACCCTTAAACTTTGTTTTAGGTACTTAGGTGTAGGCTCTGCACTTGACTGACGTTCTAAAGTACGACACACATCACCAATAGTCTTTGTGTAACTCTAGAGCAACGATAATTGAACTAAACTTAAGAAGGCCTTATGAAGGCCTTTATCATATAAACACATTTTTTGTATAAAACCAAGGGGAAAATTAAAAATTGTCTAAAAAGCAAGATATTATAACATTCAGGTCTCTGGGCAGTTCAAGGGACCAAACATTTACGGCGTAGAAAACGAGTTCATTGTAAATGAGATAGTAACGGTACAATAGACCCCTGGTCGCAGTGCTTGGCTCTAACAGAGTCCCCCCTACAAAGTTATAAATGAGATAGTTGTAACTGAGTATGACTGTAGCTTCATTCTAAATTTATCACAAAACTGTTTTATAAACAAGAGTTGCTTGAAAGAATTTTGTTATATGAATAACCGAAAACTTTGAGTAACAAAATTACAGCAGTGAAATTTTTAAGCATAATATGAAAAAGATAACTACCTATACTCCTGGCCAATCTAAGTTGGGTAAATAGAAATATGCTATGGAGAAGAACCTTCCGCGGATGTGAAAAGTTCCATAAATTATTTGAGAAACCACCCAAAAATTTATTTAAAACAAGTTTGTTTAAGGTCTAACAGATTTGAATATTATTTGAGAAAATTTGACAATTTCATTAGAATGAAAAGTATAATTAGTTTAAATTGTATTCAGAACATTTTGTATATAAATATTACCTTACAAGAGTTTTCAGCTAACGAATCATTGTTTCTTTTACGCGTTCCATGATTTCCGATTAAATCGGATTTTGTTTATAATGACAGAGGCAGATAGTTTTTCATCATATCATAATTCACTGTGTAATTGGCGATAGAAAATGAATTTGTGTTTAAGAAGGAAGGCAATTTGCAATTATTTCCTTAAATGGAAAATAGAAGTTCTCAAAAGCATTTGCCCAATCTGGCTGAACAAAAGTAGATTTTAAAAATTTCAAATTTTTTTAGAAAAAGTCATTTGTAATTGTAGTCAAGTATTCAATAAAAGTCTTAAGACTTTTTTTATTGCTTTTGTTACTTTTGAGTGGTACTGAACGAAAAGTGAAAATGCAAATGCAAAATGAAAATGCGGGAATGCAAAAAGTGTATTATCTCTATATAATATAAAATTGTAATTGTCGTACGCTTGAAAGCTACGTGACCAACGCGGCTTCAGCCAATCAGAAACGTCAGAAACGCTGATAGTAAGTGTGGTGGTGTGCTTGTTTTGTGCCAGGGCTGCTTCAGCTTGCGTTCCGTGGCTTTGGTCGAGAAAGTTTTAAAGCGCTAGAGCTACGTGATGCCCTGGAGCAGTCCCACGGAAACTAGCTTATTTTTCAACTGTTGGCATCTGTCGGGAGTTTCCGGCCACGGATCGTAAAAACCATAAAGTTAGGAAAGAGACAGAGCGGTCTATATGTATGTGTGTAGTAACGAGGAAAAGAGGCAGGCTAGAGCGGTGCATTTTGGGATACTCAGTGACAGTTTCCATAGTTTCGGCTACTATGTTATACGCGTTAGCTGAAAAAACTGCTAAAGCGGTGCATCTTGAGCTACCTCAGTGCCGGTTTGTTATGAGCAGTAGCTCGAAAAACCTGACAACCCTGCTTCAATTAATTTGATAGAACCAAACACATTAAATAGAATGGACTGCGCTGCAATAGTAAAGCAGCTTAGAGATGAAAAACTGAAACCATTTTTTTAAACCGGTGTTTTGGCAGAAAAATACGTTTTTTATTAGGCCGGTCTGAACCGGAAACCGGTTCTTTAAGGAAAACCCGACGGAAACCGAAACACCGTTTTTTTTTTCTCAAAAACCGCCACCCCTTGCAAATTAGCATTATGTCCATAAAAGGCGAAAGGTTGCTACATATGGCAACTTAACGCTACCCGTTTCGTTACGAACTATTACAAATTGTCGCCAGACCTGAATATCAGCTTGCCAGCCGAAGTAGTGACTTGCATCTATTTCCAAGTCACGTGGGTTTCGCTTGGTGTTTTTTTTAATGTTTTTGCAGACGATTTTTTGCGCATATTTGTTATTTTTTCTTCTGGCTTTTATAATAAATATTTAATCATATTCTTTTAATCTCTGAGCAAGATAAAAATCGTGAATGTTATACTCTTAATTCAGTAACGTTTTGTGCAATATGCCAAATGCTTGTGCAATTCCTAATTGAAAAAAGAGGTATAAAAGAAAGGATTTGTCACACTTCACAGGTAAAATTTATTTAGATCTGCATGCTTTTAGTAATTGTGTTCTTTATAAACTATACTTTCTATCGAGGAAATTTATTCTAAAAACTCTTTTATACTGAAGAATCATATTCACGATTAAGTCAACGTTGTTATAATACTAATTATAATTAATCTTTTGGTCCAAGTTAATTAAATTAATGGTCTGGAAATTGACAGCTTAGAAGTAAAATATTTTTGGTACAATTTGGGTAAAAAAAATGTTTTTGCAATCGTAGTTTTTGAGTTATTTATATTTAACCTTTTCAGTTCCAGTGATGCCATTTGGGATCATCACTTTCAATATCTTTTTCCAAATGTTTATGTCCCGTTATGACATCCTAACACACATCATTCGATTCTTCATACTTTGTTCTATTAGACAATATTTTTCATTATTCTCAATAGAAGTCAGAACTACTATTTTTTTTTATTTAAAAAATAGCTAACAAGCGTTTCACCTGATTTTTGAAAGTTCACTTCAGTTCCACATATTTAAAACACAATTTAAACTATTTCGGGTAAAAAATTACTAATTTTTTTTATAATAATATGGGGTCAGATACCTTAAAATATATGTACCTTATTTACCTTGCCTTTTACCTTTGCCTCTTACATTTTACCTTGCTTATATAACTCGAGGTGTTTTTAGGTAATATGTATATTTTATTTTGTTGTTTTCCACAGTTGCAAAGTTTTGGCATTATTTCATAAACCATATAAAAAATCAAGGTGAATCTTTTTTCTTATGAAACTCTTATTTTTTACCTAAAATAAGCTTATTTTGTGAATAACAGATGTTTCTGTAGCGTAGTAAATTTTTGATACTGAAAGAGTTAAAAAGTCGAAAATTTGTTGATTTTGGAATATATTGATGCGTTTTTGAAAGCTGGGTATATTCCAGGTGAAATAAAGGAAAAAACAATATTTCAAAAAGACCTATGATTTTTTTTTATATCGAACTATTAGAACGAAAGTTATGGCGACTGAAAATATTCATCATGTCAATCATCAACTTAAATTACAGCAACACTCTACAAAAACGTACTTAATGTTCTTTTAAATTAATTTTTAATACAGAGTCCACGTAATTCAATTGTTCAAGTAATTTTCAATAGACGTACAAAAGCAAAGGAATAACCTGATTGATATATATTAAGAAGATCTTTAAAAAACTAACGATTCATCATTGTTCCTTTCCAAGCTTCGTTATCATACTATTAGATTGTCAGCCTCATGTGCTCAGGTCGTTGTGGAAAAATTCAAAAAATGGTAAACTCGCCATGCATGCGAGCCAAACGCGACACAGTCATGTGACTGTGTAAGTTAGATGATGAGGACACTTTTGGTTTGCCAATGCGCAGTCCTTTCTGTTTAATGTCTCTGGATCGACCCATCTGCTCCTCCTTCCTAATTCTATGGTAAAAACAGCCAAAGCCGATGCATCTTCCCTTTTTCGTCTTGCGCACTCTCCCCGCTGGTCGGGACCTTTTAACTAAAATATCTCTCCGATTGTTCTAATTAATTTTCGCAGTATGAAATTAAATATATTGAATTAGTAAACAGTGAATGAATCACCAATTCAGTTCTTTATATGTTTTTTGTATTTTTTGTGAAGATTAAACGCACAGAGTCAAAGGTGTTAACTAAATAAGCTTAAGAGTTTGAAGTCATCGCATCGACCAATCAAATCGTTTTTCACTGGTAATGAATAATTTATGTTTAATTAGCAGGAAGCATGTTTTATTCAATGCAGATTGTATAGATGAGCATTCCTGCATTGGCAGTACCCACCTATTAGTCTTGAGTGTTTGTTTGACGAGCAAACAAAGAGGAATTACATAGCAATTCTAGGGGGTTGGCGAGCGGAAGCGAGAAGGGCGAAGTTCCCTACAGGCCGCGAAGCGGTCAATGGAATTGCGCAGCAATTCCGGGGGTTGGCGAGCGATAGCGAGCAGGGGGCGGAGCCCCCTAGTAACCTATAAATTTCCATTAAAAACATTGATGGAGCAACACAAATTTGTGAATTTTATCTGTTTGGCTGCAAACAGAAGTGTAATAGCTATTAGATTTAGGTGCTGATCTATTTTTTTTATCAAATCCATAATTTTTTTGCAAAATGTGAATTGATTTAAAGTTTAAAAACCATTAAATATAGTCAATTAAAAATTCCTAAAAAGTGTAATGCATCCTTTAGATGTGTCTAAGCTCAAGTTAATTGCATTTATCCCGCTTGCTTAGAATGACTGGTTAGGTTAGGTTTGAATTATCGTCGCACTAGAGCTACACGAGGGCTATTGGTGACGGGCATCGTATTTTAGAACCATAGTCAAGTGACGAGCCAACACCTGAATAGGCACCCAACGTAACCGTTAAGGGCGACATCGTACGCAGCGTTAGGACTTTGAAGTATATTTAACGTGCACTCCCTTGCACAGGGTATTATTCGTCGGACATTTTTGGCTGCACGGGCCGTTTATAGGTCGGCAGCTATTTTGACGATGCCCGGACCCGAACCACGGACCTTCCGCATGCTAAGCGAGTGCTTAACCGACTGGGCTCCCCAGTAGGGTGTATCGAAAAAACCAAGTTCTTGATATCAAATTTGTAATAGTGCGGAAAAGTTGCCTTATGTTATTGTTAGTATCTGTGCAAAATTTTATTGATCTGAGTTAATATCTTCAGTTGCCTCTGAGACCATTAATTATGCAAAATTAGCTAATTTCATTTTTTTTCTTAAAAATTATGAAATCGGAATCTTTAAATTCAATAGTGCGGAAAAGTTACCTTATATCATTGTTAGTATGTGTGCAAAATTTTGTTGATCTGAGTTAATATCTTTAGTTACCTCTTGAGACCATTAATTATGCAAAATTCGCTAATTTTATCGTTTTTTCAATATATTTTTTTAAAAAATTAAAAAATTGAATTTTTAAATCTTGCCAGTGCCGAATAATTGCCATATTACTTCTTAGAGCGTGTGCAAATTTTTATTGATGTTGATTAATTTCTTCAGTTGCCTTTGGGGGCTGCATATCTGGTAAAATTAGCGAATTTTGCATAATTAATGGTCTCAAAGGCAACTGAAGAAACTAATCAACATCAATAAAAATTTGCACACGCTCTAAGGAGTAATATGGCAACTATTCCGCACTGGTAAGACTTAAAAATTCAATTTTTTAATTTTTAAAAAATATATATTGAAAAAACGATGAAATTAGCGAATTTTGCATAATTAATGGTCTCAAGAGGCAACTAAAGATATTAACTCAGATCAACAAAATTTTGCACACATACTAACAATAATATAAGGTAACTTTTCCGCACTATTAAAATTAAAGATTCCAATTTCATAATTTTTAAGAAAAAAAAATGAAATTAAAGAATTTTGCATAATTAATGGTCTGAGAGGCAACTGAAGATATTAACTCAGATCAATAAAATTTTGCACATATACTAACAATAACATAAGGCAACTTTTCCACACTATTACAAAATTTGATATCAAAAACTTGGTTTTTTCGATACACCCTACTCCCCAGCCCTTAGAATGACTGGAAAGAAATGACTCACAGTAGCCATGCAATTGTGATAGAAACAGGATATTACAATGGTTATTATATCATAGATATTCACATTTACAAAAAGCTTTGATTTTGAGGTTTTTCAAACAACCAAGAGACACATAAAATTGGTAAAAGTGCCACATGGGGCTGGTTGCCGATTGAGGTATCAGTATGACAGAATCACAATATATAGCTATAGAATATTTATCTTTTTGGTTCTAATGTAATATTAATACGCTTTTTTTTGTACATTTTCATATAAAAGAAGTTTTTTTTACATAGATAATGGTATTATATGATACAATATTTTTTTAATAATTAATAAAGCATTTGGCCTTTGGATAAACAATATCTATTAATGTTACAATGGTTTTTCTTGAATGGTCTATTTATAAAAACATTGAATCTTAAAGTATTTATTTTGTCTGGTCATTTTTAACAAGATAGAAGGAAAACTCACAATGTAAAACTTTTCACACCCGTGACAAAACATCAATGAAAAATGAGTCCATAAACAAAAGTGAGAATTTTCTTTAATGGAGTTATTTTTACTTTTTCTTAAAAATGTATTTATTTATGCTATAATCATAATAACCTAAATTGAATACTATTAATATAATAAATAGCATATATTTCTAATAGAAAAAGTTTGAAGAATTGAATGATCTGCTTTTTGATATAATAAATGGCAAAAGACGATCAGAAAAAAATTATAAAATGATGCCAAATTGCCATTGGAACTGAAAGGATTAAACGTATTAGATTCCCTTGAGGATGCCGAGCGTCTGCAGTATGATTTCGATAATTTGTATCATTGGTACATTATTAATAAACTTTCGTTAAACATTTCAAAATATACCTTTTTAAGATTTACACGTCGGTTAAAGTCCATTGATTATGTTTATCAAATTAATAATCATGCATTGGTGCCTTCTAATTGTTTGTTGGGTGCCTATTCAGGTATCGGCTCGTCACTTGACTGTGGATCTAAAATATGACGGCCGTCGCCAATAGCCATCGTGTAGCTCTAGTGCGACGATAATTCAAACCTAACCTCTAATTGTTAGGGTTCTGGGTGCCACTTTTAATCAAAAGCTTGAATTAATTCAATATATTGTGTTATAAATTCTAAGGTATACAAAATGTTGAACTTCTTAAAACGCAAAACTAGGAAGTTTACTAATCAACAGGCTCCTCAGGACACTTAGTTTAGTTCTTTCCAATATTGAATAGGGTAGATTAACCAGTGAATGAACGCATAAGACGTCATGTTCGCCAGTGAATAAACACCAGAATATAATGACCAGGACAACCAACCATTGTCAAATAGCTTCCTACTACATGGGAGGAAGTCAGTGTTGACAATCCATATAGTGGAATGATTTTCAATCCTTATCTTTTTAATTATATTTACCAAATGTTCATTCACTGGGGCCTGTTCACTCACTGGTCAGTCTACCCTACCTATTTAAAACACTAAAAGTACTAGAAAAATACATTATTGTGTATTATCATATTTTTTCTTTATTTTAATACAAATATATGTAGTATTTAAAATGTAAATAAATATACCTAATAGCAATATTCCTTAATGCATTGATTGGATAATCTCCAGACTTTGTAGATCCAAACACCAAAGAAACATGGCTTGAAGCAGCAAGTTTAATATGTTTCAGTTTCTTTTGAATATAAAGTCTAAAGGAATTTTAAAAGAAATCTTAATTTTCTCTTTCTACATAATAGTAAGGTATTTTTTAAATGTATATATTTGAACAAAAGAAATTAAAGAATAATTTTCATAAAGCTTAAGAGATAACTTTTGGCAAATACAATTATGTTCATAGTTCATAATAATAAGATAAAGTCAAACCCCGATATAATAAACCCTCTACGGAACAAACACTTGGTTCACAATACTCCATGGTTCACTATAGCCAATTTTTCTAGAATAAAGTTTTATGCAATATAAAGCTTTTTTTACAATAATAAAGATGGTTTTGCATACCTGGAAAAGTTGAAAAATTAATTGAATTAAAAGTTAATTATTTAATATAAATCTTAAAAAAATATTATTTTGTTAAATTTTCCCGAAATAATTATTCATAAAGAATGCGAATACATTCGGTTAAATAGTACCTAATATTTAAATTTTCACAAAATACGTCTGCATTGTAGGAAAGGAATTGGCATTTTTAGGATTTTCTCTTTACAGAAGCCGCCATGTTTTAGACAGTCTCCTTCTATTCAAAATACGTCTAAAACCTTTCATAAGGAAGTAAGAGAGTAACAGAGAAGTACACGTTGAATGGACAGTTCCACCTGTACCCAGCTTTCAAGGAGTGGTGGAAAAGAAAGAATAGGTAGTTGGGCGATGAATGGCTTCATTTAACTCCAAAGAGTGGGGTGCGGTAGGGCTCCATAGGTTGCAACACAAGCGAGTATTTCAGTTTGACCAGATACGCTTTATTCCACAAATCAGAAAGTGCATATGAGTGTGGGTGGTAGGGGATATGAAAAAGGGTTTAAAAGAAAGGGGTAGAAGAGCTATGTTTGCTTTCAAACAGGTCCAGTTTAAGTACAATAGGATAAAAAGGACAGGTTGAAATTCGACACATCTTTAAAGATTCCTATCTGGATGCCACTTGCCACTTAACTTAAAATATGGAGAACTCAAAAAAATATTAAGGAAAGGAAATTTAAGTTCACTACAAGCAAACTCTCATTTACTAAGTTGTTCACTATATCCATATAAACTAACATTAGTTAGATAGGAGTTCGGAAGGGATCACAAAAAAGGTTCATTACAAGCAAGGGTTCACTATATCCCTGGTTCATTATAGCGGGGTTCGACTGTTATACCAATACATAAACAGAAAACTAAATGTTAAAATCTAAATGTATAAATAAGAATATTAAATGAGATTGGTTTAAAAGCAGTACCTTTGCCAATCATAAGCTGATTTGTCAGTATGTTTTGTAGTTACATAAACAACTAAAGATACTGGACCTTCCCATAACTGAAAACTTCTTTCAAGTATTGATAGTCTATCCATAGAAACTTGAGTGACAAGAGTAATGAAATGATTGTGTTCTTTGACGCTAATTTTAAAAAGAAAAAATACAAGCATTGTAGATGAAAAAATATCTAAGCACAGAACATATAACACTTTTTTTTCGCTCTTCACAGAAAAAGTATGTGGCATGAACTTAAAATTATAACAGGCCACACAACTTGATTCCCCTTAGTTTATCATGTAAAAAAATAAAATGGTCATTAACTTATAGGTTTTAAAAGGTTCAAGCACAGATACAAACCCAAGAAATTTTCTGTATCCATAAAAAAATACATATTTTGTGTGCTAAATCTTGAATTTTGTAAAAAAAGTGAAGTGTACTCTAGCACATTTGAATTCTTATACTAAATACGATATTTTTTTAATTATCTACCGACATTCCATTTTTATCTATTCTTTCAATGGCTTATCGTTATTTAATATTTAATTATTTTTTCATATACTCTCTAATTAGACTGCAGTACTCTGTTTAAAACTGATTTGAAGTTACTATGAATATAATATGCTGGAATAGCAGGTGGATTGATTACTTTAACACAATTATTTATTCATATCAGTACTACTATGAGTAAACTAAACATTAATTGCATTATTAAGTTGCAGGTAATGCATTGTATATTCTTCACTGCACTAAATAAAATAAATCTAGATACCTTTTATTATTGGGTTTGACAATTTCCTCAATTCGATCAATGGCTAAAGGAATTTTCTGTTTCTTCACTCTTTCAGGGCAAACTTCAATTAACTTTTTGGTCATATCATAGGATGAAACTAGTAAAAATTAGGGAAGTTAGCATATGCTTTTAATTATGAATAATGTTATATTATTATGCTGTTTATGTGTTATTATTATGTAATGCTTTGTTTTATAGATAATTGGAGGATATTAATTTCGATTCTAAAAAATATAAGTTTATTTACACTAAAGGAAATACCAAGGATAGGAAAGTTACATAAAAAAGTAACTACAAATATAGTTACTTTATATGAAAAGTATATGTAACTAGTAACAGTACGTTGATATGTAATTAGTTACAGTTACTTAATACAAAAAGTACCCCCCCCCCCTGACTTACAGTTACTTTTAGAAATTTCAAGCTAAACAAAAAAAATTGCAATTTAACCATCTTACTATATTTTAAAGAGAACCATGATAGAAGAAACAGAAGCACAAACAAAACACTGAAATTGTAATAAATATATATTTTTTTATTTAAGTTAAATTCTTTACCCTAATAGATTGAAAAGTAACTGGATAGATATTTGAAATCTTCTCAAACAAAAGCCATAATCATAGTTTTATTTATGTCATAAATTGTGTAAAATCTAAAAGTTAAACATTTTAGATTGTTGTTTTTTATTACAATGGACTTCTGAGATAGTCAACAAGTTACAGTCATGCGCTGGAATCACAGACCACTAGCCATATAAAGCAATATAAAATTTTATTATCCAAATTTCCAATATTCCTTGATTAAAGCAAAACTGAGGGTGACTAGGGGACATTTTCATTCAAAAATGACATCAATGCAGTAACAAAATCGAAACACAAGACTATCAAGCTTAAGTATCAGATCTATGCAATAACTACAAGTAGACTTTCTAAAATACTAATAAGGCTGAAAATTGGACACCTTGGAAGAAAGAAAATTCAGCCAGATGGATTCAGAACATATCCTAACTGTGAAAATAAAGATCAAAATTAGTGACTCTTTCGTCACAGATCTTTATTTGGACAACTGCCTTCAGATTACTGAGGCTGTGTTGAACGTGCACAGCCTTAAGGGCCCTCATCTCAAAAATTGAAACATCACTTTAAGTTTTAAGAATTACACTATTCGATGCCTAAATTTGAAAATAATACAATTTCAAAATTTGGGCTTTAAAATTTCATTTTTAAGAGATATATAGGGTTTTAAACTTTAAAAACGACGTTTTTTATAGCTAGAATATCACCAGTTAAAAAAAGCTCAATTTCTCAAAGTAATTTTTTTCATATGCAAAACAATTTCACTTAACATAGGAAAAAATATTAAACAAATTTGATCATTAGATTTTTAATTAAAAATAATCAAAATTGTCTAAAAATTAAAATTTTTTGGGGGGCCACAATTTTGAAAATTACAGTCCGAAAACACAGTAATTTCTTCCCTTGTAAGATAGGATCGTGTTAAAGCCTCCTTTAAAATTTGGGAACATAATTTTAATTAGTTTACGAGCAGTTCTCGCTAAAAGAAGAATCTTTTACAAATCCCCCCCCTCCCAGCGGTTTGGCGATGTTGGCTATCGTGATTAGAAAAAAAAAGGGAGATACAGCCAAATGTAGTCGTTCTGCTTAGGCGGGGGGCAATAGGAGACGTTTGTGGGATAAGAAAATGGGAGGGGTATAGATTACTAGAAAGTGAGATAACAGATGTTCTCGTTTACTATTTTTGGACCAGCTTCGAAAACGGTGTTGATTTTCTGAATCCTAGTGTGTAAAAGGGACTGGTAATTTTCTTTCGATTTGAGTAAAGACGATTGAGCTTTTTTGTCATCTACGGCATTTACAAGAAGTCTTTTCTTCATAAATAATTAATTTTGGATTTTTTTCACCCGGTAGCGTTTTCTTAATCTTGGAAAATACTAAGAAACGGAAAAGGAATGAAACATTGTTGTACCTTTTAAACGATTCAAAATTAATCTATTTATGTTTCATCTTAATTACAGACGCCACACAGTGAGGTAAAAATGGGTGTTTTTGGACAAAAATCGGTATCTCATCTGATATTATCCGAATCGTTTACAATTTTTTACGGTATGTTTTAGACATTACGCAGAACATATTTAGTGAAATTAATAGTCATATTAAAATTATTTTCGATTTTATGATCAAAAACTCAAAAAAGTTAAATTTGTGAATTTTTAATAAAAATGATCCATTTTCTCTAAATGTATTGCTATCACTTATTATTTTATAGGTTACATTTCAGACATTATGTTAAACATTTATAGAGAAAATAAACGTCATATTCAAATTATTTTTGAATTTATGATCAAAAACTCAAAAAAATTTAATTTGTGAATTTTTAATAAAAATGAGCTATTTTCTGTACATTTATTGCAATCACTTATTATTTTATAGGTCACGTTTTTAAACTTTATGCTCAAAATATTTAGTGAAAATAAAAGTCACATTCAAATTAATTTTGAATTTATGATCAAAAACTCAAAAAAATTAAAATTGCCAATTTTTTTTATAAAAATGATCTATTTTCTCTAAATTTATTGCAATCACTTATTATTTTGTAGGTTACATTTCAGACGTTATGTTAAACATATATAGTGAAAATAAAAGTCATATTCAAATTATTTTTGAATTTATGATCAAAAACTCAAAAAAATTACATTTGTTAATTTTTAATAAAAATGAGCTATTTTCTGTACATTTATTGCAATCACTTATTGTTTTGTAGGTTACATTTCAGACATTTATATGTTAAACATATATAGTGAAAATAAAAGTCATATTCAAATTATTTTTTAATTTATGATCAAAAACTCAAAAAAATTAAGTTTGTAAATTTTTAGTAATAATTATTTATTTTCCACAAATTTATTAGAATTACATATTAGAATCAAACCTACAAAGTTCTATGGCAGCTACTCCTTGCAAATGCAAAATATAGAAAACTTTATTTTGACGTCCGACTAGTACATGGAACCAAATATCAAATTTGAAGTCTGTATCTATTGCACCGAATAATCGGTTACTAATATTCGGTATTCGGCCCTCTAGCCGAATATTCGGTTTGGCCGAATCGTGGAATTTTTTTTTTCAAATTTCTTCAGGTTATCATCTTCTGAAACATCGAAAAATTCCCAAACAGGACTTGTTTTCTTTTTTCATAGACTCAAATACTTAAGTTTTTGCTATTTTTATTTCTAATGTTAAACCAAAATCTATTCATGTTGTATTAAATAAACAATAATTGCTGTATCTATCACAATTGTAATTTTGTTCACTAAAAAATACACAAAATTAATTTTGTAATTGTATAATAATATTGTAAGACGCGGTTTTATTTTTTTTTTCTAAATTTCATTCTACATCGGATCCACCTACTTCTGTTTTTGTTTTCATACTTCTGATTTCGTATTGTGATTTTACCAGTTTACACTTTCTAAAAGGCTTGTTTTAATAACAAACGAGTACTACTTTATTGTGTGATGCTTTAACTAAAAATTTAATGGCTGTATTGTATTAAAACTATTGTGTGATTGTATATATACTTATACACACAATGTGAAATTGAAATTGATGAATAATAAATACAACTTACTTAGATCTCACAAAAAAATAATAATTGGTTTAGGTAGGCTGAATATTCGGTATTCGGCCGAATATTCGGCTAAGACTTTGGCCGAATATTCGTCATTCGGTATTCGGCCAAATTTGGTATTCAATGCATCCCTAGCTTCTACTTGCGCATGCGCAATTTTCTCGAAAACCTTATTATGACGTCCAACAGGAACTTGGAACCCGTGCACTAAATTTGAAGTCTGTAGCTCTTTTATTTCGAATTGTAAAGTAGTTTCAGTCAGACAGACAGATCAATGCAAAAAAACCCCCATTTTTTTTAGTATGAGTACCCTCAAAAACGTGTAGAAGGCACAAATAGTTTCATTACCATATATATTATTCTAGGTAAATGAAAGTTTATAACAACTTTAAAAATTGGTAGTAGGACGTACGGATAGAAACAAAATAACAGACGTACAGACAGGTGGCCAAACACTATACATTGTAGTCATCTAATTTTTTACTTTCGAACCAAAAAAAATAATTTCCAAATTCAGGCACTTTGGATCGGAAATTGAAAGGGATATGGACGGACGGACAAAATGATGGACGGAGAGGCAAACGTATTAAATAAGAGATCTATGAAGTCCTATCTTCTAAACAAAAAAAAGAATTTTGAAAATAGGAAGTTTAGTACAGGAATTATAAAACAATTATGGACCAAAATTACCAAAAAAATGTCACTTATCTCGTTCTTCCACTTCCACTAAACGACTGCCAAATTGTAAATTTCGTGTTATTACGTAAATTACGGTTAAGCCAAAAGCCACCAAGCATTTTGACGAACCATACGAATATATCATCCAGAAAAAACTATGATTTCGCGAATGAGAGAGAAGTTGCAAACTAAAAGCTTTGAAGCTCATTTTATCTCTTTTTCACCTTTTTGTCATTTAGCGCGTTCTTCCACTAAGCTCTTCAATTTAGAAATTTTATTTAAAAGCTTTTAGATTTTCCAATCATTGACGCAATTCGCCCTAGATTTAAAAGAGAAATTGAAACAATAGTTTGTTATATTTATAGATATGTATTTTAATTTTAAATCAATTGTGGAATTAGGCCATGCAATTCATATTTTTAGAATAATTTGTCTTTTTTTTTTTTTTAAAAATTATTTAAAATTGGTCTTAATTCACTCCGTTGATATATGGTACTAGATTTTCTTCTTATATACTTCCAATCTAAATATTTTTATGCTAATCTTTAAAAATATTAGTTACAATAAACAGTAGTAATATTAGTTATGCATCATAGAAATGCAATTGTAAAAGAATTTGATGCAGAACAGTTTTTTTTTTCTATATCGTGCAACCACAAAATCTTCACAACTAATAAAATCATCGAAAAACCATATGATGTAGACATTTCTTCGTCTGGTTGGACTGGGGGGGGAGGGCAATGAAAAGAGGGACACAGCAACACCCCTAAAGGGCCATTTTCAAGGAACCGTCCACGTCCATCAATTACGACTGTCACCAACCCCCCCCCCCAACACTGGTTGTTCTCCCGCCCCCCTAGGGTTGCTAGTTTTCACTAACCAGTAAGCTCGCCAAAGAACTCCCAAAAGGAAAGTCGGATTCGTCCCCCCCTTATCAGTTAGGTGAAGTAAAGTGAAGAAGCCACGCTCGAAATCGAGGGCGAATGAGGGCCCTTAATTGACCTTCAAAAATTCTATCCATATACACCAATAAAGCAAAGCTGAAGGACAATACATTCTATCAAAAGTTAAAAACACATTTAATACCTTTCTCCCTAACTCAATGACCTAATTATGGATTTACATCATTACATGTTTTAAGATAAAAGTCAAAATCACTGACAAATTTCAATGCGAAACACAAAGTGTTTGGGTTTCTGCTTTGCTAGAGGGAATTAGTGAAACAAAAAAGAATATTACCCTTATTATTTAGAATTTGCAACAATATTTTTAAACCGGTGATTCAGAACTTTTTTAACCACAAAATCAGTTTCCTGGTATTTATCAGTAATCTTTATAAATTTCATTTAGTGTGTTAACTCATTAACAACATTGTAACAGGTAATAAGTGATATATTTGTTGACAAGAAAATAGTATTGCTTCAAAAAATAAAAATATTCATTTATTAGCTAGAAGTTTTAAACATATCTCCATGTTTTATAAAAAATACATTTAATTCATTATTAACTATTAAATTGTTAAAATAAGTGATATAATATTTCATTAGCATAAAATAACAATTATTTATTAAAATAAGCATTTGATAAGTACATAAAATGTTTAGTTTAGTTGTTGTATCAAAACATAAATGAAAAATAAGTATTTATGAAACCATTGAAGAACTACTGAGAAAAATTCGTGATCAGAAGTAGCAATATGCCTGTAAACAGGTTTATGGGCGTTTCAATTCTAAATTGCTAGATGTATACACTGATCTGGATCTTTGTAATGAAAAAATCTTTTCACATAGTTTCATAAGCTAACAATTTCTAAATAAAAATTAAATACAGTTTGAATCCCCTAGCATAAAAATGTATAAACAGTTATATATGTTAGGAAATCTGCATTCAAAAGTTATATATCTTCTATTTATGAAGTTTAGATTAGTTAATAAGTTACTTTATTATTAACAAACAAGTAACATACACATACCTCTAGGGATTAGTACTATATCAGTAAAGTGTATATTTCCTGTGTAGCCATAACACATTAGCATAATAGTAATACTGGATATGGTATTTTTTCCAGAAGGAAAAGTGATACTTCGTACAGTTAGCGGATCAATGTTTGAAGAAAAGCTTATCCTATAACAAAAATATACAATAATTGGAAATATATACTTTACATAAATTGTACAAAAACTAGATTTATAAACAGCAGTCACATACAAATATAGACAAGTAAATTATTGCAAGATTTTACTTACTGAATATATTCAACATCACCATTAGAGAGTTTAATTAATGCCAATGCACCAAATGAAGCCCCAGTTGCCTGAATAATTTGCAAATATTTATTTTAAAAACAATGATAACTATTTAAAAATTTAATTTTTTTTAGGTATATAACATTTAGTTCATGCATTTTTATAGTTTTAATAAGACCTTTTTGATGGGTCAACATGAAGGAATAATGATTTAAGTAAGGAAAATGAAAGTACTATAAAAATTTCTCTGGGCTTGTTATGAAAATGCTAACAAGTTAAGCAAAAATTCACTTTTTTAATGCTTTACATATAACCTGCAACACAATTAATTGAAGATTTGATGCCAAATAAAAAATAATGTAATTTTTTAAATATTTGTAACTTCTTTTAAGTGAAAGTGACCTACAATACGAACAAAAAAAAATTAAAAGGAAATTTTAAATATGAAGTAAGAATTAAACTTTGACCTATGGCAATAGGCACGAGTACTATAAATACTTACTTGTGGCTCTAATTGATCAGCAGTAGCTGTAACAGAAAGTTCAAATCCACTTATATGAGAGTCTTTTACAAAAGTTATGTATTGATAAATTGCCCGAATTCCATCTGCTTTGCAAATTGTGCTGAAACCCTATAAAAACAACCATTTTTATATATATTTATTCCTTCCAAAAAAATTGTATCAGAACATTTGGATATTTTTATTATAGATATTGTAAGTTTCTTTTAATAAAATCAAAAATTTTCAAACTGTTTAAAAATAAAGAAATTTTCACAATGTTTAACATTCAGAAAAGTAACTAAGTTATTTGCAAAATTTACATTGACAAGACTAAATGCAATAACATTTAAAGAAACTTAAATTTACACAGGTAGGACAGAATGGATTAAAAACATTGTTAATTGGTTGAATTTCTTGCTTGTTTTGTTTCGTAAAGAAAGTTATGTAAAGTTTCGTAAGTAAGTAAGTATTATGTAAAGTTTCGTAAAGAAAGTCAGTGAAAAAACTTTATTAGCAAAAAAAATGTTTCACTTTTCAATAATAATACTGTTTCTGCAGCATTGCATTTTGAAATTTTAATAGTTGCGCTGAAACATTTTTTTCTTTGAAAGTCATGGTTGATTGAAATGAATCATAGTTTGTAACCAAACTTAGTGTCATCAGAATTGTATAGAGTCTCTCATTGAGAAGGTTCCAGATTTAGAATATGACTTCTACGTTGATAATAAAAAAATCCAAAAACATGAGCT
This sequence comes from Hylyphantes graminicola, assembly GCA_023701765.1. Classification (NCBI taxonomy): domain Eukaryota; kingdom Metazoa; phylum Arthropoda; class Arachnida; order Araneae; family Linyphiidae; genus Hylyphantes; species Hylyphantes graminicola. The sequence goes on from CM043122.1 coordinate 32,340,346, forward strand.
ATCATAAGTTGGCAGAGTTAAGGTACCATTTTGCTTGAAGATCATTGATATTGCAATATCATTGCAAAAATTTAAAAATATTTCATGTAACCAGCATTTTAAAATGTTGCAATTGCAAATTAGTATTCTCAACAAGACACAATTGTAATTTTATTATGTTTTTGCAAAAAAACCCCACACATTTACCTTCGGCAACTGAAAAAATAGCTTGCTACTTGGGAAGTTGTATCAAATTATAAATTTCAATTTTTTTTTATCATCTGAAATTACCCATAATGTTAAATAACCTACACAAACAAATTATGGTCTTACTTTTGAGCAAAAAGTCCATCTGTGGTTGAAACATCGAATATCTGTATCCCACTTAGCATGATCCATCCACCAACCTCTAAGTGACAAATTTTCATTTGAAATAGTTTTACTTGACAACACATTGAGAACTGATCGCATATTCCAGACAATGAATTCTTTTTTTGGGTAATGAATGCCATCTGTTGTTTTCCTAAAAAAGAATTTTATTTTTTATTTCATCGATTTGAAAAGAAGTATGGTAGAGACGGATATCCACTAACAAAAGATTTCCCTAACTTTGAAAATAAAAAATATATAATTATTGAAGCTTCTATAATATGCATAAATAAAAAACAAATGAGATAAACACTGAACCAAAGTTCTAAGAAAATATTAATTATGTGAAACTGCCATATGCTATTATATAAATGACAAATTTGTTGTGTCATTTTCCCTGAAATTGTTCTAGATCCTGAAATCAATGCAGACTCTTTCCCATGTCATGCAATTTTTTTAATAATCTAAGGAACCATATTTTTTACTTCATAACTAAACTTGAAAATGCAGAAGAATATGCAGATTAAAGGGGACTCTTATAATAAAAAAAATTAAAATATCTAGCCATTGGGTTAAATATCAGGACATTTGAAAGAGATAAACATGTTTCAAGTATGATATCTTTCTTAAAAGTAGTCAAGGAAATAGAACAAGTTTGTATAATAATTAATTACGTAATTAAAATATTTAAAAACAAATATTATATGCAAAAATTCTTTTTAAAAAGCAGAATTAAAAAAATATTTTTTTCTGAATTTGAAAAATTATAATAAACAGGCAATCTGGAAGCATTTATAAGGATATTTCAATCCATCATTTTTTTAAATACCCAATTTTATTAAAGCATGTCACATCTCTTAGGAAATTTTAAGAAAGTACACACATTTTCAACAATTAAAGAAAATGAAATTTATTTATTAATTTAAATAATACAAGTATTCTTATATTCATATTATTACTAAACTGAAAATTAACCTTACAAATAAAATATAAATAAAATTACCAAATTTTTTCGTCTTCCGAGAAGAACCAGGAGAGATGAATATATATTATGAAAATTGACAGCAAAGAGTGGAATAATATTACACACAGAATGATTTGAAAAGTACTAGTTTGGCGAAAGATTCTTTTCCATTTTGTAATGGCAGGCATCTTATTTATATAATGTTATATACATTAAATTTACGATTGTTGGGTCAAAAATTAACCCAATTTTTTACAAGCATAGTTACAAAAGTACAGAATTAAACATAAGGCATTTTTTTTTTTAACCACCAACTTTCCTTTTAAGCATGATGCCGGTAAAACATAGAATTACATTTTTCGTTTTAAAAATATTTAATAATATAATTTCATTAAACAACTAATTTGAAGAAAATAAATATGAAGAATACAAAAGTTATTTTTATAGTGTAAACGCCAGTGTTGGTTTTAGATTATAAATTTTTTAGGATAAATAACGAAACACCTTTAAGTTTGATGTTTGACTAGTGTGTAAACAGAAACACAGGTAGGTAGGTAGGTTGGTATACATATATTTTCAGGCTTGTGTGCTAGAAACCCGCTCGTCAAGTAAGACAGAAACACACACAGACACTCACACGCAGACACACACATACGTGACAGATACTGCCATCTATCGTGCGCTACCTCCACAATTTAGACATGTCCCTGAAGGGAAGGGAAATAGTCTCCAGGAACCTGTACCCATGGGAAACTGCGCAATGACCGTCTACGGACTCAACAGATTTAACGAGCACGTACTCCGCATACACTCGGTATGTTTTCAGCTACTAGGACTCGATCGCGGGACCTTCCAATCCGTAGATCGAGACTCTGACCACAAAGCGTCTCACATTTCACACAGTGTTAGGGAGAAAGTTTATCGTTTCCGGCTGTCCAGTTCTAGCTTTCCTTGAGGTGTTTAAACACAGCTAAGTACGCGTCGAAACTTAGATTTTGCGGTTAAGTGTCGAGGTCAACAAAGGAAAAGCACCCATCAGAACTTCGAGAGACAACCGTAACACAATTTTTTTTTAATCCCCCCCCCCCCCAAAAAAAAAAAAAAACCCGGTGTGAATTTTATATGTTTGTGTGTTTTTAATGTTACAATCTAAGGGTTAAAATATTTTGCGCCATATGTTGCGACCCTTTTGAACGTAATCACTGGTACATTGTTGCTTCAGCCATTAATTTTTTTTTTTAAATTTTCAATAAATAATTTTACAAAAAAAAAATTAAGAACCAGTATCACAAAGTAGTATTATAGAGACCGGAAGTCAGCTATACTTGTTATATAAAAAAAGTTTGTAAAATATTCAATACATTCGGAGAAATGTTTCTAGGAAGTTAATTTTTGTTATTGGATTAACAGAGAGGCATTTTTTTCGAGTGACTCTAGGTCACTCGGGCTTATACAACTGAAACCTTCTTCTCTAACTTGACCTTGCATTTGAAAAACTTTTAATCAATAACCATTGGAAGTATTAGGAGGGATCCTTTACCCTCCCATTTGTGTTATTGTACGTTTCTCCAATTTAATATTTTTTTACAGTGCAACGTTCGTGACCACACTCTGTAATTTTTTGTGAATGTTTTAACAAGAATTATCAGTATCGATAGTAGAAAAAGGTTCTATATATAGAGAGAGAATTAGAAAGAAATTCTCCCCTTTTTGTAAAAAAAAAGTAATTTGTTAATTACTGCGGTTAGAATTTAATTTTGTCCAGAACAAAAACAAATATGTAAATACACATTTATATTTAAAAGATTGTCAAATAATGATTTCATATTTCAAAATTCAGCTAAGAACTTTTATGGCTTAGCTAATTATTATTATTTTTATTTTATCTTTACGTATATTAAAATATATTATTAAAAAATTAGAGTTTCGTTACTATTTATATAAATATCTAAATTTAAGACAAGTTCGGTATTTTGTTATTCTTGTGAAGATGAAATATCAGGAAAAAGAATCTTGGTGTTTTCGAAACTCTTATTATGTGGTTCTATATTCTGATTGTCTAGACAACCACATTAATTGCATTATTATTTTTGTTCAGCTTAGAATTCTATGAAAAGGGAAGACGGTATTTTATTTATCTTCAATAAAGGAAGCAAATGTATATTATATTCTTATATGTGACATTTTTTTTAGTAAATAAGTTGTTCATGTCTTTTATCATATTTCTATTTATATGTTGTTATTATAAATTCTTAGAGCAAAATTCAATTAATCATATAGGAATAGTCTATCCTAATTTTGTGTTTGTACAATTTAATGATATTTTTTTATAGTTTAGATTCTTTCATAAATTTCTACTAAATTTTATTAAATTCAAGCATTGAAACAAAGTTTGTTGGAACCTACAGGCCCAACAGGTGACGTTCTCTTACGGAAATGACGTTTACAGTCCGATCTGAAATGCAAACAAGTTACATGCAAGTCTTGCGTATTTTGTTTAAATTTTATAAAAAATTAGGCATAATATTAATAAAAATCATTAAAATAAGTAGTTTTCACCATAAAGTTTATTTACTATAACAATTTAAAACGAATAAGATATCTTTGCAAAATATGAAGGGCTAGTTGTGACACGTTGTACCCATCTGACCTTTGAAAACTTCAAAACTTTTTTCCTAGTAGAAAATAAAAATAAAATGAGATGGATTTCAAGCAAAAAAAAGTCCTTACCAATAAAGAAAAATAGTTTAAGAGGCTATTTTTTAAAATATAAAATTAAAAAACCGGTCGGGCGCAAATCGACCATTTTCTAATGTTGACCCAAATAATTTATATTAATACTTGGGGGCTCCGCCCCCTGCTCGCTATCGCTCGCCAACCCCCCGGAATTGCTGCGCAATTCCATTGACCGCTTCGCGGCCGGTAGGGATTTTCGCCCTTGCTTGCTTCCGCTCGACAACCCCCTAAAATTGATACGCAATTTCTCTTTGTTTGCTCCGCAAACAAAAATTTTAGACAAATTAGTGGGTACTGCCAATGCAGGAATACTCATCTATACAATCTGCATTGAATAAAACATGCTTCCTGCTCATTAAACATAAATTATTCATTACCAGTTAAAGACGATTTGATTGGTTGATGCGATGACGTCAAACTCTTAAGCTTATTTAGTTACCACGATTGGCTCAGTGCGTTTTATCTTCACAAAAAACATTTAAAGAACTGAATTTGTGATTCATTCACTGTTTACTAATTCAATATTTTTAATTTCATACTGCAAAAATTAATTCGAACAATCGGGAAGATATATTAGTTAAAAGGTCCCGACCAGCGGGGAGAGTGCGCCAGACGAAAAAGGGAAGATGCATCGGCTTCGGCTGTTTTTACCATAGAGTTAAGAAGTAGGAACAAAAGGGTCGATCTAAAGACATTTAAATAGGAAGGACTGCGCATTAAAAAAATCAAATAGGTCTTTTTGAAATATTGTTTTTTCCTTTGTTTCACATGGAATATACCCAGCTTTCTAAAACTCATCAATATATTTCAAATTCAACAAATGTTCGACTTTTTAACCCTTTCAGTCCCAAAAATTTACTACACTACAGAAGCATCTGATATTCACAAAATAAGCTTATTTTAGGTCAAAATAAGAGTTCCATAAGAAAAAAATTCACTTTAATTTTTTATATGGTTTTTGAAATGATGCCAAAATTGTGTTACTATGGAAAAAACAAAATAAAAATATATATTACCTAAAATTTTTGTTATTGGATTAACAGAGAGGCATTTTTTTCGAGTGACTCTAGGTCACTCGGGCTTATACAACTGAAACCTTCTTCTCTAACTTGACCTTGCATTTGAAAAACTTTTAATCAATAACCATTGGAAGTATTAGGAGGGATCCTTTACCCTCCCATTTGTGTTATTGTACGTTTCTCCAATTTAATATTTTTTTACAGTGCAACGTTCGTGACCACACTCTGTAATTTTTTGTGAATGTTTTAACAAGAATTATCAGTATCGATAGTAGAAAAAGGTTCTATATATAGAGAGAGAATTAGAAAGAAATTCTCCCCTTTTTGTAAAAAAAAAGTAATTTGTTAATTACTGCGGTTAGAATTTAATTTTGTCCAGAACAAAAACAAATATGTAAATACACATTTATATTTAAAAGATTGTCAAATAATGATTTCATATTTCAAAATTCAGCTAAGAACTTTTATGGCTTAGCTAATTATTATTATTTTTATTTTATCTTTACGTATATTAAAATATATTATTAAAAAATTAGAGTTTCGTTACTATTTATATAAATATCTAAATTTAAGACAAGTTCGGTATTTTGTTATTCTTGTGAAGATGAAATATCAGGAAAAAGAATCTTGGTGTTTTCGAAACTCTTATTATGTGGTTCTATATTCTGATTGTCTAGACAACCACATTAATTGCATTATTATTTTTGTTCAGCTTAGAATTCTATGAAAAGGGAAGACGGTATTTTATTTATCTTCAATAAAGGAAGCAAATGTATATTATATTCTTATATGTGACATTTTTTTTAGTAAATAAGTTGTTCATGTCTTTTATCATATTTCTATTTATATGTTGTTATTATAAATTCTTAGAGCAAAATTCAATTAATCATATAGGAATAGTCTATCCTAATTTTGTGTTTGTACAATTTAATGATATTTTTTTATAGTTTAGATTCTTTCATAAATTTCTACTAAATTTTATTAAATTCAAGCATTGAAACAAAGTTTGTTGGAACCTACAGGCCCAACAGGTGACGTTCTCTTACGGAAATGACGTTTACAGTCCGATCTGAAATGCAAACAAGTTACATGCAAAAACCCTTCGAGTTATATATTTTAAGGTATCTGACCATATTATTAAAAAAAATAGTAATTATTTTAACTGAAATAGTTTAAATTGTGTTTTAAATATGTGGAACTGAAGTGAACTTTCAAAAATCAGGTGAAACGCTTCTTAGCTTTTTTCTAAATAAATAAAAAAATAGTAGTTCTGACTTCTATTGAGATTAATATAAAATATTGTCTTATAGAACAAAGTGTGAAGAATCGAATGATGTGTGTTAGGATGTCATAACGGGACATAAACATGTGGAAAATTTTTTTTGAAAGTGATGATTCCAAACGGCATCACTGGGACTGAAAGGGTTAAATATAAATAACTCAAAAACTACGATTGCAAAACAGTTTTTTTTTACCAAATTGTACCAAAAATATTCTACTTCTAAGCTGCCAATTTCCAGACCATTAATTTAATTGACTTGGTTTTCCATCCCTAAGCTGCTTTACTATTGAAGCGCAGTCCATTCTATTTAATGTCTTTGGGTCTATCAATTCAAATTTATTGAAGCAAGGTTGTCAGGTTTTTCAAACTACTGCTCATAACAAACCGGCATTGAGGTAGCCCAAGATGCACCGCTTTAGCAGATTTTTTCAGCTACCGCCCAAAAGATTAATTATAATTAGAATTCTAACAACGTTGACTTAATCATGAATATGATTCTTCAGTATAAAAGAGCTTTTAGAATGAATTCCCTCGATAGAAAGTATAGTTTATAAAGAACGCAATTACTAAAAGTATGCAGAACTATATAAATTTTACTTGTGAAGGGGTGTGTGACAAATCCTTTTTTTATACCTCTCTTTACAATTAGGAATTGCACAAGCATTTGGCATATTGCACAAAACGTTACTGAATTAAGACATTCACGATTGTTTACATGCTCAGAGATTAAAAGAAAGTAATTAAATATTTATTATAAAAGCCAGAAGAAAAAAATCAGAAATTTGCGCAAAAGATCGTCTGCAAAACATTAAAAAAAACACCAAGCGACTGTGATTGTTAGAAACCCACGTGACTTGGAAATAGCTGCAAGTCGCTACTTCGGCTGGCCAGCTGATATTCAGGTCTGGCGACAATTTCGAATAGTTCGTAACGCAACGGTAACGTTAAGTTGCCATATGTAGCAACCTTTCACCTTTTGGCGATTTGGGATGTTTAGGACATAATGCTAATTTGCAAAGGGTTTTTGAGAAAAAAAGAGTTTCCGTCGGTTTTTTCCCTAAAAAACCGGTTTCCGGTTCAGACCGGCCTTATAAAAAACTTTTTTTTCTGTCAAAACCGGGGCCAAAATACCGGTTTAAAAAAACGGTTTCAGTTTTCCATCCCTAAGCTGCTTTACTATTGAAGCGCAGTCCATTCTATTTAATGTCTTTGGGTCTATCAATTCAAATTTATTGAAGCAAGGTTGTCAGGTTTTTCGAGCTACTGCTCATAACAAACCGGCACTGAGGTAGCCCAAGATGCACCGCTTTAGCAGTTTTTTCAGCTACCGCGCATAACATAGTAGTCGAAACTATGGAAACTGTCACTGAGTATCCCAAGATGCACCGCTCCAGCCTGCTTCTTTTCTGCGCTACTGCACACATACGTATAGACCGCTCTATTCTCTTTCCTAACTCTATGGTTTTTACGGGTAGGGGGGGGGGGGTATTTTACATATATATTCCGACTTGTGTGCTTGCTCAGTGAGTCGCTTATAAGTCTTCGTCAAGTAAGACAGACACAGAAAGATTTTTTACTGTCACAAAGAGAGGAAATACACCCAGGGCGAAGGCGGGAATCGAACCCGCGCCCGTTACAGCACGCAGACTGCTGGCCTGCTATGCTTACCACTCGGCCATCCGGGCCCCATTATGGTTTTTACGATCCGTGGCCGGAATCTCAAGACCGATGCCAATAGTTGAAACATAAGCTAGCTTCCGTGGGACTGCCCTAGGGCATCACGTAGCTCTAGCGCTAAGAAACTTTCTCGACCAAAGACACGGAATGCAACCTGAAGCAGCCCTGGCACAAAACAAGCACACCGGCCACACTTACTTTCCGCGTTTCTGACGTTTCTGATTGGCTGAAGCCGTGTAAGTCACGTGGCTTTCAAGCGTACGACAATTACAATTTTATATTATATAGAGACACAAGTAAGAATACACACATTTTTTTTAATTATTAAGAAAGTATGGTGGAAAGACTTTAAAATAATTGATGCATTTTTTGGAATATTAACAGAGCATAAAATAACAAAGGAAAAAAATATGCTCCCAACAATTTAAATAATACACAAATCTGTACAGAAAAAAGTACCTATGTTTCATTTTGTAACAATGCACATAAGCCCTTTTTCTTTTTAAGGTACTGAAATAAAATTAATACCTTTTTTTATGAAAATTTATTATAGTTTGAAATGTGCGAGACGTTTAATTTTGAAATTAATGAGAGCTAATCGAATATAAATTAACGATATTTACAAAAATTAATTTTAATTATTATGTATTTAGAAAGCATTTACGAAAATTTAAATTAACTTCATTGCCTTTTTTACTATCCCAACAAAACAGCATTATTTCGTAAAAGACGACCCCGTTCCAAAATTTAATAGTGTTTAATTCAACATTCACTTTCACATGAGAAACCTCATGATAGTTAACAATACTAGATAAAATTATCATATGAAAAATTTAAGTCTCGTTGCTAACAATATATAATTACTTCCTACACTTCAAAGGATTCTCAACTCAAGATATATAAGCAGTCAAAACTTTCATTAAACCAATTTATAAGTACATCAGGCATAACTTGAAATTGCCAGTTTAGCCAAAATCTTAAAGTTACTATGCATTTCATTAAGTTCGTAGTATTTCTCCTGCTTAGTGCAGTATTGGTATCGTGTGGAGATATTAGTGAACGTAGTATTGCTCACCTTCTTAATACAAGATCTCATGGTTGTGGCAGAAACCCACTCCTACAGATTCTAGAAGGCACTATCAGAGGTAAGATAGCGGTTCATTTCTTAACATTCCTATAGTAGAGTGATTATTTCTGCCGTTATTCATCCTAGAAAATCGAACTTTTTTTTTGTATTTGTTGATCCACAACATTCTAAATTATTTGCATGATAAAAAATTTGCATAACGAGACGTCGTAATATTAAAAATTATACCAGATTCCAAAATTTCAAAGGAATATCCAACTTTAAACGTATATTTTAAATCTGTTAATTTTTTTTGTACTTAATAATAAGTGTCATCAAATTTGTATCGTGAGTAAAATAAAATCGCGAGTAGAGATGCAGATATGGAAAATGTAACATTCGCAATGTTGATTGAGTTGCACTTACAAAACTATCCGCCATAAATAATGACATGAAAAATATTTTTTTACAGATTAGTAGTTTTAATAACCTAAGCAAAATACATACAATTTTGTACTTTTTTTGAAACATTTAAATTTTAAAATAATAATTTTTTTTAATCATTTAAAAAAATTATGAATAGGAACCCTTCAACTATTTTTTTTTTCCAGAAATGAATTTAGGAGAGGTTGCTGGAGCGAAATCTCAATTTTAATAAATTTCCATCCGTAATTTGTTAAGTAAATAAAAATAAACTTTTAATTTATCCAGTGTATTCTAACTTGGTAAATTAACAGTGTAGTGTAAAAAGAAGGAAACACTGAAACAACTGGAAAATTCTATATCATCACATAACAAGCTAATTAAAATTTGATTTATGATATTTAAAGATTTTTTTTCTGCGATTTGTTTCTTATTAAACATTTACACCAACTAAAAGATAAAAATAGTTATGTTGCTTGTGTAAATGAAAAAATGATGTGATAAATGAAAAAATGATGATTTACCCAATACGTTGCAAGAAGTTTTCAACTTATATAAACAATTTAAATTTGTTTACGACACTTCATGCCAAACTGGGCCCCAAGTATAGTTTTTCGAGGGTGCTCACCATTTCAACATTATATTAAAATGTTGTGTTGCTATTAGAAATTTCAAAGTAACTAATTTTTTTTATTTGAAGACGGCTCCTTATGCAAGTTTTGTATCATACAATTAAGGACAAATGAGCCCGACTTATCGGGGTCTCCAAACTAAAGTGCCTCTGTGTTAATCGGATAGAAATTCAATATTTTTCAAGCCACATTTCTTCGGCTGTATTGAATAATTTTGTAAACAGTTTTTAAAATTTTAAATGTAACTGAGTAACAGATTTGTATAATCTTGTTTTTTGAAATTGGTTCAAACATTTTGTGTAAAATTATTGAATGAAAATTTAAAAAAAAATCGAACCAATTTAAAAAGTGGGATTAGAGAAACTTGTAAAACAGTCTCATTTTTCTTTAAAAAAAAACAATTTGCAAAAATATTCAATACAACCGGAAAAATGTGGCTTAAGAAAATATTTATATTCCATTGGATTAACACAGATGCACTTTGGTTTGGAAACCCGCAGTCATACGGGCTAAATCGCCACTAACTCAGAATGTTGAGTATCGACAAAAAGGTCTGATAATTAAGGATGATTAACAGAAAAAATAATCATTGGTGGTAACTTTTTTTGCGCAGCTGTACGTTACAATACTTTTCTGTTATCCTGACTTGCAACGGCTGTTTTTTACGTTTTTATCGTTAACGTATGTCGTTTCAAATTGTGAAGACTTTTATTTACAGTATTAAATTTATGATCTAAGCGAATTAAACCAGCTCCCAAAGCCAATCAGTAATTTTTTTCATTTTGATTGATTACGCTGTATGCACACCGACTGAAACATTTTGTTGATATAAGACGAGTCGTATGGTGATGCACTTGATGGGGTGTGTATAAATAATAGTTATATCTGGGAGTTTTTTTTTGGTAATAGCCCACTAGTCCATCTGCAAATTTAAAAACTCTAAATATTTAAACTCGTTTAATTTTTGGAAGTGATTGATAAAATAAAGTTAACAATCGGAGTGAGTACAGTTGACTACTCCGCTTAAGGTATCCAAGGGTAATAGAAATATAATGTAAAAATGTATTGTAAAGTTACTCCATATAGCTAATAGGGCAACGTAACATTAAATTTATGGAGTAAAGTTACAGAAAAAAGAATTTTACTTTGTCAAACGGGAGGGCAGTAAGTTCTGCCGCTAATTTCATAGAGAAACGTTACACCAACTTAATGGAGTAGCACCGCAAACTAGTAATAAACTAGTTAGTTGGTGGGGTATTTTATTAAGTTTTAGGATGCTATGTTGCTGCCAGTTTTATGGAGTAACGTCACACTATAAATTTGTACAGGGTATGTGAACTAAGATCTTAATGCTTTAAAACTGTTATTTTGTTTTTATTTGGCTTAAGTTGACTTCTCTGCGCACTTTAATTGCAGAGAATAATATTATCGAAAGAATGTTTTGCATGTTTTTTGCTATTTAAAACACTTTTCTTCCAATAGAATCGATGACGACTGAAGAAGTTGTGGATATTTTGATGGCAAGGCCGGACATACTTGACGATATTGTCTTAATGTTGAAATATTATGATGACTGCGTTCGCACAGCCGACGGAATGCGATACAGAAGGAAAAACAAAGTCTTAATTTCTGAAGACTACAACCAACTTCAAAAGAAATTATCCGATATAGTTCACGGCATTTAATTTTTTTTGAACATCTTTGAATGTTCTCTTTTAACTGTTTTTGATTATTTTATTGTAGTTTTTAATAAAGGAATTAATTTGAGTAAAATCCTCTCAGTTTTATAGAAAATATATCATTGTGTTATACCACAGAGTAATAAATAATTATGCAAAAATAACGTTTGTCACATAATTCAAATATTCCTATCTTTCAAAGGAATAAATAAATGTGTCATTCTCAAAAAGGGTTATGTATGCGAATATAATATTGAAATTAATATTCAATATTTTGAAATATAAATTCAGAAATAAAATTGTTTTAATTGCTGATATTTTTTTCTTCTCTTGGAGAAATATTTTTTTTTATATTCTATTGAAAGATTAAATTGTACTGTATTTCAAAATTTATTTTTATGAAATAAGTTCTTTTTGATTTTAAATACGAAATATCTTTATATTTAAAGAGCATTTCACTCTCTTATTTAAAAAATAAGGTAATTTACGTTACTATGAAAAAAAGATAATGATAGCTATTACTGACATTTTATTAATGGTATAGGTCTGCAATGTTTGTTCATTTTTTAAGTTTTCATGAAATAAATATAGTTATGCTCATCTAAAGATCATTCACTTTTTTTTTTATCATATAGCCTTATAAATTAAGTTCCTAATATAAGTTAAAAATAAATTAAAAAGATATATATTGAAACAGGTTGTCAAAGTAAAACACTTAAAATATTAATTAGATTTTAAGGCAGATTTTAAATCATTGCATTCTCATTACAATTTTACTGCAATGGAATATTTATATTTTTGAAAAATGAAATTTTTTTATAAATATCTAAAAAATAATATTGCTTTAATATTCCAAATTTGGCTTTTTATCTATGCAGTAAACATATTTGAATATATACATATATTTAATTTATAAATTATCTAAACTTTTGGATTTTATTTAAGGAAACATATTGGAAGGGTCATTTCGTTTGCTCTTTTACAAGGCGTGTTTTAGCATTCGATTTTTTGTTAAGTAATTATATTGAAATAATAAGTGGCCATGAAAGCATTCACAGATAAGGAATAAACTGATTGTGGTGATGTATGTAAACGAATGCAATCAGCAACTAAGAATATTCTCTCAAGTCAGAGAAATACAACTAATATATTTAAGTATGTAATGAAAAAATATTACGATATCAAATGTTTAAAAATGTCAAAGAACTCACTTAACAAAAAAGATACAAAAGTTGGAAGAAATAGATTTTTGTCATCAAATGCTCGTAAGAATACAAACATCATTTGCAATGTTGAATGAATTTTTTTACACGAAATTGAAGGCAATGTTTCCACCTTTCCAAAAATGTAAAATAATTTTAAATGGGATAATTTTTATGAAGACAAGTTTAGACTCAAATACTTTTCCGACGCGTGGACCAAAGTTACTCTCCATGGCCAAAGATACCCGCTTTGATGGTAGCTTTTCCATAAACGGTATCCTAAGTGATGTTCACGCGAACTCTTATAAAAATTTTGTTTTCAAATAAAACAAAAAAATTTCATTTATGAGATTGTAATTGAAAAAACGCTTCAATTAAAACAAAACTCTAGTAGAAGTTTAATACATAAAACTCGGGTATGAAACTCGATTTCAGTACATTCCAGGGGTGAATAACTGGACTCTAAAAGCACTTAAAAATTTAGGTGTTTGTTAGCCGTTTACTTAACCGTGACTTGAACACGGTAGTACAATCTGTTCACCGCTTCGCTGGAGCAGTTCTGTAGCTATGGATACACATTTACGAGGATGATTCACACAGCAGTTAAAAGCATTAAATTTTCACTCTATTACGAATAGGAATTTTATTTTGATGCATTCGCTTAAAAATTAATGATTTCATTAATGTGTTAGATGTAGTTAAAGAGCATTTGTTGAGATATAATAATTAGGCAATACAAGTTTGAAGAAGTGCGTGAAAAATAAGTTCAAGGAATTAATTAAAGACCAATAAAGTATGATTTTTTATAAAAAAAAACAACTCGGTTAAGTTACAACCTGCGTATTTTTCTCTAAAAAAATGAAATGAAATTTTTTTATAAAGATAAGAAAATAATAAATAGACTAATTAGAGAAGGCAAATAATGAGAAGTTAATATCATATTTAATAGTTTTCATTAAATGTCGTTGAATATCTTTAAATTGAAATACACACACTGAAATATTTATATGTTTTTGAAATGATTAAGTAGGAAAAATTCAAACCTTTATTTAAATATAAAATCTTAATTTTACACATTCTACTATGATATGTACGATAATATGCAGGAATAAAAAAACCTTACACTATAAAGAGCTATCTTATACCATATATATCATTCGCGAAAGCTGATGATTGTAAAATTTTCAATTTTTAGAATATTTAAATTAAAGTAATATTAAACATATAATGAAAATCACGTAGTAAATTTTCAATTTTATCATACATTTTTTTAAAAACCGTGTTATTAAGTTTTATAAAATTTAGTTTTGTGTAGTAAATACTACATTCTCAAAAAAGTTAGAAAAAAATACGAAGCCGGTATTTAAATTACAATGAGGTTTATAGGTTTCTATTGAAATCTGATTTGATTCTTATGAGTTTGATTACATAAAAAATAAAATCTATATACTTTGCGCTTATAGAATAATAATTGAAAATTTATTAAAATATAGCATAAAAGTTTTTACAACATGAAATAAAAAAAGCCATAGATTACTTGGTGACAAAACCATAATTGACCTAAAATGAAACGCATTTTTTAAAAAATTTCACTCACTTTTATTATTTATAACAATTTTACTATTTTTTTCAAACGACCCTGATTACTTTGGACCAGATTAAAAAAAAAATGTGTTAAAAACCGAACTTATTGTTTAAGGACAGACTCAGACTTAATTTATTAGAGAGTAGAAATGCTAAAAAATTTGCTTACACATGCTTTATTTTTTTAAGTATCTCCACATTTTGTTGAAATTTTGTCATCTTCTGTGAAAAGTATAAACGCATAATAACAGTGATGCCATCTATTGATAATGCATAGAGAAAATAGTTGTGCGATACTTTTTTTACGTTAGTTTTACAACTAAGTAATCCGAAAGATTATCAGGCATTCTTTAATTTATTTTGATTGAGGCTAAAATTTTAAACACCAGTATGAGTAATAGTAACTTCAACATACAGTCAAAGTTGTGTGTCGAATTTATGGGCATCTTTGTTTAAGTCATTCAGAGGTTTCTGCTTGTAAAGTTAAATCTCTTTTCGAAGTATTTAATTGATTTGTTTGATCCAGGCGTCTCAATTTGGATGACTATATAACACAGAAACGCATTTAAGTTGCCAATCCGATCTTAAACGGCGCTTTATGTTTCAATCGCGTTTGTCTTAGAACGCTTTAAGGAAAATTGGGTGAAGTTTCTGAACGAAATATAAATGCCCAAATAAACTCACTCAAAGCATTTTTGTAAATTTTTTAGTGTATCAAAAAATAGCTAATTAACTTTACTTTAACTATATAAATGTTTTCTTACGAAAATATTTTTTAATGGTTCCTAATCATTAAACGTACTTAAATTTTAAAGCACTTGAATTGTTAAAAGCAAATTGGATCATTAAGACATGGTGTACATTGAATCACCAAAATATACTCAGATTGTTTTGTGGAGAATATGAATGTTGTGCAAACTGTGTGGCCTACAGCAGAAGGCTCTGATGTATAACGGATGACTCTGATAACAGTATGAAGATAGATGATTTATATTAGCTCCAAATTTTAGATTTGTAATCTTTTTTAAAAAATATTTGAATTGATAGAAGAAAAATATTTCGATCAAAATAATTCAGATTTTAAGGGGGTTATTTCGCATACCTTTTCTTTTCAAAAAATATTGACGAAAAATTACCGATTTAATTTTCAAGGAAAAAAAAACTAACAAATAGTTTACTTTAAACATTGTTTACAAAAAATTAAATGCAAAAGTAAGCAAAACGAATGTATACTTTTATTAAAAATACTATTTTGTATTTAAAAAAGTAAATAAGACAGTTTAAAGTGCTGTAGTACAAAAAGCTTTAGCATTTTGAAGATCAAAATATAAAAATCTCGTCTGGAGATATTAGCCTCTAAACTTTCATTTTAATTGATTGTAAAGTAAAATTTAATAGGTTAAAAAAGTAATAATGTTTTAATATTAAAAATTGAAACACTGAAGAAGGTAAGTGTATTGGAAAATGTAGCAGTGGCCGGAATGAAGTCAAACATTCTTCATCCATTTTCTCAAAGACAAATTATAAAAATTGAATGTTAGTGAAATGTTATTGTTAAAAACTGTACACAGGTAGAAAACAAGCTTTTTTTGCCATTTTAAAGTATAATTTGCTGCTTGCACTATTCAAAAAAGCCTTAAAACTCTAAAATGAGGAAGCATTAAACTACAAAATATTTAAAATTATTTAATTTAAAAATTCCCTCCACCCCAATCGACAACTATACGAGGAGAGGCTGTTTATAGTTTTGTTAAAAGATCATGTTCAATTAATTACAGAGTAACGGAATTAGAAGATAGTTTTACTTTCTTTTTAGATAGAAATGAATGTTTTGACTGAAATCAAGAATTTCAAAAGCAGAAAATACTTTAAAATGTAAAATTAAATTCTTATGGAAAGTCATTAGTTTATAAACGAGCAGTTCCTTTGGAAAACAAAGAACAGTCCGCTGATGTTCTTTTTCAAGAACGTGTAGAAAGGAGCAGGGTATTCTTTTTCACATTTCTATCACTGAAGATAAGATAAAATTTTTGTGGATCTTTATTTTTAAAATTTAAACATTTTTCTGAAAAAAGTACACTAACAGTGATGCCATCTATCGATAATGGCTAGAGACAGTAATTGTATGATACATTTTTTGCTTTAGAAAAATAAAAACAATTTATCTCTAGATAGATGAAAGAAGCCGCGTAAGAAAATATATCAAACTATTTATTTAAATTGAATCTACATCTTTTACTACCATTTTTAATGAGTGCAATTGTTTCATATTATTATGATGAACGTTAAAATATATGCACATTTTTATATCAAAGTACGAGAACTTTCTTTAACAATTAAGAACGTTCATTTTAGCAACAACATATTTCAACAAAATGGTAAATTAAGTTGAGTTATTTTTGTTATAATGGCAAAAGAAACAGCTGATTTTTTTTCACATTGCGTTTTTGAGATACGTGCAACTGTAAAAAGTGCCTCTAAATTTGTGCTTCTGCAAATGGGTACTTGAAACTTTTTTTCGTGGTTATACATTAATGACGTATGTAACTCAACTAAAAAATATGTAATTTAAGATAAGCATGAGTTTTTGTTATTAAATAAACATGTTTATAATTTTCGTATCTGTAAAAAGACTTTGGTAACACTGGTGTGGGATCAATGGGCTCATTTGGGCGTTGTAGAGCAATAAGCATTTGGGTCTAGAGAGAAGCTACAAACTTTATTTTTGGTTAAACCACATTTTCCCACTTCGTCTAACCCAAATAGGCACATTTACTATTTTGCCCTACTTAGTTAAAGCTAAGAAAACTATTCTAATGACAAAACAGTTTTTAAAAAAATCAACGAAATGTTTTTCAATTTATAATTAAATAAAATTGTACATTTAAGTTACTTAACAGAATAATAATTATTACTCGATCTTAGTTGACTACTTTTCGATAACACCGACTTTATTTGGTCATACCAATACTTATGGTTTACCCATCGCCAACTCATGCGAATAAATTCACTCAGATCAATCTGAATTAATATTATGTATGTACAATATCAATGTAAATCAATTAATTGAAAATATTAAAAAAGTATTTTCAATTTTAAATAGTGGGATTATAGTGACTTGTAAGCCAGCTACATTTATCTTATTAAAAAAAACCATTTGTAGAAATATCTAATACAGTAGGAGAAATGTGGCTTAGGAAATTATTTTTTTTCCAATTTATTAACACATAAGCATTTGGTTAGGAGACCCGAGGTCAATCTGGCTCATTCGCTCTTAACACGTTGACTGCCATCACCCTACGAGATATCCAAAGTTGTGATGATTCCTCGTCTTAGTGAAAAGTCGATAAACATGATGGTCTGAGTGGTTAGACAAACTAAACGATCAATTGACACCTGTAATCCCAGATGTGACGGAGGAACTTTCATACACATATTATAAAATTTATGCAGTTATTATGATAGGCAATAATTCATCAATCTTACCTTGATCTTAGAGTACCTTGTGTGATCTTAGATTTTGAGAGTGCTGGCCTTATCCGCTTGAAAAAAGCTGGAACAATTTCTCGTATTTTTACGACCGTAAACTAAGATTTTTTTACCGAAAATGAAGAACGACATGTTCCTTTTAATTGTAACGAATTGGTTTAAAAACAGGATTGTTTTCTGCTTCACATTAGCATGTATCGAGGAAATTTTTCTATCGCTATCGTGGCCGTCAACGTGTTAAGGAAAATATACCCTGCATGTTTGCTTTTCTACTAAGAATGTACATTAAACCGAAAACAGTTTTTACAGATAGACACTTACGGAGTAAAAAAAAATCAATCGATCATCACTGTAAAAGCAAAAATTGTTTTAACAGTTACAGGAAAATGAAATTCAATAAAACATTTTATAAAGAATATATTCTACAGACATATTTAAGCATACTAATTAAGATTCTTTTCAAAAATATAATATTTTGAATTTTTTAAATAAAAAAAATTAGAAATTGAATTAAATCTCGTGTTATGTTCAATCTCGGTTGTCTTAGAACGGTTTAAGGGATAATAGGTAAACTAGTGGTAGCTAAAATTTTAATCAGAGGCTGTTTTATTATCATTGTAATATATCTCTACATATATTGTTGAAGTTGTTATAAATTCTGTCACAAATCTACTTGTATAGTTGAACATTCCCGAAATTACAATAGTTATTCAAATAGTTTAAATGCTTATGAAGAGGAATTAAAATTTTTTTTATTAAGATACTGAAGAAAAATTAAAAATAATATTGAAGTTGCAATGGCCTTTCGTCTTAAAAGTAAAATTTTTTAATAGTTCTTTTATTTGATTTATTTTTTCACTAGTTATCTAAGATTACCTACCTTAGTGATTTGAAACATCAAACAAAAGTACTTAGAGCTTAATATATACTATTATAACAAGGACAAAACAAATGTTTGCTGTTTATTATTTTATTTACAGAAAACTATATATGATTTTATTATAACTTACAAGCATAAATACGGGCAAAACATGTACACGAAAATAACATGACTATACAATGAATAAAATAAATAAGTTAATTCAAATACAATTTTCTTTATTAAGTAAACCTCCTTAGACGAACGTCCAAAAGTACAGTCACGAGTCTTGACACATTATTTTCGAACTCTTTTTTTCACGTCTTTTGTTCTTCTCATAAATTTCAAGAAAGAGGATCTAATAAAAAAAAAGTTTTATAGATATGTAGTTTTAATTTCATAATGTTACTGCATAGAAAAATAAGAATTATATATGCATCGTATATTTATTTTGTTTTAAAATTATTGATAAAATGTGTTCTATTATAATCAAATTAATTATTTTTTTATATGTTTTTCCCAATGAAATTATTATAACAACATTAATCCAGACATTGTATTGCATATTGTTTTACTGATTCGCAATTGCTTATAAATCTTACAAATCCTTTCAAATAGATTAGATCAAAATTTTATTTAATATATTTATAGGAAATTTGAGAATAAATAATATATGTGTGTTAGTATTACGATTTTTTACTCGCTATATTTCTTGAGCAGGGTTACAAAGAAACAGCAATTATAATTATGACTTATTAGGTCTGGTTTAAGGTATAAAGTTTCCATGGAAAATCAGGAAATCCAAAAATAATCTGAAAATGGGATACTATACGCGTTTAACCCTCTCGTGCATGAATTTTTATTTTCATCCCCAAAAAATATATTTGTATCTTCAATACTCATACATTATGGGAAAAATACTGAAATTGTTTTAACTGCATTAGAATTGAAATAATTTCAATTTTTAAAAAAATTTCCATCTGACAAAAACCAACTACAAAATTCCCCTTTTGTTAATAATGAATAAAAAACTACTATATACATTTCAAAATTACCCTTTTTAACTATAATTAATTTTTCAAAACATTTTATTTGCAATTTAGTACTAATATTATTGTACTTTGAATACTGCCAAAAACGTAATTTCACAACAATTAATAACCCCGTTCTTTTATTTTAAATACCCTTTTATTACTGTCATCTATGAGGATTATTAGTAACTTAAACTTCAAAATGGAATGTAATAGATGAAAAAACACAAATTTCTCGAGAGGCAGCTCTACTTTAATAGAATAAAGTGGATTATGTTTCTCGTTGCCAAACGGCAACAGTATGCATTAGAGGGTTAAACAGCACGGTACTCATGATTAGCATGGAAATAAATCTGGTATTTTTGATAATTAGGCCTTAACTTATCATGTTAATAACCAGTAAATACCTACATAGAATGTTTAGGTTAGGTTATTTTTAGTTATCGTCACACTAGAGCTAGACGAAGGCTATTGGCAACGGGCGTCGTAGTTTAGAGACACAGTCAAGTAACCAGCCGTTACCTGAGTAGGCAACCATTAAGGGCGACATTCTACTCAGCTTGGAGACTTTGGAGGATATTTATGTAGTTCCTCTACATGGGGTATTATTCTTCGGGCTGCCCGGTAGTTTAGGGGAGAGTGTTGTACCTTGGGATGCTTGTACCTTGGGACACTGACAATTTCTAAGAATCTAGTGGCAATATTCATACATTGTTTATTTCTAATAGTAGCCTTAACCAACAGACATCATCAAAATAAAATGTACCACTAGCATCATAGAATTGATGAATTGGTGACAAAAAATAATATTTCATTACCCCAAAGTAAATATTTTTCTCATTCTAATATAATTTTTTACCTTTGTACTTTTACAAAAAGTCAACTTCATTTTATTTTCTTCATAAAAGAGAAGATTTTAAAATATTTTGGTTATGAGAAAATAATGATAATGCAGTTAGTTTGGCCAATATCTTGCTTTTATTTAAACCATGAAGTGTGTTGTACCTTGGGACAGTAAAGCATATTGTATCATCATATAATGTTAAATCATTTGGACTTGCAATTTTGCTGTATAATTTAAATTATTCTTGAATTATGGAGTTTTATTTGTGTATTTCCTTGAAAAAACAATAAAGTTTGTTTCCTGGCACAAATTAGTTCAAGTGTATGACTATTGACTGAATTATAAAGTATGTCCCAAGGTACAATATGATGTTGTACCTTGGGACAGTTTATCCTCTCTACTTTAAATGAGTGGCAATTTTTTTAATTTCAATCTGCCAGAATTTAAAAAAATATATTATAGAGGAATATATTGGTGTGTTGAAATGCGGCTTTTAAATTTTTATTTTGACTATAATTGTCGAAGAAAAAAATTAAAATGTAAAAATTGTCCCAAGGTACAACACTCTCCCCTATAGGATGGCATTATTTTGGCGATCTCCGGACTTGAGATCTTTCGCGTGCAAAGCGAACGCCTTAACCAACTGGGCTTCCCAGCCTCCTACATCGAACGGTGTGTAAAAAGTTTTTTTTTTTTTTTTTTGCAAAACCACCATTTCAAAAATTAAGATTATTTAATGATACATAGAAGGAGCTACATTTTTTAAACACGCCTAAACTTAATGCAGTTACTTAAAATACGAAGGCCATTGGGAAAATGAAAACATTTTGCATTAGAATGAAGCAATATTTTTCTTTCCAACGTATTCAACAATAAACTTTGAAACCCTTGATTAGTTGTGGAATTAGTTTTAGATATTTTTTTCAGCAAACAAGTTTACTATAGACCCATGTATAGCGTTACTCCATTGAAACAACATTAAAGTGGTCGCCAAATATATAAAAGCTTTTAAAGGAACTAAACAGACATTAAAAAGTTCTTCTCTATATGGTTATAAAATATCGACAACAGGAAATTAATAATTACAAAACGCCCTTTCATTTTTGTAAGCAACAAAAAATGAGCTATTAAAAAATTTACCTGATAGTTATAACTTTCTATTAGTAGTCCCTCAAGATTGGGTTAATGACTTGTTTTCGAAAAAAATCCATCAGATTTCGGGGAGTTTCTCCTTGGCTAAAATACACAATAAATACATAAGTTTAACACAGGAAGACGGAAACGACCGTTAAACGAAATAAAAAGTAAAACTGTCGTCATCGTAATTTAAAACTGACTAGAATGCTTCAATAAAAAAATGACCACAAGGTATTTTTTTGTTTGGAATCTATTGGATTGTTTCAAATGAAATGTTAATTGGATAGCTATTATAATTTTATATTAATTATTGAATAAATCTATTAAATATGATTGTGTAGTTAATTGGCAATAACAGTTACTAGTTCATTCAGTAGTATATTAACCCTTTCAGTCCCAGTGATGCCATGTGGCATCATCATGTTTATGATCATATGATCATATTTTTTTTAAATAATACGGCTGACATCTATTGGAATTAATACAAAATATTTTCCGACAGAAAAAAGTTTGAAAAATCAAATGATGTGCTTTTTGATATCATAAATGGTTATAAACGATCAGAAAAAAGTTCTGAAATAATGATGCCAAATTGTCATTGGGACTGAAAGACATAATATTTTCTAATATAAATCTTCTACTTTTAGAAGTGCATTTCGGTCAATGTTTTTTTCAAAATACCACAACAATGTTTTTTTTTCACTCGATAAGCGTTTTCATTAAATTAAATGCACATAGAAATTTGTTAATCTGTGACATGTTCACAAGTTATTATTGATTTTTCAATAAGCTATAGTTGTGGCCACTTAGTATACATATTAGTTCAGCAGAGAATATATAACATTAGTTTCTGGACAGAGCGTTCTTTTGAGTGCAAGAGTATTATTTGCAGTTTTTTGTTATTTAATATTATCTCAAGTGAAAACGTTAAGTGGTATTGTATTTTTGTAGCTTATTCTATTTTAAGGTTGTTACTATATATAGGATAATAATAATTTAATAAATAACAAACCAAAGTACTCTATCAAAATAACAATCTTCGTTTACATTAGCCGATTGCACAATTTATTATTATTGATTTTAAAGACTCCTTTTGCTGATTGATAGTACTCAGACACCCAAGGAGAGCTTTTGTGAACGAAAAACTGTTAGATGGCCTCAAAAAAGTAGTCGATACGATCTAAACACTGTGTTCCTATTCAAATAGATATTAATCAATAGTGAGATAAATAATAAATTTTGTCCTTTTTTCTTTTACTAAACTTTTTCTCAAACTGATTTAATTTTCGATTTGTATGTTGAATTTGCAATAGCTTAATTGTATTAACATCATAATTCATTTTAAAAAGATCAATAAAAATTACTGTTAAACAATATAGTTCTATTTTGACTGTTCAAATTGATTCTAAAACACTTATTTTAACAAATTGCTGCTGGGGATCATGGGTATTTGCTTTTGAAACTAATGTAATAATTCTTAACTGTTTGTTTATGCAGGCATATGAGTCAAATGAAAACTGTTCATTAAAAAAAGCGGACATTGTCTCACGTTTTAGATTTTATAAGATAACTATCTAAGTGACCCAAATAAATATATTCCCAGGTATAACTTTTATATGGGACCATTTAGGCCAATGCTGGAAATGTTGTTACCATCCATAAGGGCGTAAGAAAGAAAGGACCCTCTTTATGTTTGTTTTAACTGCATGGACCTGGGCTACCTCATAGGCGCATTTGAAATTTATCCCACTTTCAAATAAATATCTAAGAAAATTATTCAACCTAGGAAACACTTACAAAATTCTGTTTTTTTTTAAAATTAAAATTTAAATATAAATTTTACATTTAAATAACTCTATCAGAATAATAAATTAACACTGCGTCCAAGATGCCTCCTTTTGATAACACTAGCTTCATTTGGATAGCATATAATAATCTTTAGAGTTTGCCCAACACCCATCCATGTGATTACTATTTATAGTTTTTTTAAAACCTTTTTTACGCTAACGTTCTACTTGTGGAACATGTTATTTAACCTCCTTTATAGCCCGGAATAAGTTTAGAAGTGAAAAATTAAATTGTGCGAAAAGCGAATTTAAAAAGGTCGTTGTACATTTTTTTAGGAGTATGGCATTGATGGCAACTTTTCCTGGCAACAAAGGCAACTTTTCCTGTAAAGGCAACTTTTCCTATAAAACTCTTAATATTTTAGTCTCATAATCGTAAATCAACGCCATCTGAATTGGTCTTAAAGGGTTAAAAATCAAATTAAGTTACATAGATAAATATGAGTAAACCATAAAAATTATTAAGTGCTACCTATACAAAGCCCATGCTAAAAACAGAGTCACCAGGGACAAGAATTAGATTGCCATTTGGATAAAATAATTATGAGTTCAATGTTAAATTCTGTTTCATTATTTATCGAATATTTTTTTGTCACAAGAACTGAAATGCTTCTTTATTTTGAACAATTTTCTAAGAGATAATTGTAAAAATAAGACATATTTATATATGGGCTTCCGTGATATATCCCAGGCGTACCCATCTGGCTTGATCAAAAATAAAGGGGACGTTTCCTTTTGAGGCTCATATTGCTCACTTCACATTGCTCTAATAGGCCCAGATGGATTACACATTAGTTTGATACCTGAGTTTATCGAAATTACCCCGTTTACGAGTGTTTAAAGGTTGTATTAATACTTGAAAAACTGTTTTGTTCATTATCCAATTTAGTGGGAAAAACAATAGGCATAGGGGAGAGTGGGGGCTATTGGGACGCAGGGCTGATGGGACAAGGGCCCTAAAGCTAGGAAAAATATACTTTTTTACAAATTTTTCTACACTACAGAATTGTAACAGTTACACTTCACATTTTAACAACTAAAGATCACCAAATAAACGCATGTGCTGATGAGGAGAGAAGAATTGCTGTTTTGGAGAATTTAAAGTTAATTAAAAGTGTACCTTGTTTTTCAATTTTGAAGTATTAAATAAAAACTTTCTATGAATTAAAATGCAGTTTTAGATAGATGAAATATCCAAGATTAAGATAGTATATGTCAAATACTGTGGTGAAGTACTAGTGCTTCTGTGTTGGGTCATTTATAAAAAACAACACAGTGGGGTCTAATGGGACGGAAACAGTGGGGTCTAATGGGACACGAATAAACCTAGCTTTACATGCTTCTCTCAAACAATCTATTTAAATCTCTTACATCTAATTCAGTCAAGTTGCCTAAAACTTTTTTAAACTTTAATTTTAAAATTTTTGAATTTTTTTCACCATTTAATAAGTGAAAGTTCAAGTAGTTTTATTGGTGACATATATCCACCTGGAATTTTAAAAATTACATCTGAACAGAGCTTGGAGAAGATAAATCAAATGTTATTGCTAAATTTTGCTAGTAAGCAAGCTATTTTTTATTTGTTGGATTGCTTTCTGAAAAAGAAGGCGATGAACTGAAAATGTTCGTAGGGTAGTTGCATATATATTCCGGCTTGTGTACTTGATCGAAGACCCGTATATAAGCCTTCGTCAAGTAAGACAGATACAGAAAGAGTCACAGAGAAAGGAAGTACACCCAGGGTAAAGGAGGGGAATCGAACCCGCACCCGTTACAGGGAAAATAATCGTTAGAATGATCTGAAACAGGTGAACGATGGTAAACTATTTGAAGAAAAGACGGTCTTTTAAATCCTTGTACCGTGAAGAATAGGACAAGTTTGGGATGAATTTTAGAAGATTTAGTTATAAAACTAAAGATTTAGTTATAAAAACTAAAGATTTAGTTATAAAAAAACTAAAGATTTAGTTATAAAACCTTCCTTTCCAGTTATTCAAAAAAAATAAAAAATTATGTTAGTATCTTCGATTTTGAGTTTTAACTATGATATTTCATCTTTTTCAATGTTGAATAATTGTTTTAAAAAAAATTCGTTATGTACACATTATTTAAATGATATTTGCTTTAAAGTTTTATTTTCTGGTCCTTTTCTGATTCATTTTCCCTTTTTTTAAATATTTTATTAAGGCAACATTTAGCATGTCCCATTAGCCCTGCACGCTGTCCCATTAGCCCCCACATATGGGGGCTAATGGGACATTTACATGTTTGTTTAAAATGCTCAGCAACCAAATTATGGTAAATTTTTAACATTTGTCGAATGGCTTTTTAAGTAAATGAATGTTCAGTTTATGAGCTTGTGAAAAAAGAAATTAAAATTAATTTATTTTTGCTGAAATACAGAGGTTGAAAAAAATTTGTCCCAATAGCCCCCACCCTCCCCTACAAAACGCGTTACATTTGTTACGGAGATAAATTCTTCAATTGTTACATCAATGCAAATTAGTAAAATAAACATACATTAAGTTTAAAAATGTTTTTTTTGCTAAATAATTATTAATTAATTTATTAATTTAAATAATTATTACTTAATTTATTAATTTAAATAATTATTACTTAATTTATTAATTTAAATAATTATTACTTAATTTATTAATTTAAATAATTATTACTTAATTTATTAATTTAAATAATTATTATTTAATTTATTAATTTAAATTAAAGTAAGGATTTAAAAGTACAAGAAACACCAACTCTGAAAATATGACTTGTCAAAAAATTGCTTTCTTTCTAGGCGAGACAAAAATTAAAGATATGAAAGGTAGTAAAAATCACCATAAGTTGTTAAACTTTTACATATGAAAACTCAATACCAGCCTTGATGAGTCTTTAAAAACAGTGTTTGTACATTTTTTTTATTATTTTGATGGCCATTATTTTTTGTGTGTAGAAGAATTTTATTTGCCACCTCATCTCTAAACATTAAATGAATACATTTTATAATTAACTTACCTGAATTTTCCATCTTCGTTTTCCAAGTCATCACTATCCAACACATCAGCATTTCTTAATGAAAAAGAAAACTTACATGAACTTATTGAAATGTAATTTGTTTATATATTAGATACATTTTTAATGAGACTTTTTTTTTAATATACAGCACCGTTTCCCGAAAACGATTATTTGGATAAAAGCGTGGCCAAAATTTTTTAATGCAAGATAACCATAACTTTTTGTCTTAGGTTTCAGTTTATGAAAACTACTTGGGTAATCGATGCAAGTTTTTTTAAAAAGACTTTTAAAAAAAGTATTTATATCAGCTGAAATTATTGTTAGCATCTATGCAAGTAATCTAAGTTTTGAATTTTTCTACTTTAAACAATAATTGGAAAATATTTAAAATTCGTTGAGGAAACATTGCAGTGCCAACATTTTTTAGAATTTTATTAATAATTAAGTATTTGTTTACGGCTAATCATTTTTTTGTTCTTTGACTTTGTATTTTAGCTATCGAATAAAATAAAATTAGTAAATAAGGAAAATATTAGAAATTTTTTAAAGGTTAAAAGTTTTAATACATTAGTTTGAAACTCGTCAAGCTATAGTCTAAAGATTTTTATTCTACACTATTATTGACTATAGGAAGTTGATAAATTGTATTGAATAAAAATTTAAAGTGTTTCCTTTGCTTTAATCTTTTCTACATTTAATTTATTTCTTAAATATAAGACTACGAAATTGTTGGTTTGAAGTATGCATAAACTGGAGAATTAATTCTAAAATTAAAAATTGGCATTGAAAATAAATGATTGATACTAATAAATAAAAAAAAATAATCAATTCTGACTTTAGAATACCGTAATTCCACTCAACTATGGACTACATAATCAATTTAAATATTTTTTTCCGATTTTTTTAAATACGAAATTCCACTAATCGATGGATAATTATGCAAACCGGAAATTGCATAAAAGTAATTTTGTTTTCTGGTTAATTGAGAGAGACATTCATCTATAATTTTCACTCATATAGTTTCTATGAAAAACGAATCTAAGACCCATTTAATTCTTTCTTCCATTTCCCATGTTAAGGTTTTCCATGTTATATCTATGGTACAGTGTTTGAGATACACTTATCTTGGCTTTTAAATTTATAAAGCAGATTTTTACAAAACGAAGTCCAGAAAGATTTCTATTGATTTTAGTATGCATATACTTCACTTTTTCATTCGCTTTTTGAACCGCTTGTTTATAAACTTAATAACAAAAGTAATGAATGCTAACACATTAATAACCCATTTGTTTTTACCATTAAAACATACCTTATTGAATAAAAACGACAATTTTAAGTGTTTTAAAATTAGTTTTCGTTTAATTTAGTTTGTTCTACTTGAATTTTTCAGTACTATCGTCGTCTTGTGTTATGTTATATTTTGTTCCTTTGAAAAACTCAGAAGAAAGCTAATTTGTGGTATATTTTCTTGCCAATTGTTGTTTATGAGCAAAAACTCTCCCTTAGACTTAACATGGGAAATAAAGAATGGATGGTGTGAATTTTTTACTTTAACTTAAAGACAACTGTAAAAATAATTTTTTGAGTTGAAATAAACTATCCGTACCAAGGTGATATAGAAAAGAAGTTTCTTACCTGACCATATTTGGTCGCAATTGCTCCAAATTTTCAACTTCAGTTTCAAAGGACCGTCTAATAAAAGAAAATTTAAAATCAGCAAAAGTATTAGTGTCTGTTAGTCTGTTTCTTTTAACTGTGTATTTTAATCTTTTAAAAATTATTTTATTCATGAAATAATTAAGGAGCAAACATTCAAATCATGTTTTGAGCTTCGGATAGAATATTTAAAAAAAAAAACAACACCCGAAGCCATAATAAGTTCTAGACATTGTTACTAGTTTTGTGTAGCTGTAATTTGTAGGCATAATTTACTCTAGGAGGATGGAAAGAACAGGAGTAGTCACGCGGATTGAAACGTACGGGAACTGAGTGAAGCCAGAGGTGGAGGGGAACCGGGGGAAGGCTGTTATCAATATCTACCCCTAGTTAACATGGGGTTCTATGGGAGAATTTACGATTTTTCGTTTTAAATGAAAAAAATGTTATCACATAATGAAAAACGAATACACATATGTATATTTCTAATATGCTCAGCAGATATATATGTATTATTTAAAATACAATTACAAATAAACACCCAAAACTAGGCGATACTAATATTGGTTCCTCTGGAAATCTTAAAATTATTTAATTATAACTTGGATTTTTTAAAAAAATCTTTTATTAAATCTTAAAAATCTGCTGTTCGTCATTAAAAATTATTATTTTTGATCGAACAGATTGTTTAACGAATATATAACAGAACTTTTATTTAAGTTGCATATGAAATGCGAAATAAAGTAATCTTATTATTATATTTTATTCGTATAACTTGCGTATATTCTTTTTATTAAACAATTTTAAATTAATGATAACCAATAAATGCATAAAACTGATTTGATTACTTTTTTGGTGTCTACTTGTTATTTTAAAAAAGCTAATATATTAAGTATTTTTTTTTTACTAATTTGAAATAATTACTGCGATACTTATGCTACTAAATCAACTTGTAGCTATTTTTATGAATAAAATAAAAAAAAAATCAACTAATAATTTTTTTAATCCAAAATACATTAAATGGAATTTTTACAATTAAAGTTGCTTAAATAGAGTTAATTAGCAGGTTTTTATGTTATGTTTGTCACTATTTTTATGAATAAAATAGAAAATCCACTAATAAAGATTTCTTTCTTTTTTAAATAATATTCTGTGATACAATGTTTACAATTGAAGTTATATTCAAAAAATATTCATTCGATTTTAAATCTATACTGGATCTATAATAGTTTAAATTATTTACTTGATTCCAAGAGGGGATTCTTATTAGGGACTTTTACAATATAAAAAATTTAACGGAATGTATATAATTGAAGTACTCAAAATCGATTCAATGAATAGATTTTACATGTATGCACTAATTAACAGGAACATAAATAAATTATTGTTTTGTATATACCTTATATTTTTATTAGCTATGTTACAAGTATTAGTGGTTTGGTAGCATAAGTATCACAGTAATTAATTGTAAATTGGTTAAAAAAAAAATACTTAATATATTAACTTCATTAAAACTAACACGTATACACTAAAAATAGTAATCACATCAGTTTTAAGCATTAACTGGCTATCATTAATTAAAATTGTTTAATAAAAAGAATATACGCAAGTAATACGAATAAAATATAATAATAAGATTACTTTATTTCGCATTTCATATGCAACTTAATAGTTCGTTTCATATGCAACTGCAAGTTCTAATATATATTCGTTAAAAAAAGCTCTTTTATCTAAAATATTAAACATTTAATGATGAACAGTAGATTTTTAAAATTTAATAAAAGATTTTTTTAAAAAATCAAGTTATAACAAAATAATTTTAAGATTTTCAGAAGAACCAATATTAATATCGCCTAGTTTTGAGTGTTTATTTGTTATTGTATTTTAAATAATACATGTATATCTACTGAGCTTATTAGAAATATACATATGTGTATTCGTTTTCCATAATGTGATCACATTTTTTTCATTTAAAATGAAAAATCGTAAATTCTCCCATAGAACACCATGTAAAAGTGGGGTAGATAAAGGTCCCTTTCTCCCAAGAGGGAGGGGAAAGCTTTTTCGCTTCACGCCGAAGGCCACATGACTACTCCTGTTCTTTCCATCCTCCTAGAATTTACTTAATTAACTTAATTTCATTGAAATTTTGCATTTGTACTTAAGCAAATATGGATTTGAGCAAACTCGGAGAGTAAAAACATGTTTTGAATTTTTAAATTGGATAAACCCCTTTTTAACGAAATTTTTTTCCCGAAGATTTTAATAGTACGGCTGGGGACCCTGGGCTCTTGGACTAAAACAGCTGTTACCTTGTGTTACTATTGTCTTACTTTAGAATACTTTATACCTTGCCTAGAAAGAATGCGAGTTTCGAAAAGACTTTCTTCCTCGATCCCTTCGCTTGGTTTTCTTCGAAACGTCGTGAGCGTGTTTTTTCGCCACCCTACTTGGGTTTGAACTGTACGGATTGTTAACCCCACAACATAACCTCAAACGCGTTAGGTTTAGAAAAGCGATGCTCCCCGCCCATATCCTAGAAAACCAAGCGAAGGGATGGGGGAAGAAAGTATTTTCGAAGCTCGCATTCTGGCTAGACAAGGTATAGTGGTGTGTAGAGACATTTTAGGGATACTCGCGCATGTCATGTAAATGTGGATTGTTTGATACAGGTTGGTGAGATTGCTAAAAAAATTAGCAAAAAGATTTCTGGTCAGAATTAATTTTTTAAATAAAAATGCTGGTTATTTCTATATCATTACACACTTTTTTCATATTTACAGCATCTTTTTACAGTGAAAATTTCACCTGAAAAAATTTGGTGAAAAAGAGGAAAAATTACGAGTATTTTCGAATCACTTTCTTTGAGTGTGTGTGTGTGTGTATTTTTTACTGTCAAAAACTTTTCAGTTGGGGCCCTTTCTCGACACCATTCACCCTGTTCTATTGCTAATTCTAGAAACCGCACATTCGTGAATATAAGTGCTCTTTTATTTTATCGTGTGTTCATTAAATATAATAGATTTTCATTTGCACGAATAAGGTAATGCAGCAGTTAATGGAAGTGGACAGTTAAATTTAATTATAACTATTTTGGGTACACGAGAAGGAAAATGTTTTAGTTTTTATGCTAATAGAAATTGGCAATTGGGCTTAAAAGATAAAGTGGCCAGAAAGTTTGTGAAGATACGATCAATAATGTTAAAGGATTCATATTTATGTATTTTTAATTAACTATACCATTAACCAAATAAATATAACTAAGATGATGCGCGGCTAACTGATTTACTTTATTTAATAAAAAGTATTATAATAGTATGAATAGCAATCCTGAAATTACTATTATGACTGGTATCTGAAATTTTATATTTTTAAATGATCCATGATCCCTTCCTGCAAATATATAATTTAAAAATTAATTTGTGTGTTTGTGTGTTTGTTTCTCATAGACACTTAAACTTGACATTTATTTGACTCATAATTTGGCATACATGGAGTGAAACGGCATAAATACGGTGACATAAATTTTACATATACGTAGATCGATTTGAATTTTTTTAGTCCATGCAAAGAACGGGTGTTTATTTGACAGACCTGTATTAAAAATAAAATCGATGCTTAGAACTTCCCTTGAAAATAAAAAAATGTCGAATTCTTTTACATTACATGTGAGAATTTGTAACTTTGAGCCACCACATGGAAAATGCTCAGCATCGAAATTAAATCTGCAACCTATACAGTGGAAATATGTTCTTAAAATACATATTTTGAAATACATTGGTTGTTGATACCTAAACTTTATATCAAACTTTGGTTTAAATTGAACACTAGAAGGCAGTATTTTTGCTTATTTGGTGACACTTTCTAACATAACAATCGTAGCATAAAAGTACCCAAATCATGCACGTAAATGATAACAAACTTTTGCACTCATAAAAGGATTAATAATTCAATTAAAAAAGTGTCGAAAATGAGATATTTACTTATAACGCTTAGGGATTAAAAGTACTAATCAAATAGAAGCAGTATTCATGTATTATAGTTATGGCTTATTCGATTGAATATGATATACTTTCTACTACTGATATACTCTCGATACTACTTACTACAGTTGAGATAGCTAGATACCACAGTTGCTAAAAAAACAGTTAAGTTGCCTGTCTGTTTTCCAAAAAAAAAACAAAAAAAAAAAACAATTGTCTTTATGCAAACAGGAATTAAATGTAACTTTATTTTACTTTCTCATATTTTTCATAAATTTATTTATAAAATATGGATTGATTTGATTCTATTACATTTAATCAATTTCTTTTTATTAAAATGCGCTTTATAATTTTACACAATATTTGTATGAGGTTTATGTAGTATTTATGTATAAATATATTTTTTTTTGAGAAAAGTCAAGCCTAATATAAAAATAATAAAGTGAAAAGACTTATTTATCTTAATATTCCCTTATAGCAAACGGTTATTCAATAAAAGTTCACTGATAAAGTTACAATAGTCTTTATTCTTAAAATGAACACGTATTTTCTTCAAAAGTTCCTTCTAATCCGTTCCGGTTTGACCCTGAATAACTTTTAGCTTTTCACACTACGTTTATAAAGTAAATAACAAGAGTTTTTACAATTCTCTGTTTGTTACCCACTTTCATTGCCTAAACTACAAATGCTACAGACGAGTGAGATACGTCAAAAAATCGAAAGCAGACAGCGCATCGAAACTAGAAGATGTTTAAAATCTCAGGGGAAAATATGGAAGTATTTCACACACAACCAATTATTAAAAAAATCTAAGACAGATTATTAACTCATTTAAAAAGCACAAGAAGCCATTTTAAATTTAATTAAACGATGTTAATTTAATTATTTCGTGTTCTGAAAGTGATAGATAGTTTTTTAGTGCATGTTGATATAAAATGTTTTACTTCCTTTTAATTATGGACAATATTATACATTTATTTTTAGAAATACAAATAAATTTAGCAAACTATAACTAATAATTATAGGATTTTCGATTAAAAATAGTTAAATTTTCACGTTTAAAAGTTTAATATGGATATAAATGTTGTGCTTGACGCTTTTTAAAGACGTAAAGACTTTTCAGTTCGTCCTAACTTTTTTGCATGAATTGATGATTGAGATTACTTCACCATATTAAAAAGTTTTCCAGGCGTGATATCATTATTGTTTAACAGAACTGAACTTGCTGTTGTTTTATTATCGAACAAATGTCTAAGAAAGTAATGCAAACAATAAAATAATATCATTGTAACATACATTATGTCGTCTCATTACAAACTGATTTATATCGTGAAAAAAAAAGTCTAATTTTTTTTTATTTAATATAAAGTTTCTTTCACAATTGCTGTGAATGAAATAGGCGATTTAATTCAATTAAAATTTATCTTGTTATGTTTTTAAAATGAGTATTAAATTTTGCACCTTTTTATTAATAAAGTACTTTGTATTCAATTTTTTTCTGAAATTGTAATGTCCTCTAGTTTGGAAACTGACTTTTTCTCGACGTATCACTGTTGTCAGTAGGGGACGCACAGACAGACGGACGTATATGGAATTTATAAAAGATTCTACCTTTTACGGTAGAAAAGTAGTATAGAAGCTAACCTTTCAAGACCGAGCTATCAGGATCGTACTGTTATAAAAGAGAATGTTCAAGCTTTTCAAAAATATCGATACCGAAGAAACTGACTTGTATTATTAGTTATTTGTATAAAAAATACTTTGTTTTTAAAAAATCTGGAATCTAGTCGCATAAACTTAAAGCGCCCTCGGATCGACGGTCTTAAAGGGATAAAAAAAAGATGCCTTACGTATAATATTTAAATATCTCAATATAGGTAGATAAAAGTTAAGGACATGGCTAAATAATACAGTTGTTACTAATTCCAACACTGGCAGACTGGAAAACAGCCTCTTAAATTTTTTGGTCTAAATTGACTTATGAACTCGATAAATGCAAATGATTGTAAATTATGTATTTTTTAGAACTGTTTTAGTTAGTTGAATGACGAAAAATGAAATCCTTTTCATTTGTGGAGCGGAGTTAAATTATTTTTATGTTATTCGTTACCGAAAACTATTGAAAATAGTCTTTTAAAAAAGAATATTCGTGCTGAACTAGTAATAATATTCTTTTCTTCACTTTTATTGCATTCTGTATTTCTGTATCGAAGTTTTTTTCTAGTAAGGATTTAAAATAATTTATTTATCGTATAAATTTACAAGCTATGTGAAATAATCTGCAAAATTTATAAAGGTAAATTGTAGACTATTTGGTTTATATTTTTATATTTACGTGAATTTGTCACGCACTCTTTCACGTTTTGAGTTTGAGAGACTTATAGTCTGAAGAGATTTCATATTTTAAGATGTTCTTCACGCATATTTGAAAAAGGGTTTGTTCTTTTTCTTTCCTAAAATGGGTTGTCTAACCCAATAATGGATTTCGTTTGATTTCTTTTATATTTTGCAAACTTTTATTTCTTCTTTGAGATTGTATTTTCTTGTTCACTTATTATGAGTTTTATATTTTTTTTATTGGCGTCATAAGCAGGGTAGGATAGCACATTCTTAAAATATCAAAATTGGTATTATAAAGATTTAATCGCTAAGTTATAATTAAGGCTATAATTTTTAAATAAATAAAATATGGCCAACTTCAGGGAATTAAACCATCCGCATTCCTTCAAATTCCAATAAAATTACAAAAAAATTGTGTATTTTTTCAGTAGGGGAGGGTGGGGGCTATTGGGACAAATTTTTTTCAACCTCTGTATTTCAGCAAAAATAAAATAATTTTAATTTCTTTTTTTACAAGCTCATAAACTGAACATTCATTTACTTAAAAAATCAGTCAACAAATGCTAAAACATTACCATATTTTGGTTGTGGAGCATTTTCAACAAATATGTAAATGTCCCATTAGCCCCCATATGTGGGGGCTAATGGGACAGGGTGCAGGGCTAATGGGACATGCTAAATGTTGCCTCAATAAAATATTAAAAAAATTGAAAATGAATGAGAAAATAACCATAAAATAGAATTTTAAAGCAAATACCATTTACATAATGTATACATAACGAAATTTTATTTTTTAAAACAATTATTTCCCATTGAAAGATGAAATATCAAAGTTAAAACTCAAAATCGAAGATGCTCCCATAATTTTTGTTTAATCACTGGAAATGATAGTTTTATAACTAAATCTTTAATTTGTATAACTAAATCTTCTTAAATTTATCCCAAACTTGTCTTTTTCACGGTACAAGGACTTAAAAATAGTCTTTATCTTCAAATAGCTTACCATCGTTCGCCTTTTTCATATAATTTTAACGAACATTTTCAGCTCATCGCCTTCTTTTCCAGAAATCAATGAAACGAATAAAAAATAGCTTGCTTCCTAGCAAAATTTACAGAAAACAATTTATTTATCTTCACCAAGCTCTGTTCAGATGTAATTAATGAAATTGCAGGTGGAAATATGTCACCTATAAACTATTTGAACTATCACTTATACGATGAAAAAAAAATCAAAAAGTTTAAAATTAAAATTTAAAAAAGTTTTTGGCAACTTGACTGAATAAGATATTAGAGATTTATATAGATTCTTCGAGAGAAGCACACAAAGCTAGGTTTATTCGTGTCCAATTAGACCCCACTGTCACTGTCCCATTAGACCCCACAGTGTTGTTTTTTATAAATGACCCAACATAGAAGCACTTGTACTTCACCACGATATTTGACATATACTATCTTAATCTAGGATATTTCATCTATCTAAAACTGTAGTTTAATTCATATAAAGTTTTTATTCAATACTTCAAAAGTGAAAAACAAGGTACACTTTTAATTAACTTTCAATTCTCCAAAACAACAATTATTCTCTCCACTTCACCACATGTGTTTAATGGCCGATCTTTGGTTCTTAAAATGTGAAGTCTTACTGTTACTATGCTTTAGCGTAGAAACATTTGTAAAAAAGTATATTTTTCCCAGCTTTAGGGCCCTTGTCCCATTGGCCCTGCGTCCCAATAGCCCCCACTCTCCCCTACAACGTGTAATAACTTGGAATTTGTTTATGTAATGAAAAGTCAACCCAAGTATTTTGTACACTGGAAATGCAACTCTGGCACATATATTTACACATAAATTATGTATAGTTCACATTTGTGTCTTTCAAATACTCATTTAATTGTATCATTAAAATTATTTTTATTTCAGAATGGGTTAATTTGAAATAGTTTAGTACTAGAGCTAAAGTCCCAGATTTACTGCAAAAAGGAGTTTTTTAAATTTTTCATTCAAAACAAGACGTCAAGTCACCTCACACCAAAAACCCCCATAATCAGTCAAGACTTATATTTCAATGGGGAGTTCATCCACAGAAGTTTCATCTATTTATTGATTCATTTGCTTTTGTTAACCCCTTAAGACCCCTTCAGATGGCACTGATTTAAGGTTATGAGACTAAAATGTTAAGAGTTTTACCGAAAAAGTTGCCTTAAACAGCATCAATGCCATACTCCTAAAAAACGTACAACGATTTTTTTAAAATTCGCTTTTCATGTAATTTAATTTTTCACATCTAAAATTATTTCGGGCTATAAAAGAGGTTGAATAACATGTTCCACAAATGGAACTTTAGCGTATAAAAGGTTAGATGTTGGTCTATCCTAAACTAACTTTGGTAAACATTCCGTTCTGTTCCATCATAAAAAAAGAAGTAATCGACAAAAACTTCAGTTACATTTTACTTAAACCACCAGCCCACGTATTTTTGTCTCTACAACCCCGACAACAACCCGACTTTCCTTTTCAATCGGCATAGGTTCTCGATTTATTGCTAAGTCCCTCGAAAAAGAAACCTCCCAATGTCGCTACTTTGCATGTAAATGGGCAATTGCGACCGAATCCAATGCCTGCTCTCTCAATAGGCAACACCGAAAGGGTAGTGCTGATCTCTCATTGTCTACCGCGGAAGTACAATTGGAATTCTTTCATACGTGCTGGAGATGAATAACTTCTATGAATATAAGATAAGTTTGACGAGAAAGGGCCTATTTCGGATAATAAAAATTGCCACCATGTTTACGAGGTCCTAACACTTCTCGGATATTGAAAGACTTGTTCGCTATTCGTTGTTCGACACGGAGAATTATTTCGAAGCTTCCCAAACAATTTAAATATTTGAATATTTAAGGTGTTGTTTGAAATGGGATTTACTTTGATTTATCTGGTGTTTATGGGTTATAAAAGATAGATAACGAGCTAGTCATTTAGGTTCTTTGTAATGGAATAAAGGGTATAATATTTGCTCCAATTTTAAATCATTTATAGATCGTTGAGTTCCCTTAATTTTAATAGATAAAGCGTAATATTTAAGAATCTTTTCATTATTCATTAATATGTAGTTTGTTTGCAAGCTGTGATACTATTCGTATCGTTTAAAATAATCATTGTCCTGTATTTTTCATTCAATTGCAAACCTACATTTTATTATTTATTTTAATTTAAGTATATCAGTTAATATGCTGGAATTTTAAAAACAGAGATGTGGAATGAATTAGGATAGATAATTTATAGGGGAGACTCGGGTCTCTTGATTCTATGGGATACTTGACATTCTATGGGAGACAATATAGCTTTCGATAAAAATTTAATTTGAAAATAATAATTATTTTTTTATAATAAATTTGAATTATTCTCAGGAATCTGTTCGAAAGATTAAGTCTACCTATAATTTGCGGGACTTGAACTCGTTTGCCAAACTTTTATAAAGCAGTATATATATTTATTCTTAAAAAGATTTTTCAAAATAAAACAAAAAATGCATTTAGTATTAATAAAAAATGCATGTTTTATAAAAAAAAAATATTTTTAACAAAATAAAAATGAAATAACCGAAAAAAATAAAATTAAAAGGAGAAAGTGACCTGAGGCTCTCGTATCTACTTTTAAGTTTTCCCATCAATTAAAAAACCTATTAAAATTCATAAGAAAAATAAGCTTAACATGGTCGGCCTTTCCCATTTGACAAAACATTTTCCTTTCATGAGGTGTTGCTATAAGTGAACACAGTAATTAAGCTGGAAAAATTGCATCAAAAAAGTATGAAAGACCGGGGAAAGTTTTTAATAACAATTATTAGCAACAAAATATTAGTAACAATTTCTTGATATGCAATATGAAGAACACAAATATCAATATCTTCCGAGCACTTTTGTCTACAAACTAGGATTATTATTTTCCCAAACAATAAATGTAATATTTGACAGGAACTTATTAAATACAATAAGGCATTTAATTTGAAAATGTGCCTAATTGTAGGGGAAAGTTTTCCAACCAACTAAGGAAAACGTGCCACAAAATACATTACAATGATGCAATACGGAAAATTACCTCGATTACCTTGGAGTTATGAAACTACCTAAACAGAAATAAGTTTAAATTATTTAAAAAATAAATGCCTATTTACATTAAGGAATAATTGCAACACTAGTAAATACAATATTGGAATTGTAAATCTAAGGCTAATATGCATGTTTTAAGTTTCAGATAAAGAACTGAAAGTTACTCATAGTTGCAATATTAAAAAAAAATAGGATCGATCGACAACATAACGGCTTCTATTAAATCAACTCCATATCATATCAACTATATCATATGAAGAGTACAGGTGAAGAACCGCTTGATTTCTTTAGAGTGTCTCCGTAATTGTGTCTGCTTGGTGGACATTGGCGACCGGAAACTGGATTTTCTTTCGGTTCTTCATTCGCGGTACAAACTGTGACTCGTATCCACTGAACTCTGGCGTGAATCAGGGTTGCAGCAAAAGATAAACAAAGCGAGTAACCGTTTTTTACACCAGTTTAGGTGATTTCTCGCTATCGTCCCCAAAGAGGCTATTAAGGAAAGCCTTCAACGAAATAAAGCGGTTCTTCCCCTGTACTCATCATATATGATGGCTTGTTACCTAGGCCAGTTAAACCACTGGCGTCTAGTTTTAAAATAAATTTGAGTGAAAAACATTAAAAATTGGAAAACCAGCCCCGGTCTCCTTTACTTTAGCAACACACTACTTAATTCATAACCCTTAACTTGTTTAACGTTATTTATCGTATTTCTTTTACTTTTAATTAATTTCAATGATTTATATAAAAGTTATATGCCTACTTCATTATAATAATTTTAACGTTTTTTTAACGAACGGAATTACAAAATTATAAAATTTTGTTCATTTTCGGAACAATCCTTTAATATTTTCTAAAATACAATTTTATTGTCAAAAATACAATTGTAGCTAAACACTGAATGAATTTTTTTTATTAGTAAAACAAGTAGGTTTTGAAACAGTAGATATCCCCTGCAACCGCTTCCACATACTATTTATACATAGAAACAAATCTCCAAACACAGCTCCCCTATTTGGTTTTATTAATACTTTTAAACATTAAAATTCGGTATTTTTTCCTTCGTTTGTTAAGATTAAAGAAAAATTATGTAAAAGTGCTTGAGGAACAGCTTTCTTAATAATTAATTATTAAACCCTCAAAGTGTGATACACATTATGACGTCTTCTCAAACTGAGTAATACCAGATAAATAAATGTTCTTCTAAATTTTCACATCAGATAAATAAAAGTTTACCTTGCGATTGTTAATTGGCAACATAGTTTAATAAAGATAAAAAATGTCGTTATAAAATGCAAAGTTAATGTACATTAAATGTTTCATTTTTTCTTTCTAAATAGAATTTATTTCTAATGGGACAGTTATGTATTAGTGATATGCTAATGAAAAGAGGGAAAATCGCATGGAAATAAATTACAATATCATTAAAAAGTAATGATATAATTACGTCTGCGAAATAAATTTACGTATCAGTATTTAAACAAATTTGTGAACATCTTAAAAATGTTTTCCCCCTTTATTTATAGATAAAAGCTCAATATATTACGACAAAATTAAGTAATTAGTTTAAAATCCTAGTCTGTTACTTACGTTACAATTCCTTAATTAATAAAAAAAACGCAGTGCAAGAAATACTTTTTGTGGCACAATAATTAAGAGGAGAATAAAGTGTTTTAAAACTTGTTTATGATTTAATTTTTTCCTTACGTTTATTTGCGGTATTTATGAATTTAACAAATTAGAAAATAGCTATAAAAATATTTTGAAATAAATTGAAATTTTTTATTGAAGACATAAATTTATAAGAATATGAGAAATTTGATCTAGCATATGACATTTTTCAATAATTATTTGGAAATTGCAAATTTATATATGAAACAATTTTTATGGAACAATGTAAATATTTCACTTTTTAGTTATTATCAATATAAAATTTCACACTTTCAAAAACAATATCAGATTAACCACTTAACACTTAAAAGTAAAACCCGATTTTAAGATACAATACAAAAAGTTTAGGAATAATTA
Source organism: Hylyphantes graminicola (assembly GCA_023701765.1). Classification (NCBI taxonomy): domain Eukaryota; kingdom Metazoa; phylum Arthropoda; class Arachnida; order Araneae; family Linyphiidae; genus Hylyphantes; species Hylyphantes graminicola. Next base: position 32,381,293 of record CM043122.1, read on the forward strand.
AAACCTGCAATTCACTTTCTTAACACTTTAATGCTCTAGACTGGGAATTTTTAATAGTAGCCAGTGGCTACTAGAGTGAAAAAAAATGGTAGCCACATTTCGATATTTAGTAGCCAGTTTTTAATTTCAGTATGTACGACAAAAAGAAAGTGCGATTTTCCACAAAAGAAAATTTAATAATGACATTTTTGATATGATAAGATTGACAGTAAAAAAAAGTATCATACAAAATATGTAGTATTATGTGATTGGCCATTATTGTTAGGAGAAAATTATTTTATGTACAATCAGTTAAACTACTATTACTTTCGGAGAATTCCCACGACCCACGATTGTTCATGAAATTTTCTCATATCAAAATTGTTTAAATGAGTAGTTGAGATCTTAATCAGATGTAAATCAATCACCTGTAGATTACCGAAATCGTAAAGCAAAATTTAAAAATCAAATTTGCATTTAAGATTTTCATCGCCCAGCTCCATTTACGTCACACGGAGGAGGATGGAAAATTTCATCGATGAGCAACAACTGTCATCAAGTCTTTCTTCCCGACAAAATCGAATCGGAGAGTTTTATGATTTTAGAAATGCAGCTTCAGTATTAATTATTTGTTGAACAAAAAGGAAAAATTATGATCGCCACATTTGGCGACTGGGGTTCGATTTTTAGGTAGCCACTTTCGATGTAATAGTCTCCAGTTGGCGACTGGCGACCGCTAATCTAGAGCTTTATAACACTTACATACATATATATGTGTAGACTATACTAAACAAAAATATCTTTAGATGTTGGTCATAGCAGAAATAATTTAGGTTGTTATCCTAGTTTTTCATAATTTAAGCCCCTTCTCTGTAGCATAATAGGAATACTCTAGTTGTAATTGTTAATTATTAGATATCTTGTGTCAGAAGTAACACGTTTATATGTTTATGGATGACTAAGCAAATTTTACAATATGAGCCTCAGATATCAGCCAAGAGAAATTCCATTTATTTTAGTTGCAAGATTAAGATTTGTAGCAATGAAATTGTATAAGGTTGCAAAGAAGTAAAAAAAAAACGTTTAATTTATATTACGATTGGCTGATAAATTTGCAACATTTAGATAATAATTGTAACACCCTCAAATTTTTAGTTTTACTTTGTGTCAAAACTTGAATTTGACAATATATTTGTATTACTCATATTAACATTTATTAAGCAAAATAATTCATCAACAATTAATTTTAACCACACAATAAAATTATATAAACACACATAAATGAACTGAAATTATGGAAAAAATTGGTTTTAGTAAAAATAATTTTAAAATGGGGAAAAAATTAGATAACATCTAACTATAAGTTGTACTTAATTTTTTTTAATCGAGAAGGTTATTTTGTACCAAAAAACGCTTTTTAAAATATTAAAACATAATACTTTTCAATTACTACTGCAACAAATTCAAAGATATTAATTCAGATCAATAACAATAAATGCAATGCAATTTTCAAAAACTTATATGTTTTACATTGACTCATATATTTGTCTTTTGAAATTCAATGTTGAATTTGAAATTTTTTGAATAGTATTTTTCAAAAATGTCAAAAACTTTCAAAACTTTATCAGATTAGCATTTATGCTGACCTAAACAAAATTGTTATTACTTTTGATTCACGATTTTTTTCATTGTCCCATTCCCGCTATTTGTTGATTCTAAAAAGTTAAGTAAAGATCTTCAACAAGGAAATAATAATTTTAACTATTGCAAAAGTTTGTGTTCTTAAATTTTATAACTTCATTTACATATATGAGAGTTATTTTTTTATTATTTAATACTATGAAAAGGCAGTAACACCTCGCACATTTAAAATAATACAAATTATGTGAATGTCTTCTTGTCTTTGTTAGATAAATAAAAATAAAACTTTTATATGTCTATTTCATTTAAGTGGATTATTATTTTTTAATACTATCATCAATTGTTTTAATACTTTAAGCTTTAATCTAAGAAAAACAATTTAAAATCGGCTATTCCGAGCTGCGTTAAAAATCAAACTTCTATGAATAAAATTTGTAAACATACCATTGCCTAATTATCATCATTATATTAAAAAAAATAACGAAAGTTAACTAAACAATGGTAAAAAATGCCTTTCTGAAATGGCAATCATTATTAATAGCATTTGTATTAAACCTAATTTTATGTTCAGCTGTTTTTGTCTTATCGTTTTGAAAGTGAAAATGTTCATATGGTAAAACCCTTATATATCAACTAATGTGCATATCATATACGATAGCGATGTAAACATTCTTATCAAAATGACAGAATGACAATGATTTTATGTGTTTTTCCAGGTCTGGAAGGTTTAAATAAACTCTTGGCAGAAGGAAATTTTTAGTTACAGTTGATAAGCACTTCGATTTTTACAGTAGAAAATTTTTACTTAATTGAATGAGGAGCTATTCCAATAAAAAGAATCAAAGCCATCAATTGAAATACAATTTTATATCGTTGCTTATTTGAGAACTATTCCAAAATTATCTTTAAGAATAAATATAAATTTGCACTTTTTTTGATGTTGTAAATGTGTGTAGAAAGTAGTTTAAAAAACAGTTTTTAACAAGTATGAATCTTTTCTTTTGCGTAATATAATAACAATGAAGTTGATTTAAATTTTTTAAGCTTAAGTTTATAATACAGTTTAGTTAACTTTTTCAAACACTAAACACATTTCATAAAGTGGCATTTTTGAAATAATATTTAATAATATTTATTGCTTAAAATATCTACACACTTTCCCATTAAAAAAATTTTATTTTAAAAATTACTTTGCTTAATTAATTTTTACTGACACTAAAATTTTTTACTGTAAAATATGGAACGTCTGCAGCTTAATAGTTGAAATTTTATTTTTAAATTTAGTTTTGGAATAAATAAATATTTTTAAAATTCTCAAATAATCTTAATTAAAATGCATTATTTAATACTTAATGATAACATGGGAAAACTAAATTTTACAAAAGCAATAAATTAAATTGTCAGCATTACTATTTAAAGTAGTTAAAGCTAAGTACTGCATGAATTTTAGTTAATATGTAAAACAAATGGTTTTGTACCAATGAGAAATAAATAAATTCATAATTGATTGTATTAACAAACATCTTTTACAAATATATCTGACAAAAAAGTTTTCTTAAGCATTTCTTCATTCCATAGAAACCAACTATAAGGTTTGATAAACCAATGTTTAATTGATTTTATATCATGCAATGAAATCTTTTTTCTAGTCAATGCCTAACATTAGTATTTTAAAATATTGAAAAACTTCAAAATAAACTTACAACTCACTTGACCTCTTAGTGAACAGAATAAAATTGCAGTTGCAACCGCCAATTCTTCCAGGAAATCTAATTGCTTTGCAAATATACTGACAATCCCTAGTTCGTTTTTCAGCATTGGAAGTCATCAGGATCAATGAGAAAACAATGCAAAAAAACACAGATAAATAATTTCTGCATTTCATTTTTAGGGAGATATTTTTCGGACGATCAAAAAATTAAATTTTGGTGACCTAGTGTTTCCTTATATACCACAGTTACAAGAATTGTGCGGGAAATACCTTGCTATTCGGAAAAGTGTTTTAAACCGCCTACATTAAAACGTACCCAATTGTGACGTCACCAAGCAGTCGACCACTAAGATTCCTCAGAAATCCGAAAGAGGGGGGAGAAAGTTCCTCCCCCACAAAGAGCATCATAAAGGAGGAGCAACTTGTAGCTTCCGAACTTTTCAGAATGGTAAAATGAAAGCGTTTGTTATCAAAGCGTTTCTGACATCAGGCGTTTTTAAGGGGTTGTTCATCTTGTTTGTTAACTATAATTTGTGATCGGAAAATAAGATGGAAGACGATGTTTTTTACCGATTAGTTCTTTTTGTATTTTTGTGGCTATAAAATAATAAGAACCAAAAATATTTTTTTAACGCCTACATTAATACGTAGACTTTTGATTTTTAAACTGTAGGTTATGCAATTTTACTTGTTTTCGGCTCTCTATTTCTAGCCTACTTTAGGAGTTTTATCAAAGCCAAATACTCCTCGGAATATACTCCTCGTAATATTTACTTAAAATTTATTTAATACTGAATTACATATGCTTTTAATAAAGTTTAAGGACTTCTCATCTGTATGCGATTCAAATTAATATTAGGCAGTATTTTCCGAATTTCCAAGGCATATGAGAAAAAGACGTTTCTTTATTAAAGCATTTATAATTCCAATTGATTGAAGAGGCTACTTTTATTATTCATACTATAAATTCAATAAGCTGGATAATAAACTATTTTTTTTATGAAAATCTTTATTTTATGAATTATTTAATTTAATATTTTTAAAGGTTGGTTTTTACATGTTTTTATATTTTGTATAGTTAATGCACAAGGTAAAGAGCAGTAGGGCAAAGGGCTTTGAAAGAACTACAGTTTTAGTAAATAATTTTATATTAAATTAATTATACATGAATATCATCATGTTTTTGAAATTCCAAAAATATTAATTTATATTTAGTAAAAATGTATTGCATGTACAAGGGAGTTAGTTATTATGATTTACTTTTAACTTTCCTTTTCCTATCTTCTCATATTTGCGAAAAAGCTATTTTATTATCGAAGCTTCTTCTCAATCGTTTTTAAGGGTCTGTCATTTTGTTTTTGAAACATTGTTTTGAGATTGTTAAACGTGCAAACAGTATTTTGTCCCAATTATTATTTGTATCAAAAGTTCAATGGTATTATCTTTAACGAATTGTACAAAAACACCATCCCTTTCTTCCAAGAATTTTTTTTACGTGTTTTCATGCAAATAATTTGAAAATAGTATTTTAACTGGAAGCTTAATCTTTAACTGCTGTGACCAGTCTCATATACCCCTATCAATTATAATAAGGTTAAATAAATATCTTTGATAATTGTTCTTTGGTTAAAAAACCTTGGTTAGAAAACCTGAATGACTTGGTTCAATTTTTGCTGCACCAAACCTATGAACCAAACGATGAAGACTTGTTATAGGGAATTGAACTCGTTTAATGGATTTTGAACTTTCAAAAGTATGTTTGAAGGTTCAGATAACAGAATTTTCTTCTTTAACTTTTTGTGCTGCTTTCTTTTAATTTGCATATGTATTTAAAAATTAAAAATTAAATGGCAAACAAAAAATAAAATAAAAAACAGTAGAATACATACACATAAGAAGTCACGTAGTAGAAGCCAACAAATTTCTGTCAACTTATAACATCTGCTCTAAATGTGTAATTATTGAGTCCATCTTACTTCTCCTTAAAGTTTTGAAGCAGTTAGGAATAATATTGCGTATTTGCTAGAATTTTATCAAAAACCGAAGGGAATTTAGCAATACAATTTATTTAATAGATTTAACAATTCGATAATTTGATTTTAGTCTTATGAGTCATTAATGAAACTACATGAAATACTGCGCTTGTAGTTTTTAGTAACAGTTCTTAGAAGTTTGGAAAGTAAAATATTTCCCCCCTTGCTGGGAGTCCTAATCATTTCGTATCCACTATCTAAAACTTAGAACTAATTGATACAAATATTTAATGTTTTTGATATTTAATGTTAAAGCTTCTAGATTGTATACCAAAAAATTCAAAATTTTAAGTATTTGGGTTCCTGATATTAATTTATATACATTTATTGGTATTGAATAAAAACTGTATTTTCTCTATAATTGCGAATGTTCTCTGAAACTAAAAGAGGAATATTTTGAAAGTAAATAGGAAACAGGATGATGTCTTAGAGATTTAAAAATAAATTGAAGTAATTTGAAAACTTTTTGGAAAGCCATTAGATGATAGTATAAAATACTTAGAATTTCGATAAGGATTTTCATTTGAAATGTTCGGGAAATGTTATATTATTTTATGAACTTAAATTTTGCATTTTAATGCACCAGATATTTGTTTAAACATTATTTATAACACTGCTCTTATTTACGATATTCTAAGAGATCGACACAGAATTACAAGTGACATTTTACTACAAAATCTTACCAGACATTCGAACTTGGATCAACAAATCTGTAGTCCAGAACTCTAACGATTCTCTTATGCCAAGGAGGTCAAGTAACCAACGGTTAAAATTACTTACAGATTTTCAATTTAATGTTGCGTCATACCCAGAAAAATATTTTGTTGAAAGAACAAAAAAATTCGTCGATTCAACGAAATTTTTTATCAGTATCACCCACAAAAATTTTGTTTCCAGAAAAAAATTATTATGTTGAAATTATATTTTGATTCTTCAAAGTTTAGTCACTTTCACAAAGTGGTTTTGCTGCTTCATTTAAAAATTTGCCATTTTTACTAAATTATTTTATTGATTCAACAAAAGCTTAATTGATTCGGACTTTGGATACATTGAACGAGTGAGTCTGTCCAGGCGTACTCCAGGACAATGATGCCGTGTCTATGGAAAATTTGCAATTATATGGCCCCGAAGCTGTTGAAGACTTTGCAACTAAGCTATATCTGCCTAAAATAGGGCCAATGGGTCTTCAATGCCGATGTAAATCAGTTTGGCCTGGATTTCTGGGCAGCTGGTGATGTATTTGGAAGACAGTGGAGGTGCATTCTGGGCAATGATAACAAATGCTGGTTAAAAATACCCTGTCCGTCCTCAGAAATCTTCAACGTCTTTAAGTGAGTTGACTATTGTGAATGGTGTAAATGAAGTCTAGTGAATATTTTCGATTTCATATTCTTTCCGTTTCGTGTTACTTTTTGTTCATTTTGTCCACTTACTTTTTGTAATAAGACCGAAAATCGCATAACCACAAATGAAAATGGGAGGACAATTTTGCGTTGAATTAGTTGGTTGGTTGGTAGACATATATTTTCAGGCTTGTGTGCTTGGACGCAAGGACCCGCTTATAAACCTTCGTCAAGTAGGACACCACAAGACACACACACATACACAAATGACAGATGCTGCCATCTGTCTCCACCTCCACAATTTAGACATGTCCCTGAAGGGGAGGTTGAATTAGGGAATTTCTAATACTAATTACTCCAATGATGAAAGTGAGCCTATTTTCATTAATTTTTTAATTCAGATTTTGGCTTTCCATATTATAAAAATACAACGTTTTTAAGAAGTAATATTATATGCATTATTTTTTATTATTATTTTGACAAGCATTTAACTAAATGATCTTGTGAAGATATTTTGTGTAGTTGCAAAAACTCGAATAAAATTTTCCTCGCTGAAATAATTCTATACCTCACCATTATTCGTACCACCACTAGCGAAGTGTTTTCCTGTCTTCTTTTATCTATTATTTGAATGGGAATAAATGGGTTAACTAGAGTGAAATATACGTAAGTATTTTAAATAATATTTCTCTTAAAATACATAATTGAAATAAAATATTTGATAAAAAATTTTTAAGAAATATTTCTTAAGTGAGAATAAAATAATCTCCATAAATGATGAAAGTTAAATTCAAAAAATTTAAATTGCAGTTGTCTTGTACATTTTGGGTTAGCCCCCATTTCTTCAATGCAATGTCATAGTTGCTTAAATCGTTTTGTTACGATCACTTTTATGACTGATAAATTCATTCACATGTAAAAATAGCGTTGGAAATTCTTTTTCATGATAGACAGTTCAAAAGTGTGATAATGACCGGGTTTTTTCTTTTATGGGAGTAGCTAAAGGAGTGTTGGGAATTTCTTTTCCTTGATAACTGTGTTTGCGGATGTGTCAAATGGCTGTTTTGATATGGGATAGGTGATCTTGATTGTTTGTTTGGAAATACCTATTGACTCATGAAGTTGAAATTTGGCTTTATCTCGTAACGAATACACGTAGTTTCACTTTAAGAAGTACATAAGCATCTCGAGATTTAAAAATTGAAAATTGACTTTAAACTAAGCGATTACTTTCGTCCTATAAAGATGATTTTTCAGCCAATAATAACTTTTGATTCTATGTCTGTATAGCTGGTCCAAAATATTAAAAAAAATTACTATATATATATTTTTTAAAGTAGCAAAATGGTGCAAGTACTGTATACGGTCATAAATAAATTAAATTTTAACTCTTCTCAAATATATGTGCTATTTGATCTCGTATAGGGCAAAAATTTAAGTATGAAACAACCATATTGACTGTTGTAAATATACATATGTTTAAATATTTGAATTTTTGTATGGTTATTTTTAATTTTTTGCCATTTATAGCAATCTTAAATTCTAAATCTAAATGAACCTGGTTTCCAATTAAATAGAGTTACAAATATATAGCACAATTACTTCCTGCAAAAAAGTTCATAACATTTGTGGTGAACCTACTTAATAAGGTTTTGCTCGCGACACGCAACATTAACACCTTAAGTAAAAGGTATTTCTTTGTAAATTTGAATTTAGCAATATCCTTTTCGATTACTTTATTTAAGTAATTTTATACATTCATTGGCATTGATTTGACTAGAAGATGGAAAATACTCTAAGTTTTTTTTAATCATATCCTACTGAATTCGTTTAACTACATTTAGGTAAATAATATATAATACGAAGATGTTTATCAAAGTCTGGATTTTGTTAAAATATAAATTATTAAAAAAAGTGCCAAAACTTTCTTTAATTGTAAAAATGCGCGTTTGAAGCGTTACAGAAAAAATGGTTTAATCTAAAACAAGGAAAAATTCATGAAATTTACATTATTTCATTTAAGAAAGATCAAAAGAATACAATGTATAATATAGATTTTTGTAAGGATTTAAAACAAAAACAAAAATGCGCATCCATTAAAACAAAAGTATTTGAGACATTTGTATTATTTGATTTATTTTTTTACGCGGTGTTTAAATAATTATTTAAAGTACAACTCCTACTTCTAAGTAATCTTTTCTAGTAAATTAAGAATTAAATCCAGAGTTCCCCCTATAAGCCGATCAAATCTAATTTCCAATAAAATTACAAAAAATCTGATGAAATGGAGGAGGGTAAGGGGGATCTGATAAATGAAATTTAAGTTGTTCAAGGTAATACAAAGAGTGGAGTTTTTTCAAATGAAAGATTAAACATTATGTTGAAGGCTAAAGAAAATCTTTAAATCTTTTTATTAAAAATTATAGTTCTTTTTAACACATGTATGTCTGATCAAAGAGCTCATCAATATTTAATTCTACTTCAGTTGTCAAGTATCATTACTTTTTCCCTTAGAAAATTGTCTTTTAGTGCTTTATATTAAATAAGTACCAAAGTTTTACGCGCTAAATAAATGTACAATTAGTGTGGCTTGCTTATTTTCGTGAAATGAGAAAAGCTATTAAGAAATTTGGGGCACCAGAGCTGATTAATTTTGAATGAACGCTTAAGCACAATTTGTTTTAAGAGCATTCATACATTTGAAGAAAATATAGCTTGTGGGTTTATATGACAACGTGAACACATCTGTCATTATATGTAAATTCTACAAAAAAAAATGAAGTTGACTTTTTATTGCATTGCTTTGGGTCTTTTGGGGGTCCAAATACAAAGTGGTACATAAACCAAGTGAATGAACAGTACTTTTACCAGTGAATGAACACAAAAATGTCCAGTCAAACATGTTGGATTTTAATTAATGACCAGGACAACCAATCAGATGCCAGATAGCTCCCTACTAGATGAGAGAAAGTCAGTGTTGCCAATCCATCCAGTGGAATGATTTTTAATCCTTACTTTTAAATGTATTTACCAACTGTTCATTCACTGGGGCATGTTCATTCACTGGTCACTGGTCAGTCTACCCTACATTGAATTGTCAAAATATCGTTTGGATGTTTGCTATATATAAGAGAAACGTAACGAAATTGTTTTACAGTGTACATAGTCAGTGGAATAGCATACCTTTAAAAAAATATGTTCACTGTGTATATAAAAAGAGGCACAGTGGCTTAGTGGTAGTGCTTCGCATAGCCACGCCACCGGTCCGGTGATCAAATCCCAGATTGGGCGCAGATCACCCATTCTTTCATACCATGAGTGGGTTTATAAAATGAGTACCAAGCATACTTCGGTACTAAACACTGGGGTTTCTGAGTGAGGCTGACCACCTTACCGGGACATATGCCTAGCACCCCAGAGCCCTAGGTCACGAAAGATTAAAAAAGACACGGCACGCATTGAGCCAGTAATGGGCTGTTGGGCCAAAGAGTTTAAGTTTTAGTATATACACTGTTAAAAATTTCAGTTCAACGGTGAACCAAATATTGGTGAAAAATGAAGAACTTCCGGCAGATACACCATAAAATGGTTCAACCAATTATAACATTCTGGAAATAGACCTGCTTTCACGAAAAAATTGGTTCGACTTCTACTCCAATAGCACGATAGTTCGGTTCAACTTCTACTAACCGCAACTGACAGTTTAACTGTTTACTCAAACGCAGCGCCATGACACAGTAGTATTGTTTCTGCTTGACCAGTCCGTGGACGAGTGGTTATGACATCGGCCTAGAGATTCAGCATATCTAGAGAGCGGGGGTTCGAATCCCACCTACTGCCAGTCATCCTATAAATCGGATATCTTTACTGGGACAGACGTGCTCTTTAAATCTATGGGGTTTTAAGTCCCGACGGCGTTAGCTTACAATGTACGAAATACCGTTTTTTTTTCACTTTTCACTATTATTATGCATTGGTAGAACCATTTTATGGTTCAACCTTTCACTATAGTTACGTGTTGGGAAAATCCCGCATATGGTTCAACCTCTCACCATAGTTACGCAATTTGAAAATGCCGTTTTATGGTTCAACAGTCTACCAAATCATGGTTGCAGCAAATTTGAACCGTATTTTGGTTCAACCTTGAACTATTATTTTTAACAGTGTAGAAAAGAGGGGAGCTTCACTAAAATCCAGAAAATAATAGCAAAAATAGTAATTACTTAATGTAATAGTAAAATAGTAAAAATAGTAATAAAAATAATAATAACCTAGAAAATAATTCAGATAAAATACGACGCCCGTCGCCAATAGCCCTCGTGAAGCTCTAGTGCGACGGTAATTCAAACCTTACCTGATTGACAAAATTTTCATAGATTAGTTCTTCTTCTTCTTATCATTTCCTTTTTAGAGGGTCCCGGATGGCCGAGTGGTTAGCATCGCAGGCTAGCAGTCTGTGTGGTGTAACGGGTGCGTGTTCGATTCCCGCCTTCGCCCTGGATGTACTTCCTTTCTCTGTTACAGTAAAGCTCTTTCTGTGTCTTACTTGTTATTGTTGTCGGGTTTGTGATTATACTACAGAAGATTACTGCCAGAGAGTCCGAAGAGGTTGGACTGTGTCTTACTTGACGAAGACGCCCCGGTGACACACTCGTTAGGATTCTAGCCTTAGGAGCTGCTGGGGTCGGGCTCGAATCCCGGTCAGGCATGGATGTTTGTGACTGTCAATAAATGTTGTTATTTGTCTATGTGTTTGTGTCGTCTCTTTCTTTGTGTGTCTCTTGTGCTTGTGTCATTTCTGGGGCTTAGTACAATAGACTTAAAGTCGCAGTGCTTGGCGATCTTGCCCCCCACCAAGAAAGTCATAAGTCATACTTGACGAAGGCTTATAAGCGGGTCTCTGTTCAAGCATTACAATCCGGAATATACATGTATGTAACTTGTACTTGTATCCTTTTTAGAGTTGAGCTTATAAAATATAATTACGCAACATGCTAATTTCTTTTCAAAAATTTAAAGTAAACAACAAAGAAGTCGACATCAAATAATAGCTTTGAGTTGATTCAAATAGCTAAGCATAAAACATTTTTGAAAAATAAAATATAACAGCTAAAAATATTTTTTATGAAACATTAACTATATCCTATAGCAAGTTTTAAAATATTAATTTTTTGAAACTTAATATATCTCATTTTTGATTTATCTTTGTATATATATGTTTTTATATTTAAAGCAACTTTTTTTCTTCTTTTAATAAGAACAAAGCTTTGATTGAAAATTCGAGATTTATAAAAAAACCTATTTTTATTTTACTGAAGCATACTTAAAACCATAAGTTATTAAGACTATGCAAACTTTTTTGAAACATAAACCGATTAATTATGAATGAATTACGCTATCATTGTCATATGCTTAAAAAATACTTTAATGAAATGAAGAAAACTTAGTTGATAACTTTTTTACAAATATTTTATCTTATTTTTTAATAATAAAACACAAAACGTATTTTTTATCGCCAACATTTTTTGTTGATAGTAAAACCTTGTGCACAGGGCTGTGTTTTATTTAAATAAATATATTTGAAGTTATTATATTTTAACAAGACTATTTTTAAGATTTTAATTGATTTTTATGAATAAGCTGTTTATTAAGAAATAGATTAATAGATTTTTTTGTACTGAAATATTTTTTACTCGAAAAGTTCTAGTCATCTTAATTTTAAACTCGTATAAGATATCTTTCGGTTTTAGAACGCCCACTTATCAAACATTTGTTAAAGGGTATGCATTTATTCATTAACTAATAAGGTCCTGAAATTCAAGTTTAAAGTTTTGTAAAAATGTTTAGATGACCAAGGTTATATACAGTGGTAGATGTGGGAAAAAATAAGAGGAGGGATGCCTTTAATTCGGATGCCTTCACCCCCCCCTCCATGAATAAAAATGTATTAATTTATATTTTTCTTTTCGCTAACTTTTCTTAACTGCACAAACCAGATACTAAATAAAATTATGTACGTCTCGGGTTATTTTTTTTTCAAGTTCGTTTGGAAATTACAGAATATTTTGTCTTACACATTTGGCTTTAGTAAAAAATAATATGTAAAATGAACCTAAGACATGTAATAAATCCTAAATTTTCTGAAAACTCCTGGAAACTTCTTAAATCGTGATATCTACTAGAAAACAACAAAAAAAGCAGTTTTTCCAGAACTCCGTTTAGATTTAATTAAATACAAAAACAAGAATTTAAATTAAACAAGAAGTTTTAAAGAACAAATCTAGCCTACTTTCTTAAAAACTAAATACTTTTGAAATTGTTTTCGGAAATCAAGTAGGTTTGTAACAGTAAATGTCCTATACAGTTATACAACAGCTTGTACACATGATTTATACACATTAGAGAAAACATCGCCAAACACAACATAGTTATAATTTAAACTTTTAAAAGCAAAATCAATCTCTGAGGTTACAACTTTAATTTATGCAAAAAAAAGTTTTAAAATCCGACAGATTGAACAGATTTTGGAATAGGTACGAATAGCATATGGATATCGGCAGCCCCATGTCAATACCTACTTTTTCATTCTGATATCTACTATAAAAAAAGCAGTTTTCTCAGAACTCCATTCATATTTTAAATAAAAAAGAATTATAATTAAACAGGAAGTTTTAAAGAACTAAACTTAAAGAACTTTTTAATTCTTTCGAATTAAAAAGGAAAGAAAAAGTAGGCTAAAAAATGTTCTAGTTCTTTATTTTTGTTGGGAATTCTCAGTTCTGAGATAACTTAAATGTTTACAGAACACTTACTTAAAATTCAATGTTTACAGATTTACTATTTATTGAAAATTCTCTATCCCTTTAAGACCGGCAGTGGTCAGATGGCGCTGATTAAAAATTATGAGACTAAATTTGGAGTTTTATCTAAAAAAAATGCGTTAAACAGCTTCAATGACAGCAACTCCTTAAAAACAAGGTCATTTTTTATACAAATAACTATTGATACAAGTCAGCTGCTTAGGCATCGATATTTTTGAAGAGCTTGAGCATTCTTTCTTATACCCACACGATCGTGATAGCTCGGTCTATCAGGAATTTTCAATTATCCGAATTACTTTTAGTCCCAATTAGATAGGATAATCGAGGCTGTACCTGTATATTGCATAACCATGAACAAATTGAATAATCGAAGTGAAATCCCAGTCGTATGAAGGTTGCGGTTGTTTGGTAGGGACATATGGGGGAATTATGGGTCAAAATTCTTAAAACTTAGTGACCCCGGAGAGAGAGTGACCCATAATTCCCCCATGTGACCCTACATGTATTTTCTGGTTTGGGTGATTGATCAGAGATCCGCTTATAAACCTTCGTCAAGTAAGACACACACAGAGAGGAATTACACAAAGAGCGAAGGTGGGAATCGAACCCGCATCCGATACAGTGCGCAGACTCTTAGCGTAATGGTCAGCGTTCTTAACCAATGGGCAACAAGCTCATTGTGTGTGTGGGGGCGCGGGGGGGGGGATATGGATTAAAAGGAATATAGAAAAGGGGGGTATAGATTTGAGGGATTTTAGAAATGAGGAGACTTATAGCCAGTTTCTTGAGATGTTGGGTGACGCGTCACCTCGAGTCTACCCACACTTCTAGCACTGACTATATCTCTTAGTAAGTGGAAAAGTGTCGTTTGCTTTGTGCTAATACCCAATGTAAGATATACGTCTTTTTATCGGTATAGTGTGATATCTCAATGTAAAAAAAATTCTGTAAAACTACGTGACCTATTTTTTGTTATTTTTTACAACACAATGTTGTAAATGCAAGATAACAGCAAAGTGAAATTTTCGGTACTTAGAGCCACGAAAAGATTGGTGCTATCGTACTAAATTGAAGTTTTTAAAGCAAAATTTGCAGCCAAATGAAATTGACATCATACTTAAATTTCATTATTGTAAAGTTTACAAAACAATATTACTTTACATAATTTGTAATTTCAAAGGGTGATGTCAGCACTTTTACCATAATTCTGTTCTGTAAAATTACGGGATATTTTTACAGTGCTCAATTGAAGTCTGTAATTTTCCCGCACTCAAATTACCTAAAATCACCGCTACATAGGGGAGACCGGGGATAGTTTTCCAATTGGGTAAGTTTATCACCATGCCTTATATTGGAAATTAGCAGTTGGGGGCGCCAAATGGTTTTATAAAGCAACGCGTATTTTTGCTCAGTTGGCGTTGTAATATTGTCGTTTAAACTGCTTTTGTGATTTTTTTATATAAAAAGTTCAGTAACTTTTCATGAGTACATTCAAACCAAACTGTAACCTATTTTTATCAAACTTAAAATTTTATCATTGAGTATGCCATATAGTGGTTTCTCTATCTACGTAACTATGTATTTTGTTTAAAATAATTTACAATTTTATTTGTCAAGGTACTATTAAAATAAAACTATGGCCATGGGGCATGCTTTCCAAAATTTTGAGGGGCGATATTTCCACCATGCCATGTAGAAAAGCGTTCTCTAAAATATATTAACTAAACTTAACATTACAAAAATATCATGTTTTTAAAAATGTTTTTCTATTTAATATAACCATGCATTAAGTTCTAAATGTACTGGATGATAATTACTTTTATTGAAATTTGTTAAAATAAAGTTTGGTTTAATAAACTGCCTTTTTTTCAAAATTTTTTGCTTATATTATAGTTATAAATAAAATGTACACAAAAAGTAAAAGAACATGTTTCTTAAGTGTTAATTTTTTTTTTTTGGAATAGTTGCCCTATACATTCTTGGTAGTCTAAGAAAGTATACCGCGCATACGGGTCGTGTTTTCCCGCACAGCGTGTTTGCATTTAACCACTTGTTGCCAAAGTACATATTTTCTTTTTTGGAAATGTAGCAATGCTACTTTGAAGATAATTATGCGAGGAAGACAATAATATATTTCCTTCGAAATAAATAAAAGTAAAAAAAAACATACAACAATAAAAACACGGGAAAAAAACTCTGGCCCAAGACTTAATTAAAAACCCCAGGTAAAACACTAAAAAGGGCTTCAGCATCCATCGCATGGGAAACATGACTAAAATTGCCAAATTATTACCAATGCAATCATCTGGCCACCGTAAGTACGGTGAACAATACATTACAGGCACAATTACGTGTAAAACGAGTCATAATGTTTTACCCCTAATATCGCATTTAACTATTGTTAATTAATTCACTTTCCTATAGGCCTCCAATATCGTAAAACGTCAGTTGCTAACACTAAAGTAGGAATGACTGACACCCCTCTCAATATACGACTCAGCACTCTGTAAGAAATCAGGAACGTTTCTGTGAAATTTTTGGCACCTGAGGTGCCTAATTTTTACCGGTAATGTTCCTAGAATATATGAGCCACTTCTGATCAAGCACACAAGCCGGAATATATATGTATCAACCCTACCCCCTATAGGCGCGTTTACATGAGCCATCGAATCCATGGAATGAAGAGCAAACTCCGCAATTTTTCCCTCTTGGAGATTTTCGCCCCGGCAGTACCAGAATTGCAGGGTTTATTGGGGGGGGGGAGTTTCAAAAACCTCCAAGAAATAGGGTTTGCATGACGTTTCATTCCATGGATTCGGCTACAGACTATCACTTGGATTAGAAGTCCTACTCGACCACTTTTTCCCCTAATGCAAGGTTTGACATTCCATGTAAATGCGCCTGTAAATATGTGACTTATGAGTCACTTTTCCTAAAGTAAAACGATCATCCATTAAGTCAATATTTTTATTAAGAAATGTCAAAATTTTAAATTGGAAAGAAAAAAATACACAAGACCCTAAACACCCTCTGCGTTCCTTTTCCGCAACTAAGTACGTACCGGATTTGAGCCACCAAACTTTGGTCCTATTCGTTAAACCATCCATAATTGCGTGCCACGCGCAAGTGGCCATGGTTGGTTTCTAACAAAGATTCATTGTACTGAATTGTCTTAAAGAATGTAAGTTAAATAAATTTTTTTATAATTGTGAGAAAAATTTGAAGAAAAAAACCCGGTAAACTTGAGAAAGTCAGGAACGTTGGTGATATATAAGAGTAACATTGCAAAATATTTTCTATAGTACATTCCGAAACTCAATCAAGTGACGAGATCAGCACATGAGCTGGCCTTCTACTGAAATACTGAAACATCAACAACAAAGTATTAAAATTTTGTTTTGATCAAAAAAAAAAACAATTAAGTTTTCAAAGCAATTTTTATTTTTTTTACTATATGCATAAAATTGTTGCAAAAGAGCAATTCAAATATTTTTCTCACAAATTTCCTAAATTTAATTAAATAATTTTATTTTTAAACACATAAAGTAAAATGGAATTGCTTTCTTTGTTGAGTTGAATAATGATTTTGACTCCAAATGTTATCATGGAAGAAGAAATCGAAATAATGATTATGAAACAATTTTTTTTTTAAACAAATGCTTTGGATGATGCTAAAAAAAATATATCTCGAAAAGTTTTAAGCAATAATAATACGCATACATTCAGAATTAAATTTTTCTCAAATATGAATATTCCATCTATAACTGTCCGTTAAACGACAAGATAAAGTATTAGGTTTTAAAAAATTCATTATTTCATACAAAACTTCTAAGAAAGCGAATGAATGATTACTTTAACTTCAACGAAAACTGATTAAATTTCAATTTTGTTGTCACCCTGAGTTAAATAGGTTCTTTCTTAAAGTTCTTAAAAAGAATTAATTTTATTTTTAGTGGAGCATTTGTTTTTCGAGTTGGTCAATTGAAATTGACTGTTAGTTTATTTTGATAAATGGCCTGTATTACTAATTTTTAATGCTCACGATAAGTGGAGGCGTTTATTGAAAACAACAAGAACTTCTATAAATGGATTTTCGTATAAAAATCAATAATAATTTGCATCTAATTTAATTTAGGTTTAGCATATTTTTTGTTCTTAAGAAATTTGATCGTCTTGAGGAGAAAAGTCCAATCAGCTTATGCTAGATATTTATACTTTTATAAATAACACCACATTTTCGTTGTGAATTTAATCTCTGGCTTTTTGCAGATTCTGTATTTTTCAATTAATGTTTTTGAACTGAATGGTCTTAATTAATTAAATTTTGTATAAATGTTATATACTTTTAAAATTGCTTTTAATAATAAAAAAACATTATTACTTTTTCAATTTTTTTTAAACGGGGCTGCTTTGGGTCATTTTACTTCGTACATATAAATATACTATGAAAATTGATAATTGAAACTAAAATATATGCATTATTGATAGAGAATTTTTGAATAATATACAATACAATTTAACAAAACATTCATTAGAAATTTCAACATTCCTTATGTATGAATTGTTAAAAGTATTGCTACTTAAGTTTCTTACTTCATTATTCATTTTTCATTACTGTGCAAACAATCTTAAATTTGAACGAAACTATTTTTCCATTAAGTGTTCATACGATAAATATAATTTGTCTTTTATAATATTAAGCTTAATTTAAAAGAATGCTAATAGAAGCATTCTTTTCTACAAGACATTGTTGGAAATCCCGCTCCGTGAAATTTTGGAAAATATGCCCTGTTATCATATTTTGACTTTAATAGTCCATTGAAGAGTACAATTTCAAACTAATTTTAAAACGAATGTAAAGTTACTTAGAGAGAGGATCCACCTTTGAGTACACGCAGTGATAAAACTGTAAGTTGAATCTCTATATAATATAAAATTGGAATTGTCGTACGCTTGAAAGCCATGTGACCTACGCGGCTTCAGCCAATCAGAAACGTCAGAAACGTTGAAATTAAGTGTGGTGGTGTGCTGTTTTTGTGCCAGGACTGCTTCAGCTTGCGTTCCGTGGCTTTGGTAGAGAACGTTTCTTAGCGCTAGAGCTACGTGATGCCCTGGAGCAGTCCAACGGAAACTAGCTTATTTTTCAACTGTTGGCATCGGTCTTGAGTTTCCGGCCACGGATCGTAAAAACCATAGAGTTAGGAAAGAGAATAGAGTGGTATATATGTATGTGTGTAGTAACGCAGAAAAGAAATAGGCTATAGAGCGGTGCATCTTGGGATACTCAGTGACAGTTTCCATAGTTTCGGCTACTATGTTATGCGCGGTAGCTGAAAAAACTGCTAAAGCGGTGCATCTTGAGCTACCTCAGTGCCGGTTTGTTATGAGCAGTAGTTCGAAAAACCTGACAACCATGCTTCAATAAATTTGAATTAATAGACCCAAAGACATTAAATAGAATGGACTGCGCTTCTCATAGTAAAGCAGCTTAGGGATGGAAAACTGGAACCGTTTTTTTTTTTTAAACCGGTGTTTCGGCCCCGGTTTTGACAGAATTTTTTTTATGAGGCTGGTCTGAACTGGAAACCGGTTCTTTTGGGAAAAACCGACGGAAACCGGAACATCGTTTTTTTCTCAAAAACCGCCACCCTTGCAAATAAGCATTATGTCCTAAACATCACAAATAGACAAAAAGAGAAAGGTTGCTACATATGGCAACTCAACGCTACCGTTTCGTTACTAACTATTCCAAATTGTCGCCAGACCTAAATATCAGCTGGCCAGCCGAAGTAGTGACTTGCATCCGTTTCCAAGACACGTGGTTTTCGCTTGGTGTTTTTTTAATGTTTTCGCAGACGATTTTTTGCGCATATTTCTTATTTTTTTCTTCTGGCTTTCATAATAAATATTAATTACATTTTTTTAATCTGTGAGCATGTAAACAATAACGTTAAATCTTAATTCAGTAACGCTTTGTGCAATATGCAAAATGCTTGTGCAATTCCTAATTGAAAAAAGAATTATAAAAAAGGATTTGTCACACCCTTCACAGGTAAAATTTACTTAGTTCTGCATACTTTTTGTAATTGTATTCTTTATAAACTATACTTCTATCGAGGAAATTAATTCTATAAGCTCTGTTATACTGAAGAATCATACTCATGATTAAGTCAACGTTGTTTTAGAATTCCAATTATAATTAATCTTTTGGGCCAAGTTAATTAAATTAATGGTCTGGAAATTGACAGCTTAGAAGTAGAATATTTTTGATACAATTTGGTAAAAAAAAAAAAAAACTTTTTGCCATCGTAGCTTTTGAGTTATTTATATTTAACCCTTTCAGTCCCAGTGATGCCATTTGGAATCACCACTTTCAATATTTTTTCCAAATGTATATGTCATTTTATGACATCCTAACACACATCATTCGATTCTTCACACTTTGTTCAATTAGACAATATTTTACATTATTCTCAATAGAAGTCAGAACTACTATTTTTTTATTTAGAAAATAGCTAACAAGCGTTTCACCTTTGAAAGTTCACTTCAGTTCCACATATTTAAAACACAATTTAAACTATTTCAGTTAAAATAGTTGCTAATTTTTTAATAATATGGTAAGATACCTAAAAATATATATATCAAAGTGTTTTTAGGTAATATTTATAGATTTATTTTGTTGTTTTCCACAGTTACAAAGTTTTGGCATTATTTCAAAAACCATATAAGAAATCAAAGTGAATTTTTTTCCTATGGAACTCTTATTTTTGACCTAAAATAAGCTTATTTTGTGAATATCAGATGTTTCTGTAGTGTAGTAAATTTTTGGGACTAAAAGGGTTAAAAGGTCGAACATTTGTTGAATTTGGAATATATTGATGCGTTTTAGAAAGCTGGGTATATTTCAGGTGAAATAACGGAAAAAGCAATATTTCAAAAAGACCTATTTGATTTTTTTTATCGGACCATTAGAACGAAATTTATGACTGCTGAAAATGTTCACCATGTCAATCATCAACTTATATGACAGCAACACTCTACAAAAACCTACTTAATGTTCTTTTAAATTAATTTTTAATGCAGAGTCCACGTAATTCAACTGTTCAAGTAATTTTCAATAGACGTACAAAAGCAAAGGAATAATCTGATTGATATCTATTAAGAAGATCTTTAAAAAACTAACGATTCATCTTTGTTCATTTCCAAGCTTCGTTATCATACCATTAGATTGTTGGCCTCACGTGTTCAGGTCGTTGTGGAAAAAAATCGCCAAATGGTAAACTCGCCATACATGCGAGCCAAACGCGACACAGTCATGTGAGTGTGTAAGTTAGATGGTGAGGACACTTTAGGTGTGCGCAGTCCTTTCTATTTAATGTCTCTGGATCGACCCCTCTGCTCCTCTTTCGTAACTCTATGGTAAAAACAGCCGAAGCCGATGCATCTTCCCTTTTTCGTCTTGCGCACTCTCCCCGCTGGTCGGGACCTTTTAACTAAAATATCTTCCCGATTGTTCTAATTAATTTTTGAAGTATGAAATTATATTGAATAGGTAAACAGAGAATGAATCACCGATTCAGTTCTTTAAATGTTTTTTGTGAAGATTAAACGCACTGAGCCAAAGGTGGTAACTAAATAAGCTTAAGAGTTTGACGTCATCGCATCGACCAATCAAATCGTTTTTCACTGGTGATGAAAATTTATGTTTAACGAGCAGGAAGCATATTTTATTCAATGCAGATTGAATAGATGAGCATTCTTGCATTGACCGTACCCACTTATTAGTCTTGAATGTTTGTTTGCGGAGCAAACAAAGAGGTGTTACATAAAAATTCTAGGGGGTTGGCGAGCGGAAGCGAGCAAGGGCGAAGTTCCCTAATAGCCGCGAAGCGGTCAATGGAATTGCGCAGCAATTCCGGGGGTTGGCGAGCGATAGCGAGCAGGGGGCGGAGCCCCCTAGTAAAAGTATATTTGATTTAGGTTTGAATGTAACCATAAAAATTCACTCAGCGTGGAAAAAAATCACCAAAAAAGCTCTAACGACTATATTACAACACCAACAGAGCAAAATTGCTTTTGGTTGACATAAAGCGGGTTGATTCATAAACCAAGCAGCCATTTGGCACCTACTAACGGCTCATTTCTTGCGTAAGGCCTGGTGGAAAACTTACGCCATGGGAAAACTAGCCCCAGTCTCCCCTGCTTCGATTTCATTGTAAAATATTAAAAAAAATAAAACTATGTAACAAATTATTATTTCCAGACTTGAAATTGAGTAAAATAATATTGATATTATAAACGAATGGAAGTTAGTAATAGTTATATTCTTAAATTCATAATAAATATATTTTTACATATTAATTCTTTTTTCCTATATATTCTTATATTAACTCTTATTTCTCATATTTTCTTTTATTTCTTATATAATTCTTATTTCTTATATAATTCTTATTTCTTATATAATTCTTATTTCTCATATTTTCTTATATTTCTTATATTAATGCTCATTTCTTATATTTTCTTGTATGTTATATTGCTTTCATTTATTTAATTTCCGATATTTAAAAAGTATAACATTAACTTTTTATTATAATATTAACTTAAATATTTGTTAAATTTCAAGTAGCATCGATTTTAAATGAAGTAATAGTTTGTAGTTTCAATAATCCACACAACTTTTTTTCGTTCTTTAGAAAAAATGCAAGAAAGACAATTTCTATTACAAAGTTCACTCACGCGTCTTTCCCTATCTTGTCGATTCAAAATTTCAGTCCTAGTTCTGAGTTTAAATACAATCAATTTTTGTAAAGTTCCAAGAAGTGCAAAAAAGTTCCAGATTGTTTTGATAGTTTCACATCATTGAGTGAACGTGTTTTGTAAAGCAAAAAGGGGCTTTTTGAAAGCATAGGTTTTCTTCGTTTAAATAGCTCATTTTTGTTACAAAATGAAAATCCACTAAAATGTTTGCTGTTTCTTAAAGCAGGAATCGTGAATAACTTTTGCAAGAATGATAGAACTTTGAAGATTTATTAACCTGAGAAAAAGTATTCATAAAAGATACTCGACTTTTTATTTACATAAATGGATGCGGTACCCAAAACATTATTTCTTGGAATAATTACATAGACTAGTAAATTATAGTGGTTTTATATCGCACCGTACTCGTAAAAGAGAGCTATTAGCCAAAATAGGATGCAAAATTTCGATACCTATCGATTGTTGCAATCGGAATAGCGATCCGAGCCTTAGTTCGTCTGCAATTAATAGATAGGTCTTTTTTCCGAGTTCGTTTTTGGATAAAAATGAGCGGGAAAGAAGGACCTATCGCACCTGGCGATTTTTCGCTATGTGTTTGCAACGGCAATGAATTTAGGTTTGATGTGCTCAAATGGAAAGTTTGTAGTCGGTAATTAATTTGTTTATTTGTTTCTTTATTTGAAACATTCTCATTTAAATACCATTTCAAAAGCTCTATTTTGTTGGATTTAGTGCAATAATTATTATATGCAACCAAAATTCATGTAATATGTATAGTATACAAAATGATCTGTCGAATTTTATATAGATATATATATTTCTCAAATTGATATTTTTGCAAAAAAAATAGTTAAAATCGTTTTCAACGTTGGGGTATTTTACTATAAATCTAAACTCATTTTAACACTTTTTGCGATAGAAAGTCATTGAAGTTTGTGATAAAAAGCCATTGAATTCAACTGTGTACATAAGGTATGCGGTAACCCGAGAGCTTACTTTTAAAATTTGAGATTTTTTTCTTATATTTTCATGAGTTTTAAAATGATTTTAAATTTTTAATGATACTTCAAAATTAATTATTTTTGTTTTAATTTTAAACATGATACATAGTAAAAATTTGGATTAAAAGGTTTTTGTAGAAAAATGAGGATATCATTTTTTATACCTTGTAAGTCTTGATTTTGTAAAAGTGATTCGTTTCATAACACCTATTTTTTATATTAACAAACTATTATGATTTTAATAATTGAATATATTAAATTATAAAAATGAACATGACTTGAAATAATATCGTAATTTTATAATAAGAGATAAGCCTTGTCACATAAACTTCATTAAATTGGTAAAACAAGCCTTTTGTTTAAATTTATAAGCTTTTTGTTAAATTTAATAAAAAAAATCTTTATTGTTGATCTATATATTATTAGATTATAAAAATGCATTAAGTAAATGAGTATTCTTCATAAGTATGTTTCTAATCTATAAAAATAATTTAGCTGCACATTTTTTTAGGACCGGTCTTCATAAGAGCCGTTTAAAGTTTTGGTGAAAATTCAAATTATCACAAAATCTTTCCAAATGAACCTTGATCCAAAATATTTGGCATGGATATCTATTTTATAAGTATCAAAAGGTATGCATGGTCATTTTTACTTTAATTGGCCTTTGCTGATATATTTTCAAACAGGTCTTTCTTTCACGAACAAAATCGTTCAAATTTGCACCCGAAAGAATTTGAATATCAGCACAGGCAAATTTAATTTAAAAAATGCCAAATATTTAATGGTTTGAGGTTCAATTGAAACGATTTTGTGACAATTTGAATTTTTACTAAAACTTTAAACGCCTCTCCTGAAGAATGGTCTGTTTCGCAATAGGTATATTTTCCGCTTAAGATGCGATATAATGTTAACTTTAAATAAACATTTTCAAGCAATAAAAACAAATATTTACAAGTAGTTTTTCATTTATTTAAAAAAAGTTAAAATCTTGAACTTTTTTAAAAAAGCTACTTCTCTTTCAATTTTGAGAATAACTTCAGCAAACTTCTATAGTTTGTTTTTAGTACTATTTGTTCAAGAACTGTGCATGGATTTTAAAGTGTAAGCGACATTTCAAAAGTTACATGCATTTACACTGAGAATCACAAAAAAATTACAAGTTATTGCACTCAACAACAACATATTTTTAAAAAGCAAATATACATAGTATATCTTATTCCATGCACAATTATGTGCACCATTTATATAAAAACGCAGGTTAAAAATTCAAAATTCTAACTTAATTAGCAAAAAAGCATTAGCGATTTATTAAACATAAGAATTGCAAAACGCGAAAAAGAAAAAAGGTTGAAAGCAGACGAACTGCGCATTCAAACTTATAGGAATGATTCCAGAAAATATTTAATGAGTTTTTCTACAAAAGATATTACGAAACTTTCAGTAAATGTTCAGAAAGATATTGTGAATAATAAAAAGTAAAAACTGAAAAAGCGATATTTTGACCAATTTTTGGGTGTCGTATCCCCATAATACTTCTGCCGAGATTTTATGAATAATGATAATTATTCAATTAATTAATAAATTTAGTTGGTTAGTTTTATTTTTTCTAACTATGAGGATCACAAATACACTCTGGAATCGGCTACTAAAGTAAAAATGTTGGCCTAGGGTTCGGGTCCGGGCACCGCCAAAATAACTGCCAACCTATAAACGGCAAGTCCAGCCAAATATGTCCGACGAATAATACCCCGTGTAAGGGAGTGCACGTTAAATATTTTTCAAAGTCGTAACGCTGCGTACGATGTCAACCTTAACGGTTGCGTTGGGTGCCTATTCAGGTATCGGCTAGTCACTTGACTGTGGTTCAAAACTATGACGCACGTCGCCAAAATCCCTCGTGTAGCTAGTGCGTCGATATTCTAACCTAACCTAAGAATATTATAGTGATTTTATACTGTTGTTACAAAATAATTTTAAAAATAATATCTGCGCAAAAAAATCTATTTTATATCTATTTCGCTTTTCAAATTAATTAACCCTTTTAAGTCGCGGTCTTTTATTTGCTGTGTTCAAATGTATGATGCCATGTTGCATATTTTCGAAAAACAGCAAAAATTTTTGCGTTTTATAATTTCGTAATCCATAAAAGGAAGTAATAATAATAATAATAATAATAATAATAATAATAATAATAATAATAATAATAATAATAATAATAATAATAATAATAATAATAATAATAATAATAAAATAATAATAATAATAATGATAATGATAATGACAATGATAATGACAATGACAATAACAATAACAATAACAATAATAATAATAATAATAATAATAATAATAATAATAATAATAAAGAATATGTTGATAAAGTAATAATAGCATGCTAGTAAAAAAATTATACACAGTTTTTTTTTGAAAATTTAAATCGCCCCTCTCCTTAAAAACACGTTTTACAGCAAAAGCAAGTAAGAATTAAGATTTGAAAGTCGTCACTATAGATGTCTATGGACCAATCTTAGGAAAATCATCAATTTGCGTCAAAACCGATTTTTCAATAATATTTTTCAAATTGTCTCTTAAACTATTTCTCAGATTTGGAAAAAATTTATTTTTATTATATCCTAATTTAATCCAAACAGTTTGTGTTCATATCTTACTGGGAAAGGTTTGGAAGTTTTTAAAAATCAGTTCAATAACGTGTCATATTTAGCGATGCTTTTTTTGCAAAGATGTCTCGTTCGTTTTATAATGCAACAAAAAAGTATATTTTACAATGAAAACAATTTCATAAAATATATTTTGTCAATGTTAAGCATCATTTATCTTTTTATAGAAATTTACTCGAAATATGCATTTCGACGCACAATATGCATATCGCAAGTTTACTGGTAAGATAGGTAACAACAACTTCCGAAATGAGTTCCGGGCTCAAAACGGCATTCCAGAAAAGAACTGCGTCATATAATTGTTGTCCTCGTAAGCTGTTTTCAAAGCTTCATGATGCAATTTTTTTATAAGCTTACTTCTGAGTCTCAGATCGGAATTGGGCGTGTCTTAAAATAATAGATTATGTGATATAAAATATTTTTTTGACATTAAAGGATAGTGTTCAGTAAAGTGAAGAAGCCAACTTCATTTCCACTTTGACAATACGAGAAATAAATAATAAGACAATATTCTTTTAATTAGTCACATAAGTAACAGTCAGATAGGTGAAGTCTACGCATATTTCTATTTGTTACCGAAGTACGATTTATTTACTAATAATTCGTAAACATTTGCATAAGACATTATATCATAGTTTTTTTGCTATATTTAAAACCTTGATAGATGATTAATATTCCAATTTAATTTCGTCGCTAGATCTGTAATGCCCCGTCTTATCTGTAAATCGGCATTTTTCATAATATATTAACCCAAATAATAACATTTATACAGAGAGTCACACGAACCTTTGTCTTAAGGAAACCCGCGTTTACCAAAGTCATTATTTTGCTGAATGCTCGATAAAATGCTATTAGCGAAGAGGGCACTTAATTGGCAAAAGATTGACTCAGGTGGTTAAAAGAAACGCAGAATTTTCTAGTTCTTATGAATATTGTGCACGTAAGAGTCAATATTGATTTAAGTTTTGATGGATGGTTTTTATAAGTTTTAGTTATCTCTCCAACGGTTAACTTTCCAAAACTTTCAAAATATTTTATTTATCCACTTATTATTTTTGTCTTTGACTAAATTTTGCATATAATTTGACGCCCTCCCATTAAAAGTGTTCACCTTTTCTGAAATATGCTCAGATAAATAGAAAACTTCGTATTTCTAAAAAGTGCTGTTGAAGAAGAAGATCATATTTGTTAGTGTAGGTATAATGGCTAGACGCGGCTGAGACTCTTTTGCTGCAAATTAAAACAGTTTAATGACAGCAAATACAATGAATAGACATTTCCTTAGGTACTTACAGTGTTCCAGTTTTCATAAATTTTATGCTATGTCTTCACTTGTTACGGCCACACTATAAAAAGTTTCTGAAAAATTACTGAACATTTGCGGCTATTTTTTTACATTACTGTGTTGTGATATTTGTTTTACGAAAAGTAATATCTTTGACGAATAAAGTCACACAAACAACTTACTCCAATAGAACAGAAAATGTATGTACATAGAATCACTGCTAGTGAAACAAACGTTTTAGCTAGTACCACACAATAAATTTTACATCATATGCAGATTCGCAGCACAAGGTGATGGCAGCACTTTACCATCACATGTGATGCTAAATTATTTCATTATTTTTTACAATATCTTACACATTTCTGTAACAATTTAGAGCACTTGAAATATAATTGTTCTAAAAGAGTGGTAACTATGCTATCAAACTCTTTATTGCAATGGTTTACCTGTTTTTGTTGACGATTTACAATAAGATTTTGTCAGTAGTGGGAGAAAATTTCAATAGGATGCTTCAGGTTCTGTAGGGTCAGTAGATTTGTCAGTAGGTTGCTACTATTATTAGATACTTATTTGGTATCGGCTTTAACCATGGGAGAAATGGTTGGATGACATGCCAGAGTCACAAAGATAGCTTATGATAAATTATGATAAAATTTATTTTGAAAAGCTAATCTACTTTTTAACAACATGTTAATATGGATTTTTTAGAAATGTGACATTTTGATTTTCAATATGCATTAACAAAAACCATTAAACTATTTTTTTTTCAAATTAAAACATTGTCTCAACTATTTTTCTTTTTTTTGTGGTTGTGGCCATTTACGCTCTACTATTCTACGAAAATAATAGTCAGTCGGGCATGGGGAGAAATGGGATTTTTAGGCATTTTCCCCTTTGCTTGAATTGGCTATTATTCTTCCATATTAAAAAAAAAAAAACTTATCAGAAAATAATTAACAGAACTTTTATAGCATTGAGAAATATACAAGCATTTAAAATCAGATATACTTTCTATTCTACTTTCTATACAAATTTATAATATTAGTTTTATTAGCTGTTAATTCTAATATTTCGCTTTTATATTGTGGATTAGAGAAAGCTTTTGTACATGATTTTATTTAAGGCTCGTCATTAAAAGCCTGTAAACATCCTCAAAATAGCATCACTTGTCCAATGAAAGTCCCCTATGTCCAATGTCCAATGCAAGCTCATAATCGCCCTAATGAATCCTCTACGTTTTCCTTTAGGTATGAGTCCCTGGAGGGAGAAGCGATGCCCACAAGTTGCCTAGAAGCTTCGCTTTTATTTAGGTTTGACAAGGAAATAAATGACATTTTGTTAAAATTATGAATGTGTTTTTGCATGATCACCATCAACCCTTTAAAGGAACAGACGCTTCGACAACATAAAAGTAAGCTATTATTTGGCTGTAGATAAAACCTTGGGACAAAGCTTGACACTATTCATTTCACCCCTAATTATGAATTACATACCTTAACCTTTTTTTAAAAACCTTTTTGGACCTCTTGACCGTTTTGAAGACCTCTGGGCCAAAACCAGCCTAGTGGTCTTTAGAACGTTAAAACTGTGATAGAAATGAATTGCTCTCTTTCCATAGACCTTCATTACAATTTTATTTGTCTATTTTAATGAACAAATAGGCCCTGTGTTAATTACAATTTTGTCACACGAACTCAGTAATTTGTCTTGGGGTCCGGCTTAGCGCCCACTTCTTGAAGTTATCCGGCAGTTTCACTCAGCCACTGGTAATCCTCGCACTCTGGGAATTCCAACGGATATGTGTGTATATATAAACGTCACACCTTTTTGATGCCTTCATACATTTGCTGATGACTCCCGCGTCTGTTACCATGGCTCACAGAAGCATCAATGAGACAGTTGGTGAGTTGGTTGAATTTCAATTTCTCTAGTTGTATGATTTTGAAGCTATTACTACAGCATAGTGATGTTGTGCTAAGAGCAATGCCTCCCTAAACTTATTGGCATACTAAAATTATTGATATCAAAGTTCTCTATAGAGTTTAAGATAGAGTACAATAATTTTGAATGATAGTATGAAGATGAAGAGCAATAGAAATCCGGGATCCATTCAGGCCATTTCTTTAAAATGCAAAGATTTTGTTATAAGTTTAGCTCAAGTGTTTTCCCCCACCACATTTGCTTTATTAGGGCATTGAATCTTGATCCATCTATTGTCCACTGTAGTAATTAAGTTATGCCATTTGAAATATATTTTGAAGAAGGAAAAGGTCGAATTATTCTACAAAAATCGAATATAAATTACTCTCTTTTAAGATAACCAAGAAGTTAGGTATGATTACTGCTGGAATGATATGTAGCCAATAATTAAAATTTTGTTTTTAATTATTTTAGTCTATTTCTATAGATTTATAAACAAACTTATACTATAAAAAATGTGATACAATAAAAGAAATTATTGCTCATTTAGAAAGAAACTATTTTACAAAATTTTAGCCAAATGAAGTAAGTTTTCGTTATCAAATCCGCAGAGTATTTTAATATCATTTAAGTTTTTAATGAAATTGTTATAAATGTTACATTGAAAATTTAGATGAATTTTAAACCTCTGTTAGCTAGGAGAACTATAACGGTAGTATAGCTTATACTCATTTTACTCATAAAAATTTGGCTGACGGGTCATTCTAGAGAAAATAGTTTCTTGTCCCTAGTAATTGTCTTAATAAATTATGTTGGGCAAATTCGAAAGTGGATACAAAGATTACAACACATGTCAGACATTGAATTTTTATTTAACATTTTATATATTTTTTCCTCCACTAAAAGGAGATATACATGTAACAACGCTACGTCTCAAATATTTTCCCTTTTATTTTCAAACAAATAAAAAAAAATTTAAAAAAAAACACGGTTAATGAACGCTCCATGTCCACAAACGTTTTTCCTATTTGTTTTCTTTTTAATTAAAGCAAAATATTAACGACTACACATATTTGAATTAAAAAATATCTGCATTGAAGTAATATTCGTACCGAATTTTCGACACATTTATTGTGCTCTGAAGTAATGCTCCTACCTTTATTGTACATATTGTTTTGGAATGTAATATAGCTAAAAAATTAGAATCATGATTGTACATTTTTCTTATTGATTCTTCATATTATTGTTAAGAGAACCTTGTAAGCACTTCTGGAGCAATATTTTTCAGGTACTTCCGTATTTCTTGATTCCATTTTCCGTATCGTAGTACTTGATTATTTCGGTCGTTATTTATCCTAGAGAATCAGGTCTTTTTGTTTTTGTTAATACAAGACATTCTAAGTTGATTGCAAGATACAAAATTTGAATTATGGGACGTCTTCATACAATACGGACTAAGATCTGAACTCTCCATTAATCTATAAGTAGCTCTAATGTGAAGCTAATCCGATCCAACCAATGCAAAAACAGCTTTCAGGAGGCTTCACGAGTTTTTCTCGCCAAGCATTTCAGCGTATTCCTATCTCTAGACCGGGGCCACTTTTATTTGCCACACCCGGTATAAATATATATATTTATTTACTAAAATAATTATTTGTTTAAGCTAAACTAGTTGATGTGTTTAATCCCTTCACTACATATTAAGTTTCATCTTGAAACCCTACACCAGTATGATGCTTTACAAAATAAAACAATTGTTTTGTTTGCTTTCAAACCCGCAGATGTTTTAAGCTTTAAATTTCAATAATTATTAGAAACAAGCAATTAATTAAAGGGTATGGTCAATGCACCTTAATGCGAAGAACTTTACGTGATAGGAGCATTACTGTTTTATTGATTGTTTTATGGTTTGCTTATAAAATATGGTAAATGCGACTATGAGTCATACATACCAGGCTCCAAAAGGTCTGCTTGAGTACGATGCTTTAACTCCAAATATCAAAAAAGTTTTATTATTAGATACCCGACAGTGAACATGCTTTTTTTTTATCTAAACAATGTGGAACTCTTACAAATTTCAATTATTTTATATTTTAGCCTCGGAAAAATATTTATTCAATACTGTATTTGTACTGAGTGAAAGAGGGGAGTAAGTGTTTGTACTGTGATGTTAGAGTGAAAGAGGGCTAAGTAAGTATTTGTATTGAGTTAACGCATCGCAGTGAATTCCCTAAATACGAAAAGGATTTCAGTAATAGAAAGAAGGCAAGCATGTTACGTAATTTCGTTTACGTAGCGTGAATTTTCTTTGACACACTTTGATAAAGTAACTTAATCACATTATTATTAAGTTTTTCTAATAAGAACATTTAATTGTTTGAGACTAACAGAGACGTATTGGAAGTTTTGGTAAAAGGGTTTCGCGAATTTATCTGAATATCAATTTTTCGACTAGGAAGAATCTAATGGCGCATATATATCATCCTGCCATAGTGAATGAGTTAAAAAAACATCTGTACAATAAAATGTCTCATTAAAAACTGAGCTGAAGGCAGCATTTGTTTTTCGACATGAAAAAATAATATATAAATCGAAGCAGTTATAGTTTGAAATATCAAAGTACTTCTTATATATGACATTCTAAGACTTTCTTCATTATAATTTATTTTGAACGTGGACAATATATGGAGAAAAACAATTTCTGGCAAACGTTCATTTGTTGCAATAAAGATATCTGTGTTTCTAATGAAAAAATAGCAATTTGAATCAAAACGAAATAAAATCAATGACGAATGTTTAAAGTTACATTTAAATATTCCGTTAAAATGTATTTGTTGATTATAGAATAAAAACAAAGGCTTTGCGTTTGCAAAGGCTATTATTATTAATCATAAATAATTTTTTCAAAGCTACAGAAATTACAATTTAAAATAAAAACAAGGGTTGGTTTTAATTTGAAGCCTAGCAAACAATTTAGTCTACTGAGAGTTTTATGTTAATTGCATTTATTTAAAGATATAAAGATTTACAGCAATATATATTAAGGGTCTAGCTGCAAAACTCTCCCTCTACAAAGTATAACTAAGATATCGGGACCGGCCTGTTTATTGGCGACTTTTGACGATCTTAAATTCAATTGGTCGAAGTCTTTAATACTCTGACCGGCCACTATGTGGTAGTTACACTTTGTAAAACATGAGTTTCGCATTTACGTCCTTCATATATGATACACTGTTTTAAAAGAAATTTACCTTACAATTTACATTTTAATAATTAATCTAGAATAAATAATTTTTCTGTTCTCCTAATTCAGAGTCAAAACAACTTGATTCGGCGATTTTTTTTTATTTATGTCGTTGGATACTTTGGATATAAGTAAGTATCACAGCATAATATCATTCCGTAAATTAAGACGTGACGCTACTCTTACAAAGTTGGGGTGGTAAAAGTCACTTTTTGTATGATCTGTTCTGCATGAAGTTTCAGAGACTCATTATAGGTAAGGATATGGACTAGTAATTGGGTCCTTTGAATGTATGCAGTCAAATATATGTATAAAAGTCTTGGCCTTATAATAGAAGTTAAAGAAATGATTTTTTTAAGAACTATGTAAAAGTAATTAATATTTTTTTTGAAATTTTCAAAATTAATAAAGCTTTTTTTCTTAACGAAGATACAATTTCTAAGAGGGCTAGACAGGAACTATTTGATCTGAACTTATTGAATTGAAGTTATACTCATTCAGGAGAGTAATTTTTCTCTAGATTATTTAAACAGTTTCAAAGTAACAAACATGTAAAAAATACATAACTTAAGTAAAATTAGAATCTACACCATTTAAAAAAAGCTTTTAAAATAAGCCATACAAATGCATTAAACACTTTTTAGTAAGGCTAATAATTTTAATTTATATCAACGGAAAGGATGTTAAAGTCGAAGAAATGTAGTATTTTCCCCTAAAATTTAAAAATAATATTGATGCCTTCAGACCTGGTTGGTTGGTAGGCATATATTTTCAGGCATGTGTGCTTGGTCGCAAGGACCCGCTTATAAACCATCGTCAAGTAGGAAAACACAAGACACACACATACACAAATGACAGATGCTGCCATCTGTCGCCACCTCCACAATTTAGACACATCCCTGAAGGGGGCTTCAGACCTGGTTTTTTGAACTAGAAACACGACTTTAAGCTAAAATTTTTTTCTTGACATTATCCTTTAGGTTTTAGCATTAATTGCAATGCAATGTGTTTATATTCTTTTAGTAGTATTGGTAAAATAAGATTTCATTTATAATTAAGTTTTTATTTCCGTGATTGAAAACAGTGTATCCATTACAATAGTTAAAATATGCTGAGACATTTTTCTGTGAAAATATTATTTTTCCTTGACAAGGATTCAGAATTTATCTTAATTAAAAAAAGTAATCTTGCTTAGTGTATATTAACTTCAGTCACTTTATAAACACGGGAACAAATAATTTATAAAAACCTTTAGCAGACTGTCTGTCTAATTTAAGAAGAATTTTAAGCCTATATTTTTTGGTTTAAGATAATTTGATTAAAATATTTTACAGAGTTGATCTGGTGATAAACATCATGACTGTGAGTTTTATCCGTGTTTCTCAGTTGAAATGGCACTAAATTCTGTTTCAATATCAAAACGCCACTGCATACATCTGATTGTATAATTTAGTTTGAATTATAGAGTTACATGACAGCTATTGTAGTACGACGGGCGTCGTACTACATACATTTGACGTGTTTCCCCCCAAGGACTCGCTGCAGGCCATCTATACTTAATAATGACGTATTTTTATTCTTGTTATGATCTCTTCTTTTACAGGAATATACATTTTCTCCATGCTGATGATGCTGACCATGCTACCACCAGCTCATGTTGTTTCCATGGCCTGCAACGCATGCGGTCCAGAATGCGCTAACGCATGCGGCACTGCCATGTTCCGAGCTTGCTGCTTCAACTACAACAAGAAGCGAAGCGCACCAACTCAAAACATGGAACACGTAACTGCCGATGCCGTGGCAAACCTGTCTGAAGGCCTGGATGCCAGCCCTTGGATGAACGAAAATTCAGGAGATACTGCTATAAGGATCAGGTACCCAAAGCCTTACTTGGCGTATAAGTGGGCTCAATTGCTTGGGTTATCAGATCGTTCATTGAACAAGCAGCAAAGTGGAGGAGATTTCCTCTACTGATGACAGTACCTCTTGGTGGTAGAATTTCGATGTAAAGATTGAAACAATCAATATTGTTTAATAAATGTATTATACCTGATTTTCGTTGAGTTATTGTTCTAATGATTAATTTTTTGTCACACTGTTAAAAATATTCATCTATCATGAACACTGACTGTCTAGGGATTGTTGGAGTTTGATTAGTTATTTGTAAAAGAAAAATCCAGTAGAATTTTTTTCCTTGAAACACAGTTGATTAAGACATATGAAAGGTGTAATAGCAAACTTATCCGAAGTGTAAATAAGATATAGGGCAAGGCTCGTTCATCGACGACTTCATACAAATGAATGAACTATAGTCAAAAGTTGTCACTGCAAGGAGAGAAACATAACTAGATCCTAATTATATTGTGAAGAACGTGAGTTTAGCATCCTCCTCTTCACATATATATGACTTAAAAGACAAGAACTAAAGATAATAAAATATTTTAAAGTATTTTAATTGTTTGTACTTAAGTCAGGTGCCGTCAATTGCAGTTAAACAATGGTAGAATTAAGAATGGCACATGTTTCTAAACCTTACTTGGAAATCTTGATGGTCAAAATAATTTCACTTTTTTAGTGACCGATATAAAAATACAACAGTATCAAATGCATTAAATAAAAAAAATATTATTTTTTCATAATTTTTGCTGTATTTTCAAGAGAAGAGGTATTGTGATACGGTGTTGAAATCGAAGCATCTTGTACAGCTGGGGAAAAAAAAAACGCTCCACCCCACGTTTCTCAGCTGCTATTGGGCAAGGAACTTTGTGAAAGGTGTCATTTTTCAGGAAATAGCGTAAGGAACTGAGAACTGGCAACAAAAATTGTATAAGGGGTCGTCTACATATTAAAATGTGTACCAACTTTGAAAATTCCAATGGCAACACCCAATTTTTTTTACATAAAAATGTTCAGCACCTTCAAAATACCTCATCTGTAAAAAAGAATTATTTACTTTGCATTATTTGCTGAGCTATAAGCATTCAAAGTTGAACGCCCATAATGTTTAAAAAGTTTCATAAACTTTTATTCATATTTCCACAAATAAAAGGAATTAAAGAAAGTTTTTTTTTTTCATTATATACTTCTTAATCTTCCAAAAACAAATCATACAAGTTTTTTCATCAATTTTTCAGTTTTAATAATTTTTTATTTAAATTTAAATAATAAAAAATAAAACATGAATAGCAACCCCAAATTTTTTTTACATAAATCGATAAAGTAGATCAAGTAGAACCAAAATCCCAAATTTTTTAATTCAAAAACAATTATTTGCCGAGTTATTGTAAAAAAACTGAAAAAGACGAATTTTAGGGATCGTGTAAAAAATTACTTGGCGAATTCGATCCTAACTTGCATTATCTTTTGGTGATTGAAAAGCATTTGTTGATAAATGTTTATTCAAATTATTGATGTCTGAAAAAAATCTAAAAATCTTTTCTTATTTCAAGTGCATGCAATGTATTTTGCTTGTCGGATTAACTTTAAATTATATCGATTACTATGTTTTTAAATATGTGTTATTTCCAATACAATTTCAAGAAGTGAGTATCAAAAATAAATGTGCTAAAATATAATTGGAATTCGGTTTTCTGTAAATTTTATTGTTACCACATTGCTTATTTAAAATTATTAGTGCCCACTTTCCTTGATTTTAAATCATTGCCCAATCATTCTGAATAATTTTATTTTGCTTTCCTTAAATATCGTGTTAAGGTTGTAACCCTCGTTTTGAAATACGTGGTTTATATTACCGATAAAGGGCGACACATTTTTAACTAACTTTTTGCAGCAATATTAATGAAACAAAAATTTGCATAAAAAATGTGAAACATTAATGCAATAATCATGTTAGTCAATGTGATTATAACTAATCGCATTTGAAAATCTGTTCGTTATAAATAACCGTATATGCGACTTAAATTAAAATTAAAATTTTTTATCTTCTAGTCTTTGTTTTATTTCTGACTTTATAATTTCAAAATAAAAAACATTTAAAAAATCACAATATTAGTGAAGAAAGTTAAATTCTAGCATCCGTTGGCGAGATTATGTTAACCCAGTTAGTTTGTTGTTTTGAAAAGACGCAACCCAAATATTACTGTTTTCACTTTAGAGATGTCCCCCTAAACGAGTTCAAAATTAATGCTTTAATATCTCAGCAAATAATGCGAACTAGATCATAATTTTTTATACATGGGGTATTTTGAAGGTGCTGAAAATTTTTATGTAAAAAAAATTGGGTGTTGCCATTGGAATTTTCAAAGTTGGTACTCATTTTAATATGTAGACGACCCCTTATGCAATTTTTGTTGCCAGTTCTAAATTACTTACGCTATTTCCTGAAAAATGACACCTTTCATAAAGTTCCTTGATCAATAGCAGCCGAGAAACGAAGGGTGGAGCGTTATTTTTTTCCCCAGCTGTACATTACCCAATACTTAGCTATCAGGGGTACATCCTATGAGAAAGGAATTTTTTTTAGCCTACTTCAATTTGGATCAATATAATAGACAAAAAATAATATTAATACCCTAACGTCGCATTTGTAAACCTTCCTTACTTGCGATTTGGATGGCTGAGTGGTTTGGCCCATTACGCTCTAGCAGTCTGCACGCTGTAACGGGAGTGGGTTGATTCCCGCCTTCTCCCTGTGTATACTTCCCTTCTCTGACAGTAAAAATTCTTTCTGGGTCTGTCTTACTTGACGAAGGCTCATAAAGCGGATCCTTGATCAAGCACACAAGCTGGAATATATATGTATATCTACCCCTACCCCTCCCTTACCAAATAAAAAGCTTTCAGTTTTTAAGTTTTTTTTTAATTTGTCCCACATAAATGATTCAGTACTATGGTTTGCAACACAATCATTTAGTGTTTTCATTTGTTAACATAGTTGTTTAAATAACCATTGTTCAATATAATAAACAAACATAAACTAAAACGTATGATTAATTTCAAACATCCTGAAATAAAAATGTCAATACTATCAATTGTATTGCGTTTAGTTAGAAATACTAATAATCAAAGATAGTTAAATTCTAAGAAGTGAGGCTTTGAAAAAGCATATCGAATTATAAAAAATTGATATCTATTCAATAGCTTTTAAGTGTACCAATGATATCAAACAATAACGGAACTTAACGACACTGTAACCTTTTGAAGACACTACAGAAGAAAACTAAAGTCATAATCGGTATTTGTTTATATTAAGAATTGAGTCAGTAGTATTGCATGTTAATGCAGATAAGTATCTATAGACGTTGTAAGTTATCTTACCTTAAATTCCGGATTTCTCGGAAATTGTTGTAATATGCAAATCAAAGTGACAGTTTGATATAACCAGAAGGTTACTCATTGTAACATTAAACCGAAATTAAAAAAAATAATCATATAATGGGAGATTTTTATATTATGACCAAAACTGTTGGTGCGCCATGAACTATTAAAAGTTTTCCAAATATTTCTTGATTTGCAAACTTGAAGGGAAAAATAAAATATTCCAATTTAATTTAGAAAAGCTATTTCAACATCATTATTTAAAAAAAAAATGGTTTTGAGTTGTGCAAACAGGAATTTGACTAAATTAAAAAATAATTTAACTTACTCTATGTTCAGTCGTTTTAAAGTCTCATAGAGATAATACATTAGTTTTGAAATAGAAACAACTGCAAAAGTATTGCTTATGGTATGGTATGGTATGATACATATATATTCCAGCTTGTGTGCTTGTTCAAGTATTGCTTTTGCCATGCAATCATTTTTTCACCTGGTATGTGAATCGCTATTCCAGCAAAATAACTGAAAGAAAATAGAATCGGGTAATTTAATAATTAATTGCTAAATTTTAAAAAAGTAAAGCCTTCTTCAGAATATTTTGGGACAAATGAAATTTAAAAAATAATAATCGAATGGCATTTCATCTTTAAATTTGCTTATTGCAATTTTTAAATTTGTAATGATGATTCTCATACCTGATGAAAAAATGCTTTTATGACAAAGGCATACTTTTGGAAATGGAGATTTAATTTGCCTTTGAGCGTGTCAAGAACTGGGATAATGAATTTTGCACTCTCATGCTGCCATCTATGTAGTATTGTAGATATTAAAATTTAAGATGCTAGCATTCTAGTGGAGAAACTCATAAATTTTTTTTATAGATATTTTAAAGTACATTATATGATGAATAGCATACTTGGTGATAGTTTTCTTCTTAATTAAGTTATTTTATTGACTACTGAGAAGATATAATGATCTATTGACAATTTCAATAGGTCACATATCACAGTGTTCAATGCGTTGACCTTGATCAATACATTTTGCCATTCGAAGATGAATCAATTTTTCACAAATATTTTTTTTGACTTAATTAATCAAAAATTATATCCGTGAGAAATATTGGGTAACAGCTAAGTATTCAATAAATGTATTAAAAAGGTTTAAAAGAAACGCGATAGATGGCAGCACTCCTCCAACAAAAAAAATTAAAGAATGGAACTGCTCAACAAACGATGGTGTTCGGTCGGTTTTTTTAAAATTAAAGAAGTTAGAATTTAACAAAATAACAATTATCTGTATCTAATAAAATGAATGTTTTGTAAAAAAGGAACTTGTTTAAACCTTTTTAAGGTAAGGGACTAAGGGAGAGATAACATACACTATTTTCATATATCTTTTAGGCAGTTTTTCAAAGAATCAGTGCCGTAAAACGTGGTAAATCTGTACGTATTTTTTCTGTCGTGCAAAATGCTCCCCATAAAAATACTGTAAGATTTTTATAAATTTTCCAAATCAGTTTTGAACCGTGCATATATATATATATATATATATATATATATATTATATATATATATATATATATATATATATATATATATATATATATATATATATATATATATATATATTATATATATATATATATATATATATATATATATATATTTATTTACCTTATATATTTTTTTAAAAAATTACAGAGGAGCCATTTAAAAATATAGAGTGTATTTGTGATGGTGTAGGAATTTTTGAAATTCCATTTCTTTGCTTTATTTAGATAAAAAATTATTTTGTAGCCAGTATTTAACTTTATCGGTTTCGGCGCCAAAATGAAATTTTTCTTAGCCCTTTAACACCGGCGCCGGCGGTCAGATGGCGCAGATTTAAAATTATGAGAAATTAAATTATTAAACAGCATCAATGCCAGCAACTTCATAAAAACAAAGTCATTTTTTTAATACAAATAACGAATGGTACAAGTCAGCTGCTTCGGTATCGATTTTTTTTGAAGAGCTTGAACATTCTCTTATATACCCGCACGATCGTGATAGCTCGGTCGGAAAGGGCTAAAATATCCCACAAGCACTATATACAGAACTAAGTAATAGGAATAATTTCTTTTTACATTCCTACTGGTTCTCTAATAATTGTATATAACTTAAAACATGGTTATAAAATGGTGCAATCTATATTTTTTTGTACTAACAATCATATATATTTCTGTATCAGTTTATGTATTTAGAAAATATCTTGAACGCTTGATACATGAGTATGTTATAGTATGTGCATATATATTCCAGCTTGTGTGTTTGTTCAGAGATCCGCTTCGATACATGAGAAGATTCATGAAGTAAACAACGTAGATTATTTGCGCAAATAGTTTAATGGTACAAATTTGCATGTTTAAATGATGTTTAAAATACTTATCTTCTTCAGAATGGCACACAACGCAAACTAACAGTTGACGATGCGAGGTGAAAATTTTCGTCTTAAGACCCGTTGAAATGTGTGCATTTCTACCAATAAACTATAATTAGCGACAATAATTTATGTTGTTTACTTCATGAATGCTCAGTTTTACAGTTAAACAATATTCTTATTTAGACTTTATTGTTCTATCCCATTAATTGTTATACCTTCTTATTCTAATAAATCTTCCGGAATACAAAAGAAAACAGGTGTAATGGAAAGAATGAACAGAATGAACACAAAGAACAGAACTTTGAAATAACATTTTAAAGCCTGGTAGGTTAACAAGCATTACCCTGGTGTCACACGAACCACCTCGCAATAGTGAGTCAATATAAAGTTCTGTCAGGAAGATGTTAAAACTATGTCATACGAAATTGCGTGATCTGTTTGCTGTATTATTCAAAGCAAACTAATTTGATTGATAAGCATTTGAATGACATGCCGTTTGAGCAGAACAGACGGGTAATAAATATAGTTCATGGATATAGTGCAGAGAATAAATTATTATTTAAGGTATTTTTGTTCAAATTTAATGTAACTTAAAATAACAAAAAGGTTATTTATTATTTTTTTTTGTGTAGGAAAATTGAATATTTCCAAAGCTTGATTTAAAAATTTTCAATCCAAAAACTATGTTAATTTTTTTTTTGAAAATCAGATATAAATACATTATACAACTATAGAATAAGTAAAAAAGCAATTAAAAAGTATTTTGTATTCATGATATTTGCTTTTATTGGAATAATAAGCCGGGTTTGTTAGAAAGGAAATATTTTTAATGTTTTATGAAAAAGTATAAAATGATTTAAAGTGAAAAATATTGAAATAAGTTCATAATTCAGATACGAAACTATTCAGATACCATTCACACTTGTTAGTACATGTTCATTATTTGCAATTTATTTCTAAAACCTCGTTAAATTTGTGAACTAATAATTGTTTAATATTTATTTATCAGCATGTATTTTCTCAATTTACGGAAACAAAATCCAACTATATAAGAATAGCATCCTTTCCGCTTAATATGTTTTTGTAATTCAGAAAAAAAATCAAAGACATTTTTTCTTTAATTTGTTCTTTAACTATAAGATTTTTTTTTATGAAATTATAAATGAAACCAATTTGAAGTCATTTTGTTACAAAGAAATTCTTAACCTTTCAAACACTTAAAAATCTTATGTATTAATAAACTAGCCAAAGTAATATTCAGTTAGTAAACAGTCAAGTTTGTAAATAGACTATTATACGTGAAATTCCTAAAAAAATCTCTGTGAAACAATAATCTTAACAACATATTTTGTAAAAGAATACAATTTATTAGCAAATATCATATATAATTTAGGAATGTATAAAACAAAGAACACAATGGAAGTTGTGACATGGTTCATATGTTTTTGGGTGAAGACTTCATTTTCCACGCGAATATGTTTCTCAGTTCAAAATCTCGCCTTTTAAGAAATTCCGTAAGGTGTTTTCCATGAATCACTTTTTACTTGTTGATAGATGCTGACTCATTCTGTTTTCTTGACCTAGTGTATCTAAATAAAAACAAAAACATTAAAACTTCAATATTTTAAAATGCAAAAATTATGAAATTATGACGAGCATAAAAAAAAAACACATACATTCAGGACTTTGATTGATTTGATGTACGGAGACCAATTTGTAATTCTTGCTTATATAAGTCAAACATATAAATTTTATACTATTTGTCTATGCACTAAATTTAATCTGATTGTAGGCTAGTTATATGAGAAGTAGATTATTGGATCCCAAAACGAGCATTTCACCATTTTTTATGCAAGAAACTCGGTAATTTAAACAAATGAATTTCACTGTATGATTACAAATAGGTATAACTTTGTGTAACTATTGGTATTTTTTTCCGAAGCACATTAACTGTTCTTTAAGCATAGTACTAAAGCAGTTAACAAATGCTACACACTATATTTCCTTTAAGGTTATATAATAAAAATTTTAAAATTGAATTGTAAATTATGTATTATAATTGAACTGAAATTTCGAAAATTTCAGTTCAATTTTCCTCTCCAAATTTTAAATAGTGTTTTTTTTAAATAACTTTTACCGAAGGAAATTTTAAATAATAATTCAGAGTATGATTTCTTATAATTAACTCATCGTATATAATACCTCATGGGCACGTCATCAAAAAATGCAGGTATTAATTAATTATCAAAAATTCTTTTAACTAATGCATCTTGTAAAATGACAATTTCAATTAAATAATAAAATTTGTAAAACCTACTAGTTTAATAAGAACACAATTCAACTAGCACATGTTTTAAAGCATTTACATTTTTCAACATCTGTAAGAATAAGTGTATAAATAAGCATTTTAACGCAGGAATTTTAAAGAAGAAAATGAAAAAGTTTTTCATATATGGAAAATATTGTCTGCCAAGGTGGCCTCAGCCACGGCCTACTCAACTTCTAAGGCCGAAGAAGCTTTCCCAAACAAGCTCGTGGACGGAAATAGTTCCGAGTGACGTTGTTCCGAAGATGAAGACACAATCTGTCTCGAAACCTGTTCGAAACCACTCGTTTACGACTGACCACATTTTTAAGGTTCCAAATGCGTCCGAACTAGTTTCTCGATCTTCGGCACTGGGAACAGTGACATCCAAATTTCTGTCTACGCTCATGTTTGGGAGAGCTTCTCTGGCCTTGTTATTGAAGTTGGCAGTGCCTCAGCCCACTTTTATAAGCTATTTAATAGATCGGGATGACAAAGAAAGTATTAAATCTTGCACGTATATAGCTATAAAACTTTTACGTTATAATATCACTTGATTTTATTCTTGTGCGTGTAAGTGATGTGTTAACAAGATTTAATGATATACATGCTGCATTCTTGTAAAGGGTACTGACCTTTCATTTCTTTGCCTTCAAAAGAATTTCGAATGGCACTTTGGATAAATGGGATGTCCATAAGTTCTTCTGGGTTCAATTCACCATTCCCATCCTGGTCATATTCTCCAACCATTTTAATTACCAAGAATAAAGTTCTGGCGACACGCCTCTGAAATGTTCATTCAAAATTACTCCGATAGAATATTATTTTGTCTTTTATCCATAAATATACGTGTATGAATCATTAAAGATC
Organism: Hylyphantes graminicola; assembly: GCA_023701765.1. Lineage (NCBI taxonomy): Eukaryota > Metazoa > Arthropoda > Arachnida > Araneae > Linyphiidae > Hylyphantes > Hylyphantes graminicola. The sequence continues at coordinate 32,424,576 of CM043122.1, forward strand.
TTCAGGTTAGAACAAAGAAAGAACTGTTAAATGATTAAAGAAATTGACAAATTCTTATTTGTAAAAACTTTCTGATATTTTTTTGAAATTAGTATTTGTCCACTAACTACTTAAGACCGAGCTATCACGATCATGTGGGTACAAAAGAGAATGTTTAAGTTTTTCAAAAATATAGATACTAAAGCAGCTGACTTGTACCAAGACCACCTACATTAGAAGGCCAGCGAACTAAATGCTTGACGTCAAATTAGTGGACCGATTCCGTGGTTTTGACCAATGATTTTTCGTGACTAGATCTTGTATTTGAATAAATTTTTAAGATAAGATGAATCAAGATGCGATGTCATGTTAAGATACGAATTTTTTGTTTAACAAATCGAAATTGGTCTACCAGTGTGACGTTGTGTTGCTTAGTACTTCGGCCTTCTAATCTAGGTGGTATTGCTTGTACCAGTCGTTATTTGTATAAAAACTGACATGATTGTTAAGGAGATGCCAGCATTGATGCTGTTTAAAGCAACTTTTTCGGTAAAACTCTTATTATTTAGTCACATAAACTTAAATCAGCGGAATCTGAAGGGGTCTTAGAGGGATCTATGTTCTAGGGGATTCGGCAATGCATTTAGCATGTAAACTACTACTAAGTGTACCAAAACTAATCAGTTGTGTTACGAATTATAACCTATGGTACAATATGCTCCATCAATATTATTTATTCGAATAAAAAAAAATTAAAATTATGTCTTTCATAATGGTGTTAAAATGTATTATTGGGTTAAAAAAAATGCTGAAGAGGTATTTTTAATGAATTATCTGCTATTGTAACATTAAAAGAAAGTATGAAAAGACTTGCTCAAAGAACTTATTATTTAGTTAAAATTTCAATACAAATTGCAAAATTTTATAGTATAAACATCATTAGATACTTTTAAATCATGTGATGAGCAATGTTCAAATGTAGGTGATGGTGATATTTACCACTAGATTTGGTAGTGATTTGTCTGATCTTCCCATTCTGGGTATGCTATTGGTAGTCTTTGTAAAAAATTGTCCACTGATTTCTTCAAACAGTAGCACAGTGAGGCAAAGAGACACAAAGACGTGTATGGCTGAAATAGAGGTTAAAAGTCTAAAAATTATATATGTTAACAGCTTCAACTTAAATACAAATCTTACTAAAGAATGATAGGTTTAAGGGAATTTCACATCAGGTACATGATATTGATAATTTTCATATGAGTTTCTCTAAAGAGGCTTTACATGTATCGTGGTTATCTAATAATGTGCTTTACAAATTTTATTTAACGAAATTCATTTATTCGACTAATAAAGATACTTAGAATCATCAATAATGTGAAGAAAACTAATAGTTAACTAGTTCCTAAAATACATTGATATAAGGCACTGATCTTTGTAACAAAACGATTTTTTTTTAAATAATTTATTTTCAAATGATGACAATATATTTTTGTTTGGAATAGCTTAAAATGGTTACAAATAGTATACTAACTAATGTTTAAAAAAATTGGCACTATATTCTATGTTTGTTGCCTATATTTTTAATAATTTAAATTATTTGCAACTTTTTGTAGTTTGCTTATGGTGAATGTTATGAAAGAAGTATTTCTTACACTCAGAAAAAAAAAAACTTGTTTTAACTTTCAATATTTTTTTACTGTTAATACAAACTGTGTTGATACAATACAGAAATTGTATTGTGACCAAATAATACAAAGTAAACAAAAGAAATATGTTGAAGGGAATAAATTCTTTTGAAAAGTAGTTCAGCACCTGCACTTTAATAATAAATAACTATACTTAACCTTAAAAATGCATATTTCGGTACTTTAGAACTAATGTTATGGTATTGTTTAAAAGTATTTTAGAAAATAATATAGTTTATGTTTTTTCGCCAATCGCGCATGGATATTTGGTTACCGAGCTTTAGTCAACTGCGTCAGTAACCATCTTTTGACTCGATGCGGTCAATGTTTACGGAAGACACAACACAAGTGTAGATATTAAAACGGAGATTTTTATTTACAGTTTACTATGTTAATATTCAAATTTAAATTCTCAAAGATTAACTAAAACAATCAGGAAGATTAAAATAAAATCCCGGCCAGCGGGGGAAGTGCACGAGACGGAAAGAGAGAGAGATGCATCGGCTTCGGCCGCTTTTACTATGCGTGGCCGGAAGCTCAAGAATGATGCCAATAGTAACAAAATTGGCCAGTTTCCTTGGGACCGCTCCAGAGCACCACGCAGCTCTAGCGCAAAGCAATGATCGCCACCAAAGCCACGGGATGCAACCTGAAGCAGCCCCGGTACGAAACAAGCACAGCGCCACACACTCCCCCTCCAGTCGGGTTACAGACGAATGCAAAAGAAATTAACTCCCTATCCGGAACCTGACCTTTCGGCCGGACCGGGTGGTATAAACTTTAGAGTCACTAGAACAGTTAGTGTTTGAAATAGGTTTAGTGTTCAAAATTGGTTCCGGAACACTGGAACTCCTCACTGGCACAGTCTTCGAAAATGTTCCTGGACAGTCCAACAGAAAAGCGGGTTTAAGTCGGTCAATAGAAATGCACTTAACTTTGTCAGAAAGTTTGACTTTGAAAAACTTTCCTTTCTTCTCCACAACCTCGTATGGCCCCACGTAGGGTTGTTGAAGTGGCCTTCTCACGCTATCCACCCTAACGAAAACGTGGGTGCATGTTGACAGCTCAGAGTGCACAAAAACTTTCTCGGGAGCGTGGCGGGAGGCCGGTGTCGGGCGTAGAGAGTCCATCCGCTGTCTCAGCAGCTGCAGGAACTGTGAATGCTGGAGTTTAGTCTTCTCTGGCCTTAGAAATTCTCCAGGTAGCCGGAGTGGCGCACCGAAGACCAACTCGGCTGACGAAGTCTTGATGTCTTCCTTCAGTGCGGCTCGAATTCCCAGCAGGACAGTGGGTAGCACCTCCGACCAACGTGTAGTGCCGTGACTCATCACTGCGGCCTTCAGCTGCCGGTGGAACCGCTCAACCATTCCATTCGACTGAGGGTGATAGGCTGTGGTGCGGGTCTTTTGCGCTCCGAGAAACCGGGACAAACTGCTGAACAGGTCGCTCTCAAACTGGCGGCCTTGGTCCGTTGTAATCTTCTCTGGAACTCCGTAGCGGGTTACCCATTCGTTGAAGAACGTTTCAGCGACCGTGTCTGCTGTCTGGTCGCACATGGGTAAAGCTTCGCACCAGCGCGTATAGCGATCGACAATTGTCAGACAGTACCTAAATCCCTTTGAAGGTGGCAGTGGTCCTACTATGTCAAGATTGACATGGGCGAATCTCGTCGTTGGTAGCGGGTAGGTACTTAATGGAGACTTCACGTGCCTGTGCACTTTCGACCGTTGACACTCGACACACGCTTTCGTCCACAGGGAAATGTCTTTCTTCATCGATGGCCAGACGAAACGGCTTCGAACCAGGTCAACTGTAGCTTTGATGCCCGGATGAGCGAGGTTGTGAAGGGTGTTGAAAACGTCCTTCCGAAATTCTTGAGGGACGTAGGGCCGCACAACGTCGGTGGACGTGTCGCAGAACAGCTCCAGGTCAGCTGGAGGCACACTGAACCTCTTCATCTTGAGCACACTATCACTCTGCAAATGCACCCCCAATTCCCCATCAGACGCCTGCGCCCGTGCCATGGCCTCGTAATCGATACCGCCTAAAACTTGGATTTCGGAAATTCTGGATAACGCATCCGCGACTGAATTGTCCGATCCAGGTATATGTTTAACTCTGGTAGTAAATTGTGAAATGAATTCGAGGTGGCGTTGTTGTCGTGGTGATAACTTATCAGAATGCTTAGTGAACGCAAAAGTTAAAGGTTTATGGTCTGTATAAATAATGAAATCAGAGCCCTCTAACATGTGACGAAAATGTTTTACGGCGGAATACATGGCAACCAATTCGCGATCATACGTGCTGTAATTTTGTTCAGCAGGCGTAAGTTTGCGTGAAAAAAACGAAAGTGGCTGGATAACGCCATTGCAGTTTTGCTGCAACACTGCACCAACCGCGACGTTAGAAGCATCGACGAAAAGAGAAAGCTCTGCATGATCATCTGGGTAAGCTAATTCGGCAGCATTGACAATTGATTCTTTGCATGCCTGAAAGGCGGTTTTTGTTTCAGCCGTCCAGAGCACAGCAGAGCGATCTTTCTTCGTCTTTCCTTTGCATAAGTCATAAAGAGGAGCCTGTACGTGAGCTGCGTTTTTAATAAATCGATGGTAAAAGTTAACCATTGCCAGAAACCTACGCAACTCGTCTACTTTCTCTGGTAAAGGATAGTCGCGAAGAACTTCAACTTTACTAGGCAACGGCGAAATACCCGAGTTAGAAACGTGATGCCCCAGGAATTCGAGCTCAGGGACACAAAAAATGCACTTATTTAAATTAATGACCACGCCATACTCATTTAAGCGCCTAAACAACTCTGATAAATGTTTTTTATGATCCTCTTCGTTTTCCGAAGCGATCAAAAGATCATCTAAGTATGCATAACAAAAGTCCAAACCTTGAATGACCCCGTCGATATGTCTTTGGAAAGTCTGAGCGGCGTTTGACAAACCAAAACACATGTACCGATATTCGAATAAGCCAAAAGGCGTAATCATTGCAGTTTTTGGAATAGAGTCTTCGTCTAATGGGATCTGGTAGTAGGCTTTAACCAAGTCAATTTTCGAGAAAACTCTTTTACCTTTTAGACCAAATGCAAAATCTTGAATATGCGGAATGGGGTACCGATCGGCAACCGTGACTGAATTTAAGCGACGAAAATCGCCACAAATTCGCCACTCCCCATTTTTCTTTTTTACCATGTGTATTGGAGTTGCCCACGCACTTTTTGAAGACTGGATTATGCCTTGCTCTAAAAGGGACTGAAATTCTTTTTTTGCTATTTTTAATTTTTCGGGGTTCAAACGTCTCGCTCTAGCGTGAACGGGGGAACCTTTGGTTATAATAGAATGAACTGTGCTATGTTTCTTTGGAGCAGTCATTGTTGCCGGATTTGTAAGATCAGGAAAATCGCGCAGAAGAATGTGGTAAGGATTGTCTCCCGCCAAAGTTGTCAAACCCAACGTTTGACCAGGAGCGTTTGTACCATTAACCTTAAGGTTTGTCACAGAATCTATTAAGCGACGATTTTTTACATCTACCAATAAACTGAATCGTTCCAAAAAATCTGCGCCCAGAATAGGACGAGAGACATCGGCAACAACAAATGTCCAAACAAATGCACGTCTTAAACCAAAGTCCAATGAAATCCGCTTTGAGCCATATGTACAGATTTTAGTTCCGTTAGCCGCATAAAGAAACATATCTTCGGGTGCCCTGTAGGTAGTGAACGTTTTTGGAATTACGCTGATCGAGGCCCCTGTATCGATAAGATACTTAATGCCAGTTTTCCTATCAGAGACAAACAGGCGACCTAATCCGGAACTAGCATCAGCCGTCGCCATAGCCGATGCGGGCGTTAGTTTTCCGAATTATACCTACAAGGCTGAACGCAGGTTCTCGCTTGATCTTTAAACTTGTAATGATACCAACAGTAAGGCTTTTCACGTGCAGGACTCTTAACTGCAGAACGTGACCTGCGTCGAATTTGATTACGAGAATCCCGATTTTGACTATGAGATAGCCTTTCGACAATAGCTTGTAAAGTTTCAATTTGGGCTCTCAATTTTTCAAACTCCGTCAAGTCAAGGGCTTTAAGAACCGTATTATTTACACTTAAATCGTTTTTAAAAACATTGATAGCAGTTTCAGAAGGTTTTAAATCGCCGTCTGCGTTATTCATCGTTACTGAGGCCAGGCACAACACACACGTCGACAAAAGAATTGCGGGCACAAAAACAGAATGAAACGAACTCACCGGGCTGGAGTAGGCGAAGTCTTTCACTCGCAGAAAGGTTTGGTCATGACCAGGTCCGTAGACGACCGATGCCAGTAGGTGACCAACCAGAGCCAGGGTGTACCAGCGCACTTCAGAAATGAACCCGAACGAGCCAGCGATATACCAAGGCCGGTCGGTGAAGATCCAGGGCCAGTCGATGAGGAACCACGGCCAGTCGACGAGGAACCACGGCCAGTCGACGAGGAACCACGGCCAGTTGATGAGGAACCACGGCCAGTCGGTGATTTGTAGTTGCAAGTCCGAAGGTCACCAGCTTTGGTTACCGAGCTTTAGTCTGCGTCAGTAACCATATTTTGACTCGATGCTGTCAATGTTTACGGAAGACACAACACAAGTGTAGATATTAAAACGGAGATTTTTATTTACAGTTTACTATGTTAATATTCAAATTTAAATTCTCAAAGATTAACTAAAACAATCAGGAAGATTAAAATAAAATCCCGGCCAGCGGGGGAAGTGCACGAGACGGAAAGAGAGAGAGATGCATCGGCTTCGGCCGCTTTTACTATGCGTGGCCGGAAGCTCAAGAATGATGCCAATAGTAACAAAATTGGCCAGTTTCCTTGGGACCGCTCCAGAGCACCACGCAGCTCTAGCGCAAAGCAATGATCGCCACCAAAGCCACGGGATGCAACCTGAAGCAGCCCCGGTACGAAACAAGCACAGCGCCACAGATATAATAATCGTCTCCTTTCACGATCGTTGGTTGTGTTGGAACAACGCAAAATTGTGTTCGTATGGATCATCAACACAATTCTTGCATTGAAACATCACAATATTATAACGTTGTGATATATTTTTACAAAATATTTGAAGAGTACACGGGAAGAAGCGATTGATTTACTAGGCAGGCTGCAATTCTATGCTTGGCGGCATAAAACCGGTTTCTCTCTTTCTTCTTCGTTGGTGATCACCAATCGCCTGAATCTTGGTAGCTAGGAACCACAGAGATAGTAGTTTAAGTACTACAGTGGCATATCACGTGACCTACAACACTGGACTTCATTGGGGCTCTTCTGGGAGCTCCTTGCGCGTCCCGTCTTTAGCTTTGGAGGTCACGTGATCAGCCACTCAATTACTTTAACTATGATATCTATGGTAGGAACTGGTTTCCTTACACAAGTTTAGGCGATCACTCGCTATCATCGCCAAAGTGGCCTGCTAAGGAAACTTCTCTCAAAAATCAATCGGTTTTTCCCGTGTGCTCTTCATTTGTGTTCCACTTGTGCTTATGAACACAAGTTTTTTTTAATGTATCAAGTATCAAGTTCAGTAGACATCTGATATAAGCAGGAAGATAGAAGTTACACAACATAACAGCAGCTTATCTGGTAGATATATTTAAATGCACAATCAACCTTAAGACTTTACAATTACGCCTTTGATCACGGCCTACTCAACTACTAAGGCCGAAGAAGCTTTCCCAAACAAGCTCGGACGGAACTTTTGAAGTCATAGTTCCAAGTGACGTTGTTCCGAAGATGAAGACAACCTGTCTCGAAATCTGTCCGGAACCACTCGAACACGGCTGACCACATTTTTAAGGTTTCGAATGCGTCCGAACTAGTTTCTTGATCTTCGGCACTGGGAACAGTGACGTCGAAATTTCCGTCTACGCTCATGTTTGGGAGGGCTTCTCTGACCTTGTTATTGAAGTAGGCCGTGCTTTGATCTAGGTAAGTTTTTGAATGTATACACATTTCTTAACGGTAAAGTAGCTCACATGTATACCATTTCTAGCCAGAATGTAAGCTTCGAAAAGACTCTCTTCCCTCATTTCTTCATAGGGTTTTCTTGGAAAAGGGGGGAATATCGCTTATCTAATCCTAGTGCGCTTGAGGTTTACAATCAAAACAGTTAGTATTTCCCCATGTAGGGTGGGGAAAAAACCGGAACAGCTATAAATCACCCCGTTTCCAAGAAAACCGCACTCGTGGATGAGGGAGGAAATGCTTTCAAAGCTTACATTCTAAAAATAGACCTATTATAGTACATATTAACATTTATTGAAATGAATGCAAAAATATTATAACACATTTAATTAAATATTTTAAATCAATGGAATGAATCAAAGCTTACCTCTCATTTTTATACTGCAAATTACGAGGAAGTAGAAACACTATCAAATCAAATAGCCCGATAATGTTTTTGCAATGACAAGTGTGGGAAGAATGTGAAGTAATGAAGCTTCTCTAAGAAATAGCAGAGTTCAAACAACGGAACAATGCGGGTCTTGTTGATATGAGAGCTCGAATCCAATGATGGTCCAGAATAGCCCAGATGTTTCTGAAATCTACACATAAAGAAGGTTAATTTGATGATGCTCATTTATCAAACTTTTTGTGCTGGTGAGAATGAATGATAGCATAAAAGTCAGTTGAAAGTGCGATACACACCCATAAGTGCCTCATAAACAACGATTCGGTAACAGTAAGTCAGGAACGTTTAAAGAAAATATGGATACATGTAATTTTAATTTGTCTTGTATATGAATTATTTAGAAAAAAACAATTATCATTTATAATTTTCAATTAAAAACTTTTTAAAAAAAAATATTCAGTTTTTTTACTTAATATATATTTATAAAAATATACTGAGTTTCTAATGACGGCTTTTGTTATTTTAACGTATTCACGTATTCAATGATGCACTACTTATTACAGAAATTACTACTTATTTCAATTTTATGTATTATAAATGTATGAATATAACATTTATAATATTTTTAATAAGTATATATATTATTCAACAATTTTGAATGCAAAGTATTGAATAACTTGTAGTGAGTTTGAGGCAATGTATTAATAAGACGTATGCATAAGAAAGTTTTTGGCAAGTTTTTTTTTAGTTAACGTAATTTTTTTAATTACCACTCCCGTTGCCAATATCCCTCGTGTAGCTCTAGTGTGACGATCATTCAAACTAAACTAAACTTTTTTTAATGGGAAAGAAATCTTATTAAATGGGAAATCCGGGAATTTGAAATCTTACTAAAATTTAATGGGCTGGAATTATATCACTTTTCGCCGAATCATATAAGATGAAGAGGATGCTAAAAGCAGAGATTTATCAATAGAAAAGAAAAAAAGTCAACAGTTCAAGATAGAACTGACAAGTGGGATAGAGGGTGTTAGTGACTTTCTTCCAAAAATAAAAATTCACGAGTCAAACTTTCTACTGAACCTAACACAACTCAACTACCCTTTGCATTCTTGATGTTTTCCGGAAAATCCCCAGAGGTGGGGGAGCCCAGTCGGTTAGGCACTCGCCTAGCATGCGAAAGGTCCCAGGTTCGGGTCAGGGCATCGCCGAAATAACTGCAGACCTATAAATGGCCCGTGCAGCCAAAAATGTCCGACGAATAATACCCCGTGTGAGTGCACGTTAAATAGCCTTCAAGAGTCCTAACGATGCGTACGATGTCGCCTTTAACGGTTTCAATGGGTGCCTATTTAGGTGTCGGCTCGTCACTTGACTGTTGTTCTAAAATACGACGCCCGTCGCCAATAGCCCTCGTGTAGCTCTAGTGCGACGATAATTCAAACCTAACCTAACCGGAAAATCCCAACACAACAGTACCTTCCCACTCTTGATATCCCTGGTTGCCAGAACCACAACTCAGTAGAAGCGAACTCACCCCGGTAAATCTCCACTAAGATCCATCATCACAGCAGAATTCTACCGTAACTGATGTCCATGCTTTCTCTAACGACATCCGAACCCATATTCACCCCGGACAGATTTCCCCAGCAACCTTTAGCAACCTCAAACTAGCCTAACTCCAGTCAGAAGAGGAATGATGCCCATCACAGCTGCCACTAACTAGCACTTCGATTCCTTCAATCTACACATCCACCCTCAAGTCACACATTTGTTAAATTAGCGACTTAGGGTAAACAGTTAGTATCTCAATGATTTTTTACTAACAATATTTTTTTTTAGAAAGGTAAAATTTAAAATACATCTTTCAATCCATTCCTCCATCACAACGTTTAGGGAAAATAACTCATTTTTAAAAATACTTTTAAATCGGATTTCTTAAATTAAACTCCTTATTTTGCAGTTAAGAGAATTTTTTGCTCTATTATTAGTGTCATTTTTAAAGTAAGTATTTTTTAGAGGAATATTTTTTCTTTGTGAGGTGGAAGTTATCACTATGGTGAAAATTAAATAAATCTGGGTAGGTTTTTTTGTCGTTAATCTACAATTTACATAAAGCATTAGTAAACAATACGACGATAGTAATGAGATATAATTGTTTGATTGTAAATGTATAATTGACATATAAATATCTCTTTAAAAATAAATAAAAAGGACACACTCACATTTTAAGGTAATTAATTTGCTTTAAATAATCATACATACTTACTTAAAAACCAATCATCCAGGTAATATTTCTACTATCTCCAATTATTATTTTTAAAAATTCAAATATCTAGTACAATAATTAATCGGAACAATTTGCTTCCTTTTAACTCTAGATCTCGACTGTAATCTGCCAACATTTCTGAAGGCGATGCGAATTTATAGCCGATTCCCAAATCTTCCCATTGTCATTATCGACGGGGGAGTTGGGAAGATTTTTGACCTAAAAACCTCATAAAGGGAGTCTTTAAGTTTTGGGTGTGTGACCCAATTTTACGCGACGATTTCCGATGAATAATCCTATCCAGTTCAAGGTGGGACATCGGACATGTGTCGGAGTCAAAGATCGGACATTTGATCGATCAGTCAAGAACATGACCAAGAACTCTTTGTGTTTGTACTTGTAGGGATGGACCGTGAACTCACTGGTTTTTGTACAAAAATAAACTGTCATCCTTGAAATTTTAATAAGGGATTACTATTTTAAAATGCGTTATGGAAGGTGCGATGATAAAGTTTACGGTAAAAATCCAATGTGAAATAAAAGTGTTCGAATGGAACATAAAATTCAATTACTGAAAACTATGTATTTGTTCTGACAAATGGCATTAATAAAATAATTAATCAATTCAAATATAATTCATAAGTAATGATATTTATCAATAATAATTAAGCGAATAAATATTAAAACTAACAAATAATTGATATTTTGAATAAATTATAAAGTTATTAAATAATGATATTAATAAATTATAAAACAAATAATTTAAACTAACAAGAAAACTAAAAATTCAACCCAGATTAAAATTAACTAAAAGTTAAATTTAAATCGAATAAAATTTGAAATTAGTGAAATTTAATATTTTAACTAAAAATAAAGTGTGGTATGTGTTCCAAATCGAAATACGGTTATATACATTCTGTATAGTAAAAACTTATTTCTTTACTGTTGTTCTGCAAATTTTACGAAATTTAATTTAAAAAAATGTAAAAAGTCGAACATTACGTTAATGCTACTAATATAAATATGAAAATGCATAGCATATTTAAGTTACCGAATCGAGAATTACTCACCAAAAGTATGTTATTCCATTGCTGTTAAAGCTCGTACTATAGTACTGTAAAGCCGTCTAGTCAAAGTCCATAGCTTCAAATAGGTTTTATATAGTATAAATGCTGAGAACATAAGACTTAATACTTCCTGAATTCTACTTTTACAAACCAAATGCTAATTATATTTAGTAAATCAGACTCTAGAGAAGCGATTTCAAACTTATTTCGTATTCTGGTCATCTAAACTCCGTAATAATAGAAGCAAATTTGCATGGTTCACATGATTCAGGTCCTGTCATTAAATATAGCTCTCAATTTCAATATTTCATTGAAATTGTTTGGGAGACATTCTGCTGTTTTGGTGCGACAAAATCCTAACTAATAATGTGGTTAAAATGTCTTGTATTCTATTAAAACTATTAAATATGTATTTGAAAGTTTTCGATTAAAGGTTACGTTAAGAGGATCTCTTACACAAACTCTTTATTCGCTTCGTAATTTAGATACCTGGTCAAGTGACTGCGCTGAAATTTGAAGGGAATGGGTAACGTAATCGATTCCGGCTGCCTATTTCTAGCCACCTTTAGGAGCTTTAACACAGCAAACTACGCTTCGTAATTTCGAACCTTAGTCAAGTGACGATGTCGACACCTGGGCGGGCACCCAACGGAACTTCGAGCGACATCGTACGCTAACGCCTTCGGGACTTTCAACTCCAGAAATTTAACGAGCACGTATATCGCAGAGTACTCGGGCACCCCGGCGAATTTCAGAGGATTTTTTCCACCAGGGCCACGAATGCGTCTATAGTATGGCTAGGACAAGGACAGAACCAAGAGCCTTCTTGTGTAAGGCTCGGCGCTTACACCTCTCGGCCGCCGGGGGGCCAAACTTGAAGTTGACTCCACGGAACTTCGATAGATATCATATACACCGGACTTAGGACTGCGTAGATATAATGCGAATGGATGACCTTGTATAGTCAGCTTCTCCAACCATTAGCCACAATTAATATATAAGTTATATGAGAAGTTAAAAACAATAGCTATTGGGAAATTCATTAGCCTATTTTCATAGGTTGCCATTACAGTTATTATTCCCAATCCTATACTGTGAAGTATACGATATTAAATTATATAATTTCGACATTTTTTTTATAATATTCTAACATTGCGATATCTTCCCAACGTCAAAAGGTATTTGAACTATACCGTGTGCTACTAGAAAAGCTTAATTTGCGCAAAATCATAATAATACTCGCTATATCGCAATTTGTATTCTTTCATATATTAGTTTAGCATTGCAATACAGATTCAACACTGATATGTGGTCATAAAATATTATGTGCGACAAGAACATATCAGTTCCTGCCATATCATATTAATTCAATCAATATCGAATGATGCATTATTTCGGGATCTTTCCGATATCATCATGACAAAATTTTAAGTGGCACTTACATCTTTGTCAAATTTTATAAGCGATTTGCCCCATTGCAATCTTTCTAAAAGTCATTCCCCCTGTTACATAACAGTCACACGTTCCGAGAATTGCCATTTAAATTATACAAGTGTCTGCATTTTTAATGTCGCAGAGTGGCGCATGGTGGGAGAATATTAGTGCTAATAAACCGTTATTATGCGTCTTTTGTATTTTAAAATTTAAGTTGCAATCATCTAAAATAAGGCTTTAAATTAACAAATCAAGAAAAAGGAGCCAGCGTTATTTTAAAATGTGTTTTTTTGTTTTTAATTAGTATATAACTGAATTTGATGACTGTTTTAAGCATAACTTTTGCAAATGGGGAAACCTATTTTCATAATTTTTAAATGGGTATAGTATTTGTTTTATTAATGTAGGCTATAATGGCTGAAGTTAAATAGACCAATAAATGCAATTAGGATGAATTCGTACCGTGTATCCATTCATGCATAAATAATAAGTGTATAAAAGGGTGTTACGGGATTTAAACTGCACGATTTGAGCCAAATTTACAAATATAAAAGTATCTTGATAAGGGCAGGATGAAATATATGTAAAGTTTTACACATATTTGGCAAAAAAAAATAACGAATTTTTTTAAACTGATCGAATTTTTTTTTTGTAAAATTTTGTTTAAAAATATCAACAAAAACTATTTCTACTTTATAAATCATAACTAAAAATCAAAGTAAAAGATATGTTGTATTTATAAATTCGTAATAAAATTTATATATACAATAAAAATAAGTTTTCTTAAGAATTTGATGGATACATTGTTATAGTTTATATTGTAATAATTATAAAAAATATTTGTAATAAACGTGAATAGTAGATCCTAAAGTTTGTAGATCCTAAAGCACAGAACTGTTCATCTTGAGGGATTAATATTAATTGGGACCGTACACCTACAAAAAAAGCTCTCCTCTGGTTAATCGTTTATTTTTCATCCAAGGTAGCAATATTTGTTCAGTAGATCAACAACATTCTGAGATGCTTGGCGAAAACAAATTTGTCACACGATTTCGTCTTTAACTAACTCTTAAATTTTCAGTGGCAACACTCAATTTTTATAGCCTAGAAATATCATGACAAATAACATGATCAATAAACTTAAGTAATGCTAGTTAATGATATTATTAATAGCATGGCTTGCAAGTATGGTAAAAATTATCTAGGGAGCTGATTGCTGTAAGTAACAATCTTTTAATGCACTAGTTATTTTTCAAAGGTAAATAATGAGATACAAAAGGGATATATTATAAATAGCTTCTTCCTATTCTTTTAAAATTTCTAAAATACATAATTATATGATTCAAATATACTTTTTAACCCTTTCCGACTGGTCTCGCACGATCGTGCGGGTAGTAAAGAGAATGTTCAAGCTCTTCAAAAATATCGATACCGAAGGCGCTGACTTGTATTATTCATTATTTTATAAAAAATGACTTCGTTTTTAATGAGTTGCTGGCATTGATGCTGTTGAACGCATTTTTTTCGATAAAACTCCAAATTTAGTCTCATAATTTTAAAACAGCGCCACCTGACCACCGGTCGAAAAGGGTTATTGTATTAACAGGGGAATTATCAGAAATTCTTTAGTAAAATGAGCAAAGATTTGGGTTTTCACAAGAGTTTTATTGTTTTATTTTCCTTATATATAGTACACATTGGTAAAAGAAATTATATTCTTTGTGGTTCACATTCTTTTTGGTCTTTATTATTTTGATGCTCTTTTATCTGAAAAGCAAGCAGAGAAACAATAAATAAGTTATATTTGGCAAGTTGAATTACTAGAAAAAAGTAACAATGTTTGATATATTTAAATTTTATTTTTCTTTATTTTATTAAAACTAGTTAAACTTATGGGAGGTCTTAAAGAAAACCGAAATCAATTCAAAAAGAAATAGATAAAATTATGTATAACTTCTTATAATTTGTAAAAAAGTGTACTTATTTTATTAGAAATATATTGATAGTTTAGTTGATGTAGTGTATTTTGAATTACTGAGTAACAGTTAATATTTTAAATATAAATAAAAAAACTTAAGTAACCTTTAAAATAATGGGATTCCGTTTGGTATTTTTTATTGATACCTTTTATTAGTTAAGAAATTAAGGAGAACTTTTTTTTTGTATGAGAATACGGTTTCTGTAAATAACATGTTTCTAAAAATAGTTAAACTTAGTGAGTGGATAACACTTTGCTTAAAGTAGTATAAATGATATTCCAAAAGTCATTGATTTATATTAAAGATTATTATTTAGAACTAAAATATAAAATCATGTTTTAATTTGAGAATATTTGATTTTTGTGTGCCCATCCAGTTATAAATAATTACTTTTTAGACGTGAAAAAATAATCTAAAATAGATGAAACATATTTTTAAATGGAACCATATTCGTAAAATGATAGTAATTCCATTCAAATAAACTAACAATTGTAAAATATACTACAATAAATGTGAAAAATTCATTTATCTTTACCTACAAAAGCCTTTATGAGTAGAACCATTACTGTGAATCATTGATAAACCATTGATTACAAGCATCGTATACTTGTTCACAGGCTGGGTGACGAATATCATCACTATTTCTACTGTCCGTGCCTGTAAAACAAAAATAGAAGTATATCTTTCGTTACCAATTTCTCTCATTATATACAGCATGCATATTAAATTTAAGAATTGTAAATATAGGTAAAATATTTTTGGAATTTTCTAATTTAGAATAAAACTATATGTTTTCTTATTGATATTTTTGTATATCTTATTTATTTTAATGAAAAAACTGATATGATTAAGAATTATTTTTTAAATGTTACTGCTCGCAGCTCAACATTTTGTTGGGTCGTTTTTAAAAGCAAAGTTTTCCGAATAAAATATAAGTTATAATTAGCCCACATTCTATTTGAAAAATTAACTATGTAATCAGACGCATTTAACTTACACTACACTCTAAAAAAAAATCTGTAAGGTTACTAAGAATTCTCTAGGAAACTCAGCTTCCATAAGTTTTTTTAGTAATGTTACATAAGAAATATGTGTATATATTACTAATTAAAGCTTAGTATCCAATACAATCATTTAAATTGCAAGCATACTATAAAAACTTCAGTAAACGTTACAAGATATATTCTAGTAATCAATACATCCACTTATGTAGTATCTTTACTAGTAAAAAGTTAGTAACTAGCAGTTTCAAAAATGTTAAACAAGAGGGCGCCACTAATTTTCTTTTAGTCAAGAATTATTTCGACTTTTCCGGAGCAGGTCGCAGGATTCGAACTCACAACCTCAAGATTAGCTCGTCTTTCAACGAGAAGTAGCGCGCTTGTCCACGCGGACATCGGGACATGCAGATCCTTTGCGTGTAAATAATGAGGTTAAAATCTTGATCGATATAAAGCTTTCGGATATGAAGTTTTAGAAATAATTTAACGCAATTTGTATGTATGTACTAAAATAAAAAAAAACACGTTTTTCGGTTTCTCATCGTTGCGATATTGATTCGTTATAATTTTTCGATGAAAAACACATTGATTGAATTTTCACCTTTGACCGATATCGAATCAGACTTTTATCTCTTAGTCTCGTACACTTTCAATTTACGGACGCGATCACCGGTTAGTTTTTGCTAAATCCGATTGCCGATCGAACAAATTTCGAGAAACAAAACAATGCAATAAGGGAAACTACGCATCTCTCAAAAAGATAGCCAGGTGGCGCTGTAAGCGTTACAACAATTTACTTAGTATTGCTTAGTATTACTACAGTAGTATCTTTAGGTTACAGATGATTTTCTAGTAAATGGTGAAAACCTGTTAAGTTACTAAGTAATCGTTAGTAAATTCAAGCCAAATTTTTTACAGTGTAGTTAAGATTGACTTCTAATTTGAAAATAACTGTATAAGTAACATCACCAAAGTAGTCACAAACGTATGCGACCATCGTACTAACTGTTTACAGTTGTCAACCATTCAAGATGAAGATAACTATGTAATAAGTATTATTGTTTGAATGAGACTTGAAACTCTGACTGGGAAGTAATAGTCAATAAAATTTTACACTTTAACTTAGTTTAATTAAAGGTCACTAAGCAAAAGATCATGTCTCGATACGATTGGGATTATGTGTTCCGAAAATTAGGAGAAATATTAATTACAAATGAAAAATTTAAGAAAACTTATTACATTTAAATAATTTTGTTTAAGTAATACAGAATGTTAGAATATTATATAAAAAATCATAGCTAATTTATTTATATTTTAAAGAAAAAATAAATTATGTAAATCATCATAGAAAATAACGAATTATGAAAAAAACTCGAAACTATTATTATGCTCCAAAACAAGTTTCAATTTACAAAAAATGTTCATTTATAATAACTAAAATATATATAGCTAAATGGAATTCTGTCTTCCCAACTTTTGATTAGGAATCACTTTATCAATACTGCCAGTTTCAGAAACATAGTTAGATAAAATTTCTTGTTTTAGACCTAAGAATAAGTTTCTCATATATTGAAATAAAAATCAGATTTAATTAGCGTATTGTAAATTGGAAATTTTGCTTTAGTTAAGTAAATAATAGCTCACCCATATCTCGTGCATATCTCTTTCCAAATATGCTTCCATTATATGGCGGCCTTTTTTTGGTTGCCTGTAATGTTGTTATCACGCATATCATCATCAGCATTACAGATACTTTAAAATGTTTCATTCCGTCTGCACGTTAAAGGGCAGAAGTCTGAAATAATTAATAAACTATGTTTAATTATTAACAACCAGCAAACCACGTAATTTAATGAGGTACATAAAAATTTATTATCATTTAATCCTTGATAAATCCAGCAAATTCTTTTGTTCCTTAAAAGCATAAGTTTCAGCTTTATCAGTTAACTTTACGGCTATCTCACCCGCCACAAAACTCACGAAAAGTAGCTAAAAAATCAAATTTTAAAATAATCTTAAATGATATTCCATTAATTAATTTTTCTTCGTATATTCCTAAAGCATAATTTTTTATTAGATTTTAGTTGCTAAATGTTTAACATAATGTAATATGTTCTAAATTCGTTGTAAACGGTATTTTCCGGAAAAACATGATTTTTAAATAATAACAAAAATAACTTTAGCTTTTCTAGTTTAGATAAAGGTTATGTAAAGAAATATTTATTACCTTTTTATTACCTTAGAAATTTTATTACCTTTTTAAACTAATGTTAAATTAAACCCACAAGGGGCTAAAATTTTAAAATAAAAACCTTATAATGTGAAATTTGTTTATTTTTATTTTTATGGCATCTAATGGAGTATGTATTCAACTTAGTTTTCTAACAGGTTCAGTTCTTACTAATTAATTACTAAAATATAAATAATTATACGCCTTTACATACCTGTGTTACCAATAGTTCAAGGAAAAAAAACATTAAAGATGATACTTTAATGAATGAAAACTTTTTTGTAGAAAACAACTTTGCAATTTATTATAGCACAGTTATAAAAAATAGCAAAAATACTAAGTTTAGTTTGAACTATGAATAAACCTGTTCTAAGGACTTGGTTTAAACAAATACTTTAAAACACATACTACACACATTAAAATTCAAAATAAGTGCCAAAGCTTCACATTTAGCAATTTAGCTGTATTTCTTATAAATATCAAGAAATTGCGACATGCTTAAGTATTGATTTCGAGACCTAAAACATTACAACTGAAACCAACATTCACCAATAAGCCCAAAATTAAAAAAAAAACCCTCAGTAAGATTGGCTGCGAGGCTTTATTGCAGTTATTTTCGTAAGGCCGTTTTAGACCGGTTGACTTATGACTTTCTTGGTGGGGGGCAAGATCGCCAAGCACTGCGACTTTAAGTCTATTGTACTAAGCCCCAGAAATGACACAAGCACAAGAGACACACACAGAAAGAGACGACACAAACACATAGACAAATAACAAAATTTTTTGACAGTTACAAACATCCATGCCTGACCGGGATTCGAACCCGACCCCAGCAGCTCCAAAGGCTAGAATCCTAACGAGTGTGCCACTGGGGCTTTAGACCGGTTTCTTCAGCATCGGTGATTTTTAAAAACTGCCATCCCTTATTATTATTTCTAGTTTTTTACAAATGAGCTTTGCTGAACTTTTTTTCGTAATTATAGAACCCTTATAAACATTTTGACAAATAATTAAAGCGATGTTGAAAAACCTACATGTGGTGTTAAGGGATGAGTTTTAAATGAACATTTTCAACTAAAAATTAAATTTCTTAAATATTTCGATAATTTTTGTAGTATATAGTTATAAATGGCTCCACCATGCTTTAAATTTTAAATATAATAATTTTTTTTAATTTTTAATTTTTTTTAAATGATATGCGTTAAATCTTGACAGTCAGGTTACTGGTTTATATGTCTGTAACCCTCAGAGGGTTAATTGTAAATTTCTTTTAATCATATATACATACCAACATACATACATGTATACCATACATACACAATTTGTTTTCACGGAAAGAGTTGTTAAAAAACAATTCTGATTTAGGGTATCTAAAAGCTCATTTCCAATAACCTTGATATTTAAAAACAAATATTGTTAAAAATTTTCATTCACAGAAAAGTGGAAGCGATTTTTTCGGATAAAAAGTCATACTGTGACAAATCCATTAAAAGAGAAAAAGCAATAGGCTAATTCCATTCGTGACAGACATGACATAAGACAACTTTCTTGGCTCTTAAAAAGTACTAAATGTTAATTGACTGTTAAAAAATTGACATGGGGTGATGCAAATAAAGGTCTTTATTGTAAAAAACACTGACATTTTCATTCAAGAGGAAATACTTAAAATTAATTGGGTTAAAACATGCCGTGACGGACATGACAAAATTGAGACACAGATTTTGAGTGACCTTACATTATTACCATTTGCTCGTATCTGGTATGCATTTCAAGTCTAGAATTTTTATGGATTCAATATAAGATTCTGATGTGCTAACCAGAAAGAAAAAATTTAAGAAAGTTATAAATAGTAAAATATTATAAAATATTTATTAGCGTGATGGGCATGACAAGGTTTCGTGACAGACATGACACGTGCAAAATTTTCAATGAACGAAAGTATTTATTCTTAAATATCACTTTATTTGAAAAAAAAAACTTGGAAATTACGTTTGGTTTGGTTTGAATTATCGTCGTAGTCGTATTTTAGAACCACAGTCAAGTGACGAGCCGACACCTGAATAAATTACATTATGACGTAACATAGATGTATTATGTTATGTGGCTCACAATAAATTATGAAAAAAATACTTAAATTTTATAAAATCCCGTGGAATATGTGGGAAATGTAATATTTTCTAGTATTTTCTACTTCTCATACCAGACTACATGATCTGTGGAATCCGTAAAATAGAAATTTCATGTATTGGCCCTTCAACCTATTAGTTTTCGTTCCAGATGCCACGTATCCGAAAAAGAATAATTGAAATGGTCAAATAGACCAACGAAACTTTTAAATATCCGCCCAGTGAGTTGCAAATGGAAAGTTTATAAAAGTGTCGCCGTAATGTATACAATTTACCATTCCAAGGTCAATTAAACCGATTATAGTACTATGTATTGCTTTATAATATCATTTTCTATTATTTATAGATTATTTGCTTTATTTATTGATGTGGTGGCATTACCCCAGGTACCGGGGTAATCCCGCCACTGTGCAAAGTTTTAGAAAAAACAATTTTATTCAGTTTCTATTAAAGATTTGAATTTTAAAAAAATCATCACAAGATAGGTTATGAACTGTAGTATGCTATGCTCATTACAATTTACATTAATTGCAACGCAATTCTGCATGAAAATTCAACTTCTTTTAAGGTGGCGCTATTCCCCTGCTCTCCCCTACGTCATAAATATTGCATTAAATATTGTTAAAGTATTTCCGAGTCTATTAGCCCATCGTCTGTAGCTTTTGTCTTTGAATTTTAGTCATGCCGAGTAGTTGGTTCCAAAGATGAATTCTCAATTATCTCCCATTTATAGACCGCGGAAGGATGCACAATTTCGAATAGGGTCATATGTGGGAATTATTTGTAAAAAAAACAACAACATTATATTTTTTTCTAAAGTATGAAAGGTAAAAAGTTTTAATTTTGCATGTAGTAAGCTTAAATAATTTATAATTTTTTAAAATAAAAACTTTACCTAAAATTTCATTATTATTAATCTTATTTTAATTATTGAGTGATCAGTATTTACCCAGTATTTGGGCAATTATGGGTCAACTATGGGGAAAACTGGGTCCCCTTTTATTTTAGTAATGCATGTCAAAAATTAAATTAATATTAAAAATTATCATTTTTTAGCACATAAAAAGATTGTTTAATTTTCTAATGCAGGGGTTCCCAACCTTTTTGTACCTGCGTACCACTTGATTTTTGAGAAATTTTGGCGTACCACAAGACCTATAAATATTTTCATAAATATATAATATTTCCTCTTATAAAAGTGTTCAAAGGTTTTTTTGAGTAAAATTGTTGAGAAAACTTCGTATTTAATAGACATATATTTGCTTATTTTTAACATGCTTATATAATAAAGGAAGAATAAAAAAATTAAAACGGTATTATTTTGCAGTTTTATTTATTACCTATAGGTCTTAAGGTATACGTACACCTTACAGAAAGTGAAAAACTACTTAAACTTTCAATTTTGTTTTATTTCTTTATAATATGCTCTGTTTAACTAGCTTTCTGATGTTACCAATATTATTAAAATCCATTGCTTAGTTTTCGACTTATGATTTTTTTTTGTAGAAGCATATCTAATAGAATCTAGGGTCTTCTAGTAACTTCAAATGGATTTTCTGAGAAAGGTGTTTATTTGCATGTAGAAGCATATCTAATAGACACATGCTTCATCTTGACAAGGATATCTTGAGTTCTGCTAAATATATTTTTATTCTGTTTTCAGTTATGTGATCGGTATTATATAGAGCATGTGATGACCCTCCATCTTATTTGTATCTTTGGAAGAAATGCTTTTAGAAGCATTTAACTTAATTATTTCCTTTAAAAAATCACTTTTTTTTCGGTATCACAAAAAATATATATATTTTTTAATAAGTTCTAGTTTAACTAAGAACTCTCTGGAGGTTCACAACATTAAAGAAGGTGTAATAAACATTTTCCAAAAGAAAATATTGTTTTAAGTAAAATTGAATTAGCAGGATCATTGTCAAAAAATTGTCTAATTACCATACTAATTATTAATTAATAAATATGTTAATTACTTTTTTTGAAAAAAAATTACATATACTAGTTAGCCTATGTGTACTTCATCTATGGTATAAATTAAAAAAATTTCCAATGAAAATTTAAAAAAAAATTGTAAAAGGTATACGTATACCTTAAAACACTCAAATAAAAAAAGAGTACAAACTAAGCAAAAAAAAAAAATTAATCACCATACAAAATATACTTTTATAGTCTTTAGTGCGAAACTTGTTATTGTTTCCCCATGATTTAAATAACAATATTAGGAGTAATGGAACTTATTTTCACTAAGTCCTCTTCAACACCTATTCTGTTTCTATGTTTTTTTCTACTGAAGTTAAGAAAATCACTCTCACACAAGTAACTCTTGACAAATGAAATCAAGAAATAGCAGAGCTAGTCAGAAGATCAAAGGGTACTCGATTTTACATCCGATAAAGAATTTAATTAAATATTTATCCTTAAAGTAATGTTAATGTTTAAAATAATGAGTAATATGTTGTTCATTGCACATGCGTACAGAAGCTATTGATAGCAGCATGTTTCTCACATAACTCACGCGTACCACCTGAAATATTCTCGCGTACCACCAGTGGTACGCTTACCACCAGTTGGTAATCCCTGCTCTAATGATATATTTTAAAGAAAAAATACATTTATTTAGATTATAGAATTTATTCTTGAAGCATGTTACACTTTGTCTCTTCTCTAAGCCTACAATTTCGAACCGAATTTCTCATAACATTTGTGTGCTATGTTTATTTTAATGTTATCTACAGTAAAGGGATTGTTTCCATCCAAAATGTCTCATTTCTTCCGGATCCTTGCTCCAGAAATTTCATTTCTACATTTGCTGACTTCTGTGTCCAAAATTTTATTTATTTTACCAATGTAGAAGGGGTCATTGTCCTAATAATACAACAAAACATTACTGTTCTTCAATTACAGAATGAATTCCTTGCAGCACCTCCTTAGGATCTTCTAATTAGAATTTTTTTGCAACTGAGTGTGAAGAATTGAAAATTGAACACCAACTTCTTTGGCTGCTGCTCTGATACTCAATTTACCTTCTTCAATTTTGAAAAGTTCTTAATCAAACTTTTTATTAAATAACTAACTCACTATCCTTTATTCTTTTATAATTTCTAGGCATGATGAGATGTTTTTAAAGATATTAAGTTTAGAAATATTTAATAAAAATTATTCAATACCACATGGAATAAATCCAATGATGAATCAGCATGTAAGAAATAGGCTAAAGATAAAAACAACATACAACATGAGAAACAGTTAAAAGTAAAAATAATGGTTGCAATTAAAATGTAATATAAAGTTACAGTAAATAAAAATATTATTTACACAGAAAAAAAACACCTAAAAATCAAAGAATATCACCGACCAAGAATTACCCCAGCATAATATAGGTCAATAAATGAATAAAAAACTTAAATAGAAATGAAAAGCTTAGACCATTTTCTATTGAAAAATAGAACCAACAAAATAGTTTGTTCTAATATGTTTCTCCAGCATGGATCTTAAAATAATTATTCAAGGACAACCGTTTTTTAAGATGTTTTTATAGCAGTTGAAAATTATTTTTTCCCTCTATTTGCTGCAGAGTTACATTGTTTTTGAACTTGATATAAGAAAATAGAATATATATGGATGACTTAGGATAATTTACTTGCTTTGTAAAAATACTTTTTAATCCTTAAGACTTAGTGACCATTATTTACCCCGGAAAGTGATTGACCCTTAATTCCCACATGCGGCCTTATCATTTAAAAAAACAAGCTAATTTTAAATTAGAATATTAATTAATGATTTATAAATAAAAAATAAGCATCTAAAATAATGCTATAACGCATCATATTTTAATCGTAATTTACGAAAAAAAGAAACGTTAATGGCTTAAAGAGGACTTTATGAGGTCAAAGAATGGCACGCGAACTGATCAATCTTGGGTTCTTTACCTTCCAATGGTAATGATAATCATTGGAAAAAGATTAAAATAAAATGTTTTTAGGTCATGGATAGATATATTCTTTTTTCCTAGCTAAAGAATAAATGAAGAAGAAAGAGACAAGTATTTAAACTTTTTTTATATTCTTAAATGTTTTTTAGTTATTGTATTAAACAAAAAAAACTTATTTTTTTAGGCAAAATGATTTTTCTTATAACCTTTCGAAAGAGTTGTCTTTCAAGCGTGTTGTTTGTTTAAGGTACATAAAACCCCCATAAGATTGTTAAGATAATTAAAATCTATTAGTAATTACCCACACGATTTTTTGATACGAAAGAAATAATAATTAGATTAAATTTAATTAAACCTTTATTACGAATTCAATATTCAAAATTTTGTGTAATTTAATTATTTAAAAGTGTTTTTTTAAAAAATAAAGCATCTTATTTTACAAAAAAAAATAGGATTAATAATAAACTTTTTCTTATTAGACCAGCCATTAGCAAAAGAGAACCTTGAAGTATCTATAATGCTAAAATATTTTATAGTTATTTCTTACGATGCAAAATAGGACTTTTTTAATATTTGTATGTTTAAAATATAATTAATATATGCATGTATCTTACCTTTCTTTTCTATATATTTAATCTTAAAAAAAAAAAACATATATTTATTATAAGTGATTGAAACGTTCTTTGAATCTTTAATATATTACTATGAACATATGTCACGAATGTGTTTGATATATATTTGAGCTATAAATACCCCAAAAAAATGGACATTTTTCTCATCTTTTAATTTAAATTTTTACTTAGGTGTTTTAGATATGTTGTAAATTGCAAAAAAACCTGTTGGTAGTTTTAAACTGTCAACTTTGACACCAGTTTTAATAAGTGTTTTTTACACTTTAAAACTGTAAATTTTGTTGGAAAACTGTAATTTTTTCAGGAAAAGATTAATTTTAACAGAGAGGAACTGTCAATTTAACAGTTTCTCTCTGCAAAAAAATACCGAATACTAGACCTCTTGACGAGTAATTACTTTGTCGGAGACGGTTCAGTATTGGACTCGCACACAAGAGGTTCCTGGATCAAAACCCGGCCCGGTCCATACGTCTTACATGAACTTCTTGCGTGAGAGCTTAATAGTGATCCATCTGCGACGAAGTAATTACTCGGTCGCTAGGGCTAATATTGGGTATTTGTGCTTAACGATGATATCAATCACGTGACTCTTTGCAATAATTATTTTTTCAGTTTTCAAGTAAAAAATAACAGTTTTCAAGTAAAAAAATTACAGTTTTCCTGTAAAAAAAGGTTATTAACTGCCGTCATAGTTGGCAATTTTTAACTGTAAAAACAATAGGTTTTTTTCTACAGTGCAGGTATATTTTAGATTCTGTTTAGTTTCACGAGTGTCAAAACATCAAGTATAAATTAATATAGTAATCTATTTGATTATTTTGGTATTAAAAAGTACTGAGTAACTAAAAAAAATACAATTTAAGTACGCAAAACAATGCAGTATTCAACTTATTTTATTATATTTTTTTATATGATTAAAAACATAGTTTTTTTATTATGAGAATAAGGTAGTTATTAAGCATGATTTAAATCATCTCTATCTGTCATTAAGAATACATGCTTCTAAATAATCTATTAAGTAACATCTTTTCTTATTTGTCACAAAATCTCTTTTAAAAAGCAAAAATAATTCAACATAAAAAATATATCTTATACAGTTACGATAAAAAAAATCTCTCTCTGATCTTTTATTTTAAAAGATTTTATTTAAGAAAAATAATTTTGGGTGACGTTCAAATTATTGATAGGAATATGAAGCTAATAATAAAAAATAATAAAAAACGCATTGATCATTATAATATTATTTCTGTTACATCTATTTTAAATAAAAAAAGGCCATAACATCACACGTATAATGATTTCATATATTATCATCACACACATTTGTACTATGTCATGTTAATTGAAAAAAGAATAAATGACCATCAAAATATCAATTTAATTTTACTTCCGATTAAATAAAAATATGTTCATATATCACAATAAAAGAAACTCAATATGCTTACCAAACTTGATGTGGTGAAGACCGTCAACAGCTGAAGCTATGGGAATCGCCCGTGTTAACCTGGCTTTATATACTCAAACTCCTCCAACGCTATTCTACCACTAAAGCGATGATTACTTCACTAAGACTCCTCTTCACACTCGCTACTGGACAAACAGCAATTGGTCGATCGCAAGCGGTCCACCTAATTTATCACTAAATTGTGTTTTTTTTATTAAATTAAGTTAGACCCCTGGTGCTGCTTTAGCCTACGGGTAGTCTCAGGAGACACTAAGGTTCTGTGGCGAAAAAAACTGGGAATTCGCTTTTTCCTGGGAATTTGGACAGTTGCGACTAGCCGAGGGTGAAGAGAGTTGGGAAACAAAGCGCCACTGTAATTAAGGCAACCGCCACTTGTGTTGCAGAGAAATAATTAAAGCAGGTTGGAGGATTGATATAATGCGCTTTTTATGAGTTAGGGGAAAAACTAAGAGAGATTTTTTTTAAGGGCATAATGATACAATTTTTAGATTAGCAATTTGGTCGGACAATTCTTGGGAATAAGATATTATGAACAAAAGCTAAATATTTTTAAAATGTATATTTTTGATTTGTATTTTACATAGAAAATTATTGATAAATTATTGTTGATACACGGACAATTAAAAAAAAAAGATTTTTTAGGACAAAATGATGCAATATCTAGATTAGCAATTTGAGTGAAACAATTCTTATGAATATATAAGATGTTCTGGTCTAAAGCTAAATAATTTTAAAATTAATATTTTTAATTTGTTTTAGACATCCAAAATTACTGTTGATGCATAGGTGATTTTTTCAAATGTTCGATTTAGAGTAATGTTCTTTAAAGTTTTGTATTTACTGTTCCTTCACTTCAATTCCCCACTAAAGAATTCACAAGCTATGTGAATTATATTGTTATATTAAACTATATTTCGCTCATGCTTTCAACAGACATTCTACGTGCGGAAAGTAATTACAGGGATATGAATCACAAAACCATAGATAAAGCATAAAATATGGGGAAAGCTAATTTATATTTCGTTATTATTTTTTTTTTTCATAGTTCATAAATGTATATTGCTACAATTTATAAAAAATAGAAAATTTTATCTTGCAATGCCCTAAGAGATTATCAGGAAATCCTCAACTAAATTCTATTGTACTGCACTAATAGGATCTTCTTGTCCACTGGAATTTACCTTTTAACCATTTAAAGTCATTCTTTATTTTTAATAAACACGTCTAAATCAAATCAAAACTTTTTTTTTTAAATTGCAACTGCATAAATTATAAAAAGGTTCCAAAACGTTTACGATACACTTCTTACTCTATCTTATTAGTCCAGTACTTCGGATATAATAGATGTTTTTTTTTTGATTAAACAGATTACTTGTTTATCAAGTACTATGTACCAAACTTTTTGATTTTTAGGTTAAAATTATTTATTTTTTGAAAATATAAAAGAATAATCGAACATTATAGTGCTGTAAGCTTTTCCTGCACGGTAGCTTTACGAGGTTATAACTAAAAGTGGTTATAACGATCGTTATAAAACACCATAAAGTATGAGCTCTATAGCTTCCGAATAATTTCAATCAAAAGCTTTAAAAGCTTCTTATTATTTTTTTAAAATTTAGATTACTTTACAACACTTAAATACTGCAAATGCCGCCCCGGTGGCGCAATCGTTTGGACGCTAGCCTTTGGAACTGCTGGGTTCGGGTTCGAATCCCGGTCAGGCATGGATGTTTGTGACCGTCAATAAATGTTGTTATTTGTCTATGTGTTATTCCTTTCTTTGTGACTGTTAATATTTTTTCTGTGTCTGTAGCACTTGATGAAAGCTAATAAGCTGTTCTGTGAGTAAGCACACAAGCTGGAATATATATGTACCATACCATACCATAATACTGCAAATTCTAGTTATTTCAAGTTAATGCTCTAGACTGGGAATTTTTAATAGTAGCCAGTGGCTACCAGAGTGAAAAAAAATGGTAGCCACATTTCGATTTTTTGTAGTCAGTTTTAAATTTCAGTATATACGACAAAAAGAAAGTGCGATTTTCCACAAAAGAAAATTTTATTAATGACATTTTTGATATGATAAGATTGACAGTAAAAAAAAGTATCATACAAAATATGAAGTATTATGTGATTGGCCCTTATTGTTAGGAGAAAATTATTTTATGTACAATCAGTTCAACTACTTAGTTTCGGAGAATTTTTGACATCGCCCACGACCCACGATTGTTCATGAAATTTTCTCATATCAAAATTGTTTAAATGAATAGTTGAGATCTGAATCAGATGTAAATAAATCACCTGTAGACTGCCGAAATCATAAAGCAAGATTTAAAAATCAAATTTGCATTTAAGATTTTCCTCGCCCAGCTCCATTTACGTCACACGAAGAACTCAGTGACGTCACACAAAAAATGATGATGGAAAATTTCACCGATGAGCAACAACTGTCATCAAGTCTTTCTTCCCGACAGAATCGAATCGGAGCGTTTTATTATTTTAGAAATGCAGCTTCAGTATTAATTATTTGTTGAACAAAAAGGGAAAATTATGATCGCCACGTTTGGCGACTGGGGTTCGATTTTTAGGTAGCCACTTTCGATGTAATAGTCTCCAGTTGGCGACTGGCGACCGCTAATCTAGAGCTTTATTTCAAGTACACTTTGTTGAAGTGTCCTATTAAAGTAGAGAAGCAATGGTGATAGGGAAGAATATTTCTTAATTTTTTTAAATGCAGTTTTTTTTATTTACATAATATTCAAATGCATTATTATGGCAAATTTGTAATAAAAAGCATCTTCTTTTATGAATCTATTGAAAGATTTAATTAATTTTAAAAATCTAATAATCTAATGCATTACTTTTTCAAAGATAAATTAAATAATTAATATGATAGAATGTGATGATTTGGAGATGGAAGGGGTATGTGAATCTTGTTTCAAAAAGTAAAATAATTAAAAAAATTCCTTATTATTCTAATTTAAATTGCCGATTGATTCTTCGGGTATCTCCTCATTGATACAATTGTAGGCAAAAAAAGGAATCATACTTGTTTTTAAGGTTTTCTTTGAAAAAAAGTTAATTTATGTTTTGTCCAGTTTCTATCTTTCTACCCATTGTCCCAATGTGCTAACTTCGCTCTTGATTTTAATGAAACTTTTATTGCTTTTTCCTTATTATGGTGACTTGTTCATAAATATATTGATGTTGACATTGAATAATTTTTTATAATTTTTTTTAATCTTTTATAAACTACACCATAATATGTTTATCTAAAGCATTCACAAATATTTTTTACTAAATTGACTAGAATAATAAATTAAAGAGACAAAAATACTTTTTGGTAAATGAATATTTTATTTTTAACTTCAACTTATAACATCATACAAGAAGAATTTAGTTTCAGTTTTCACCATACCGGAATGTTATTACAACAAATACCATTATTAGAGATTTTATGTATGAAATGTCCATATATGTAAGCATATTATTATTACAATTCTGCAGAAATTGGACCCATACAACCACAACCGTTTATTTTTGTTGTTGCTAAAAGAAAGTTATATTTTATTTAAGTATAGATATAATAGAGCATCAACTGAATTAAATGAAAGACCTATTTTGAATCTTGGCCAAAATTTTCAAATCACTTTTGCACTCATTAACATGGATACTTAGAATACAAAACAATTTTATTCACAACAATTTTTAGTCAATTTTTTTTAGCGATGAACAATACAGAATTTCTTTGGTATTTACATCCAATAATGATTACAAATGTTTGCAAGAAATTCCCTTGTCATAGTAGACCGTAGAAAAGCCAATTAATGCTAAATTATGAAACCGTACATCTTTGTTAAAAAGTTTCATTTAATACGTATTTACAGTTATAAAAGTCATGCCATTTTAAATTTTATACACATGAAATGTTGCTGTTCAAAAATTTGCATTAAATTTTTACGCACTTTTATTTACGATATTCTTAACGTAAGCTTTATAGATCGGTGGTTGCTAGATATGTCATTTATGTAATGGATATTTAATAAATTACATTCTTATCACGTATATAGTAAATCAGATAAAGCATAACTACTTTTTTAATCACAATATTATTTGTAATTTTAAATGAGAATAAAGACGTACCCTGCTTATGGAATGGTTTTAATGAATATATAAGTCAAATAAATATTCACATTTACACTAATACTGAATACTATTAAGAGTAGGTCTTTGTGTATCGCATGTTACTATTACATACAGGTCCTATACCTTAAAGTCTACGTAGAACAAGATAATAACCCTATTATATATGGCACACAAGAAATCAATCTACTTTTAAAAAAGAGAAACACTTTATATTTTGAAATTTTTTAAACATTAAAAATACCACTTCTTTTTTTGGAATGTTCCCAATAAGAGTAAAAGTTTGTAATCCATTTAGTAATAAACTCAAATACATTGTTTAAAACGTTGAATTATGAACGTTTTGAAATGAATTTAAATACTGTTTTAGGTGTAAATAAAATGAAACAAAATTTTAAGTTTAAAAAGAATATATTTGTAAAATAATGCATAGATGTTGTAATTGTCTAGTGTGCTGAAAAAACGTGAATTGGTAGTAATTTGACTTGGCTTATTCTCGAAAACAAACACAGTTATAACTTAAATTTAAAAATTAATTAATTTTAAGTAAAGTTATTATTGATTAATGTATTATTTTATTTTCAAAAGCTAAATAAGTATTTTAAAAATTTGTCTCCGTGTGATATTAGGAAATGTTTTTTTTTCCAATTATTCTGTTTTTAATTCTGTTATTTTAATAATAATAAATTGATTTTTTTAAACATTTTTATTTCTTATGTTTGTAAACAAGTTTGTACTTAAAACAATATCAGCTACCTTTTTTGAAAGAAATTTGTGTTTGTTAAAATTAAATTGCTCATCAAAAAACATTTTTTCCTAATTAGCGAGTTTAAATTAAATAAATTCAATCACATTTATGTACAAAAAGCAAATTAAAATTTAGGAGTATAAAGTCCTGCAATTTTTTTTCCTAAAACAGAATATTTAGTACATGAGCATTTTTCTTCAGTTGTGTGTTTTGATCGACGAAATTTTTAACAACTAGAAGCTCTATTTTATACTTGGTATTTCTGCTGATCGCATAAAGAAAAAAAATCTTTCTAATCTATTAGTAAGATATTATAATACATTTCATATTAGAATCATTTTTGTATCATTAAAAATACTAGAATACACCAAATAATTGCTAAACTACCAATGAAATTTCTCGAAATCTATTGTTACAATATCCTTAGTAAAATACATTTGTTGGATGATTGTTAATATGCACAATTCTTACTTATTTCTCCAAAATATTTTGGACCCTTCCTACATAAAGGCTGAAGTTACGTATATTGAATCCTCTGATCGGAACAAAAAGGGCTAATACTTAAATCAATTAAAACTAACTTGGCTAACCTGTTAACAGAGGCTATTGCGGAAATAATATTTAAGTTTTAAGCATTTCAAGGTATTATATTGTATTGTAAAACTATACCATGGTGTAAACTACGAAGCCTCATCATTCTATTATCCTTATATTCTCTCGGCATAATTTAATCTCAGCATACTCTTTAACATTAAGATATAGCTCAGATTAACTGTAATATGAGCGAAACAAATTGGTAGTAGTAGTCGCCTAGATGGTGACGCAAAGAAATGGATCTTAGTTATAAGGAAAATGTCGAGTCTGCAAAGGCTAAGCCACCAATAAAGCAGCCTCGTTGGAAAAAAAATATCCTAATGTGCGAAATATGCTGTTAATCAAATATATTTTTTTCCCCTTTCTCTTATATAAACACTTTTTTTTAATGGAATACGAATTATTTAACTCATTTGGCGATTTCTCACGACTGTGTCGATTGATTCAACAACTAAGTAGTTTTAAAATATATGTGGCATGAATGCGTCGTAGCTCTTCAGATTTAAGTAGGAGTTACTTCAATTATCGTATTTCGAGGAAGGTAAAACGTAGCAAGCTGTTTAATCGTTGATAATTAATGAAAATAAAGCCCACCATTAGCCCCAATGTTTTTTTTTTAAATTTACAACACAGGAGTTTGATTTAATCAACATTTTAGCACTTTATTCCTGCACAAGGTTTTGTTGTTTAGACCATGATAATTTGTAATTATATACCTCTGGAAAAATATGTTCAAAAAATCGATACAACAGTTTCCATTTACAGTTTGCCATCTGTTTCTTGTACTTTTGCACATAATATGAAGAATTATCAATGGAAACCTTCCTACCAACTCCATTGGAGAAGAGCTCTTTTTAAAGATAATAAATATTTATAAATGGATGTTTAATATTTTAATAAAAAAAGGCATAAGTTTGATTTCGAAAGTAAATTTGAAAATTAACATCAGTTATTATTTAAATAAATTATAATTTAATTTTATATAAGTATGTTATATTTTTGTATTATTGAACCCTTTTTCAGCCAAAGTAAAGATTCAGGCAAGGTATTGTTTGACAATAAAGTTTGAGAACTGATTTTAGTTATATATTAGGCTGATTAGAAGTAAAGTTAAGTAACATGCATCAAAACTACCTTGATTGTTAACGACGTAGAATATGTTATACAGTAAATGCCCAAATAAGCATCAAAGTTATACAATAAAAATGAACTTAAATTATTTCTAATATACATATTAAACTTTCAATTTTCTATCACAAATATAGCATTATAAATACACTAAACAAATCACATTAGCAAGCTATATTGATTAATCAACATAAAATATCCACATATTTAATTACTAAAAGCACCAAAGCATTAATATCATCTTATATCAAGACTAAAGCGTAGCAAAACAGAAATACTATTGAAAAATTGGTAAAACTTATGTCTACCGAAACTGTCGAAGTTAACCATCAAGTTCAATTTGCACCATTTTTACTTATTATAATATACAATTCAATACTAAAAGCACCAAAAATATGAAGCAAGTATATTTTTTTGTTTGAGCCTAGCTATGTTATTAACTAAATTATATAAATTCTCTAAATTTACTTAAAAATAAGTCTTAAGCACCAAAATTTGCATTACTTAACCTTTACATTGATTATAAAAATAAAAAATCAATTCGAATGTTTCAAATACATATAGACTATTTACCGATTTCTTACTCTTTGACCATCGTCAACGCGTAATATTGATTGCACATTTTAAAAACTAATTTTACTGTTCTAATGATATGAGAAATAACAAAAAAGGGAATAAAATAGCAATAATTTTTGATAGTTATTAATCAAAACTTTTATAGAAATATTAATACCATTAATTTAATACTGTTTTATACCTAGAAGCATTACAACTATTAAATTGAGTTTTTTTAGTTTCTATCAAATAAGTTAAATTATATACATTTTAATAATAAAATTTTCTAATAGTAGATATATGTCTTAATTAATACATTAAGTTTTCGTTTTTAAAAAAGTATTATTAAATTTTTATCTTGGTCCACTTGATTCCAATGATCTTGTTACCATTCTGTTAATGAACGTGACGTCAATTTATACATATTTTTATCATTAACCTAACTTCTTAACTAAATTTTTCTTGGCAAATTCTAAGCATTTATATTTTTTAGTTTGGTTGCGAAGGGTGAAATATTATAGTTATGAAACAAATGTACAATGTATATTCAACTTTAATGTTTTAGTTTTATATTCCTGATCTTCTTAATTCTAATATTCAAAACTATTCATTGTATTCCTATATAACGTTTAGAATTTAAAAAAAAAATCGTATCATCACTTAACTTGACAAACCTATATAAAAATATTCAAGTGATTTATACCATTAAAAAATATTTTGACAATAAAGCGTATGATTCAATACTTACAGTTTAATTATTTCTCGAGAAGAAGAAACGAATAAAAATATTTGTTAACAATTTAATACTTTGATTATTCAAACGAAGGCTTTTGAAATAGCGTTAAGAACTTAAAGTCAGTTTTATCTAAACTTCATTAAAAAATATAATACCGCAACCCAACGCATCTTTGTCATTAATATGAATTTAGAATCTTCTTCACTCGAGTTAATTTATCAAACAAATAAGAATTAATCATCTACTTAAAATCTCATTAAAGCTGAGCTGCAAATTAAAACTTTTTAATGTAGATTGATTTTTGAGCGGGGAAATAGGTTGATGGACAATAAATATCAATTAAGATTATTCGAGTAAAATATGAGGTGTTGACACTCCTTCTCTTCGAAATCTTTTGGAGTTTTAATTAAAAAGTATTTTCTCTCTGGTTTACGTTAAATTGAATCCTTTGTATTTACTTTAAGTTTAAGCATTATAATTTACACTCAAGTAGTTTGAACTGAAAATAAAATACCATCAATCGATACAATACACATCATAAATCTATCCTAATTTTACTTTACCTTCACACAACATCATCTTACATGTTAAAGATCACTGTAATGAATAAAACATATTGCACATTATTCATGTAACACAAGAGCAGCATATAAACTGCACATAAAAGATTTTATACTAACAAATTGTCTGATTTTCGGCGTATCGCAGTCGCAAACATACATCTATATAGACGGATGAAAAACACTTCTAGTAATATATAATGTATATATATTTATATTTATTTACACATTTATATGCAACCATCAATAAAAGAGTTTTTTAAACGCTGCTTTTTTTTTCATAGCGTTTTTTCACCTCCTTTCTTTCGAAGCAAAGTACAACGCGCAATCACAGAAACACCATTTTCAAAAAAAGAAATGTTCAAAAATTTCATTCACATTTAGACACAAATACTGACGATCTACTTAGAATGCATTTACATAGAAATTCACGACAGGGAGATGACAGAGAGAACGAAATTGTTCTTATAAAAGCGTGAGCCCTGTAGTATATCGTTTCTGATATGTTCAGTGCTTAGTCTCCAATTTACTGGCGGCTCTTAATCTTTGAGATACTTTTTTAAAAAACAATTATTATTTTAACTGTTTTTAAAATATTAAATAAAAAAAATAAGAAAAATGTTGCAATATAAATAGTAAATACTGAAAGTAAGCTCTTGCCAAATAGATACAATATAGAAATAAAATACTTTGCAAATGAAAATATATCAATGAAATTTGATTCTTCAACACCAAAATTAATAGCACTTACAATCAAGGAATAAAAAGGATATACATATTCCAAAAAATAGGAAGCAAAATTATCGCAATGTATATAAGTACTAACCAGCAATACAGTGGAAAACAAATGTAAAAACTAAATTAAAAATAAAAATAAATGTTAAAAAAATCTCACTTCAAATGACTAACAGCAGTTAAACAACAACAATTAAAATAAAATAACATATGTAAAAAAATATAACAAAGGTAAAAACTCCTATTAAACAACAAATGTAAATAAAACAACTCAAACAATTAATGTAAAAAGTATTATTGTACATTAATTAAACACTATAATAGATGAAATATCAAAGTTTATTTGATTAGAAATATTTTATTCTACTGTAATATAAGAGATATGTATTATTAGAGATACTCTATTTAAGTTTCAATACTAGATATGTTAAGATCATACAATGATATTTTACGACTCTTAAACAATGTTCAAAACCTGCTTACATATTGATGCCGCCAGGAAAGAAACCAAACGAAATTTAATCTAAATATATTTTTATATTTTTTCACATAGATAGAAAGATTTTTAAAGATATTTTCCCGATCGTAAGTGGTAATGGGATAAACAACAAATACAACACACTTATCAACGACCTGCAACAAATCACCCAATTTCTTCTCACTTATATATGCACTCCGAAAACAGCAAACACTCGCCATTTTCCTTAGGTTAGATAATTACACCACACAAGATACATTTTTAGGGTGGTTAGATAGTAAAAGGATGAGCTAACTGTTTCATAATGGAGGATTTTCACAAAGACCGCGAACTTAATTATAATACATCAAGTAAATAGAATATGGTAAAGGTTGGAACTGAATAACCAGGGTTGAAGGTAACATTGCTTGCCGATTTATTTTCTTCTGGATATTCACTCTGATAACTGTAAAAGTAACAAATACAACTAGATTTAATAATATTTTTTTAAATATACTTTTCCACCATAAATAAATTTTTATAACAATATAACCTTGAAAAGATATCTTTAGTTAAGCCAGCAAATAGGGGAGAGTGTTGTACCTTGGGACACTGACAATTTCTAAGAATCTATTGGCATACATTGTTTATTTCTAATAGTAGCCTTAATCAACAGACATCATCCTAATAAAATTTAACACTAGCATCATTGAATTGATGAATTGGTGACAAAAAATAAGTTTTCATTACCCCAAAGTCAATATTTTTCTCATTCTAATATAATTTTTTGCCTTTGTAATTTTACAAAAAGTCAACTGAATTTTATTTTCTTCATAAAAGAGTAGATTTTAAAATATTTTGGTAATGAGAAAATAATGATTATGCATTTAGATTTGTCACTATCTTGCTTTAATTTAAACCATGTAGTGTATTGTACCTTGGGACAGGTCGCAAGGTACAATACATGATTATACATAAGTTAATACATAAGGTATTCATGATTCTTAATAATTTGGATAAATAAAAATATTTTTATTATTTATTTTAAGAGCAATTCCACAAAACATGTAAAATACAAATCAGCTTTGTTTTGGATATATTTTATAATGATTGAAGCTTGAAAGTATATTATATTTAAAATTTTCTTAAATTTTGAAGTTTTATTTGTGTATTTCCTTGAAAAAAAGTTGTTTTCTGACACATATTAGTTCATTTGTATGACTATTGACTGAATTATAAAGCATGTCCCAAGGTACAACATCATGTTGTACCTCGGGACAGTTTATCCTCTCTACTTTAAATGAGTGGCAATTTTTTAATTTCAAGCTGCCCGATTTAAAAAATATATATTATAGAGGAATATATTGGTGTGTTGAAGTGCTGCTTTTAAATTTTTATTTTAACTATAATTATCGAAGAAAAAAATTAAAATGTAAAAATTGTCCCAAGGTACAACACTCTCCCCTACTGTAAAACCTTCTTTTTAAAATTAGGTAAATATCCTAAGTGAATTTGAAAACCGGTAATTCCGTAAAAATATGTTTTTAGAACTGGTTAACATCGAACATCGAAGAGACTGTGTAGTATAAATGCTATAAAATATAAATCTTTATGCAAACATAACATTAACGCTGTTAATTAAAAAAATGATGCCACAACAGTTGATTTTTTATTTAACCCTTTAAGAGCCTTTCAGATGGCGCTGATTTAAGGTTATGAGACTAAAATGTTAAGAGTTTTAATGGAAAAGTTGCCTTAAACAGCATCAATGCCATACTCCTTAAAAAAATTACAACGATTTTTTAAAATTCGCTTTTCGTGTAATTTAATTTTTCACATCTAAAATAATTCCGGGCTGTAATGGAGGTTAAATAATATGTTCCACAAGTGGAACGTAGGCGTATAAAAGATTAAATGGACTTTTGGATTCAAGGGAGAAGTAAAAAAAAACATTTTCTAAAGATTTTTAAGTACCTTTTCTTAAAGACGTATTTTTCATTGGGTTCAATTAACTGTTCACGGTTTATTAACTGTTAATTGTTAAAAAAATAACAGGGGTTGCTTAGGAATTAAGTATATTTATGTCCATTAAAAAAAGAAAGTTTTCAGAGACAATCATTTAGTATTCTGATCCCTTTGCAGATGGCGCCACAATTTTATCTGAACGTGAAAAGGTATTTGGTGAATAAATTTATCTTGTTAGAAAAGTTCTTTTAGAAAGATAATTATTGGGATGGTAAAATATCAAATAATTATTCATTTAAATGTATTTATAATTATTAGCCTAATAGCACATTTAAAATGAAAAACTGTTTACATTTTTGCAACTATTACAATTATAATTTTATTGTTTTTAAAAATGGTTAGTCGATCCAAAATTAATTTTTAAAGATGAGATTCTAAATACTGTTATTGTACAATTTTTTTTTCTAATTCTCTACATTTTTGTCAAAATTTAAGTTGCTTAATATTACTTATTTTAATTTGTCAACTTATTACATTATATTTTGTAAGTGTTTAACTAATTTTGAACCATTCGAAATTGCGTTGAAAAATTTTCAAATATTTGATTATTACCAATCGATATTAATTTAATGTCCGTTTTAAAAGTTATTTGCTAAAAAAATTTCTGAGTGATAAGAAATGAAATTATAAAGCCATTAATTTTTTCAACAAAAATACAAGAAAAATTTGTAATGCTTCTTATATATAGTTGTCATAAATTCTGTACTCCGCAAAATAATAAAAAAAATAATAAGAATGCTAGCTAAATTGAATAGTTTGAATTAAAATCTTTACCTTATACTCCACGTATGTGAGTGGTCC
Source organism: Hylyphantes graminicola (assembly GCA_023701765.1). Taxonomy (NCBI): domain Eukaryota; kingdom Metazoa; phylum Arthropoda; class Arachnida; order Araneae; family Linyphiidae; genus Hylyphantes; species Hylyphantes graminicola. Next base: position 32,463,265 of record CM043122.1, read on the forward strand.
AGGAGCTTTATTATGCATTCGTAGTCGGCAAAAACCAGGAAAACTGAAATAGAATGCAATAAAGTTTGTTACAACTGATTGGAGTTTGTTGATTTTTACCAAAATTTTCATTTTTCACCAAAGATTCGAGATCATCGTTAACCGAAAAAACAAAAACAAAATTTCTATGACCAAGTCCTAAATTGAAATAATTCATAATTGAAATTTTAAAATACATTTTAGAGTGTCTTCAATGACATCATAAAGCAAAGCGGTTTTCAACAAATAATTTATATAATACGAATCAACTAAAAAAATACTTTTTTTCTAAACATTTATATATTTGATATAACAATTTAAAATTTGGGGGTTTGAGGATTTCTATGTTTAATACTGGATTTTTTTTGACACCGACCCCACGATAATATGGTAGTTAGCATGTCTGTTTCCAAAACCTAAGAACAACAATTAAAAAGAATTCGATTCTTCGAACTAGACGTTCGGCATGGGTAATATTAAACAAAATTTTAGCTATGTTAAGATCGAGTCGCGTAATTTAATTATGTATGTTTATAAGTTAATAGTTTTCTAAACAAGTTTAGATATTTTTTGCACATAGTTTTCAAACGTGATGTTTTTTTAAATGTTTTATTCAAATACGTATGTATATATAAGCAAAAATGTCAGGAAGAAAAACTTTTATTCAAGAAGAACATAAGGCAAGATTAAAACTACGAAGTAGTTCAAGTGTCTTTCAGTGATGCATTTAAAACTACGAGATTTCAAAAACATAGAATCGAAACACAGATCTTTTGAATTAGGTGCCTGAGTTAAATTCCCTAACAAACTAACAACTAGTACGTTAGGAAAATCCTGAAAATTTTACTGATATTGTTAAAAACTATTTATAACTGCTTACAACAGGGGAAATGAGGAATTAAGAAAATGAATTATAGCGAGGCTTGTTTTCCTAGTTCAATAAACTAATGAGAAATTATATCGCCAATTTTGGAAATTAATTGATAAAGTTAAAACTACATAGCTATTCTTGCTAATGCTTTATGAGTGTATTGAAAAAAATCTGATTGTCATATGCAAATGTATTTAGACTATTTTTAAAATAAAATTTAAAATGAAAATTGCATAGGAAAACATAATAAGTTTAAAAAATCTTATTTGAAACAAATAGACCCCTAACAGCAATTGCTTTTTTTCCGAATGCTTATAAATTTTTTTTACTAAATTTGAATAATACTTTTTTTAATCTGAAAAATTTATATTTCAATTTTTTCAAGCTCTTAATATTTCTTTAGTTTGAAAATGTTATGACAAGAAAATTGAAAAATTGAAAGTAGCCTAAATTTTTTTTTTCTCAGAGAAAAAATTTGGCCTTTGCTGCATTTACCGTATTTAATAAGCAATTGTAAAGTGAAAAGTCTCCCCATAATGATACTGACAATGCAGAGTAAAATTAGAAAGCTATTCTATTGTTTCCTTGTAATCTTACATAGATAGATGGCGCCACATTTTCATGTGAGCGATAAAAACAACAGGTAAACTGCAACATCTACAACAATGACATGGGCAATTGTTTAAATACTCAATAGTACTATACAATCTATAAGGAAGCATACTAGAATATCGATTGTTTAAGGACAAAAATTATCCAAGTTCATTGTATTTGATACGATTACCTGCAATGATATTAATTCATTAACGATGGTTAGCAAGAATATTTGCCACTTAAAAATTAGTTTTTTGCTTAAGTTTGACTGAAACCATAGTCCTGATTAATTTAGGTAGGATGCATTTTCACTTAAAAAAACTTCTTCAAATTAAAGTTTTTATACGGAAATGTAATGCGTTAATGGTATCCACAACGTCGTTATTAATGCGTTAAAAATGGTTTATAGAGTTATCCAAACGCAGATGAACTTATTTGAATGCATGTGTTACATATAATTCCATTTAAAAACTCTAAGCCGTCTTCGCGAACCCGGATTGCGCTTCAGTGTCCGTTAATTCCGAAACAAAGTATAAAAGTGAGGAATTATTGTTTAAATTTACGCAATTTCAAATTTTAATTTATTTTTCTTAAGCTTTATTAACCCAAAGACGCATGCTGCACACCACTACAAAATTTAAATGGATCTGTTGTGCATAAGTTAACAAATCTCTTGGTTTGCAACTGTCCAATTACTGTTTTAGCTTAATAAATTAAAAATACCCATAGTCTTTTAATTTATTAAAATGTAAAAAAGTGGATTTTGGTTATAAGTTTTTATTTATTATAATAGGTGCTTAAATTTCAAGAAAATTTGATAAATTATTGGTGATTATTTAATCTTGAAAATGCAATTAGCGAAAAGAGTTGTGGTATCAGTGAAAAGTACTGTTACAGAGTATATACAGTGCGTTCCAAAAGTTTATAGACAGCTGTTTTTTTTTTTTTTTTTAAGTTTAAGAGATTACTAAGCGTGTGTTAATGACCAAATAATTTATGCCAATAGCTAAGAGGGTATTTCAAATAATAAAACGCTCAAACAACTGTGAGAAATCATAAATTTATTTTTAAAAATAAAAACGAACAAATGCTGTCCCAAACGTTTATAGACAAAAGGTGTTAAGAGCTGTTTTTAATAGGAAAAATGTAAATTTGCATATTCTATTATTTGTACACGTGACGTATAGCTTCCTGAGATAAAAACTAGTGGGTTGTTTGTTTTTTGATCGATTGCAAAGATGCTGCCATCGTGCGATTCGCGAAAAATGAAATTTTACAAATTTATCGTTTAAAAGCTCGTGGGATGAAAGTTGTAGATATTACTAGAAGAATTAAGCGTAGCAAAGCTATCCTAGCGAAAGGTGACAATTCGAACCAAAATCTCGTCCTGGAAGACCTAAAACAAGAAATTAATTGCATTGCAAAGACGAATGGCTAAGTGTGGTTTTCAGTGACAAAAAAAGCTTAATTTAGATGGCCCCGATGGATGGAAGTACTACTGGCACGATCTTCGGAAAGAACCAAGGTCCTTTTTAAGCAGGCAACAAGGAGGGGGTTCAGTAATGGTGTGGGGAGCCTTCTCCTTCAACCAAACAACTGATATTACTTTTTTTGAAAGGTAGAGAATATTCTGATGTTTATCAAGAAATTCTTGAAGCCCACTTACTTCCATTTGGGGAATTGCTACGGGGAAAATAAATGGGAATATCAGCAAGACAACTGCTCAATTTATGTGTCTAACTCCACTATGCAGTGGTTTAAACGCCACAATATTAAAGTTATGGAGTGGCCAGCTTTAAGTCCTGACCTGAACCCCATGAAAAACCTCTGGGGAATACTTTCGAGGGACGTTTATGCAAATGGGTGCCAATTTGCAACAGTTCAAGAACTAAAGATGCAAATCGAACAAAGTTGGTTTAATTTGAAGCCCGAAATTCTCTTAAGTCTTGTTTTAAGTATGCCAGATCGAATTTTTCAAGTGATAATGAAGAACGGTTTAAAAATTTGAACAATAGTTCAAAATTTAATGGAAAAATGGACTTGTCTGTAAACTTTTGGGGCACTCAAACTTCATTTTTTTTCATTTTTTACGAAATCTGTGATGATATTTTATTTGTTTACAGTACTAATATTGTATTGATATTTTTGATAATTAAAAATAAAAAAAATCTTGAGAAGTTCCTTCCAGTCATAAAATTGAAAAAACACAACAGTCCATAAACTTTAGGGACGCACTGTATCACCAATGTTTTTACAAAAATAAACACGTTGTATGATACCCTTTAAACATTATCAGGTGGCAGTTAAGTTTAAAAAGCGCCGCCAAAATAAGAACAATGGTAGATGCTTCTTCAGTTACAAACCAATATATCTGTCTCATTATATCTATCTAACATCATTCTATGCCTCCAACATTTATCAACAAACAATTTACGTTGAACCAAATGGAGTAAAAAGTCGAAGTGGAGAATCAGAGTAGTAACAAACTATTCAAGTTACAAACAGAACTACGTTATTCGCTACGCCTCTAATATTTCTCATTAGACATTCAAGTTTGAAAAAGTGCATGGCAGAAAGTGCAGGGGAAGGGTGCAGTTACCCAGCTTCCTTAGTTGTCCCTAAGCTCTTGTATCAATCTTTATCAGCCTCTATGTATCACCCGCTCTAATATAAATATAAAAGCCTCTAATATTTATCAACATACAATTTAAGTTGAACCAAATGGAGCAAAAAGGAGGACTGTAGAATAAGAGTAGTAACAAACTATTCATGGTAACTATCATAGCGTAACAGACAGAGGTACGTTATTCGCTAATATTTCTAATCAGACATTCAAGTTTGAAAAAGTGCATTGCCGAAAGTGCATGGGTAGGGGTGCAGTTACCCACCTTCCTTAGTTGTCCCCAAGCTCCTGTATCAATCTATATCAACCTCTGTGTATCACCCGCTCTAATATAAATATAAAAGCCTCTAATATTTATCAACAGACAATTTAAGTTGAACCAAATGGAGCAAAAAATAGGACTGTAGAATAAGAGTAGTAACAAACTATTGATGGTAACTATCATAGCGTAACAGATAGTGGTACGTTATTCGCTAATATTTCTAATCAGACATTCAAGTTTGGAAAAGTGCATTGCCGAAAGTGCATGGGTAGGGGTGCAGCTACACACCTTCATTAGTTGTCCCTAAGCTCATGTATCAATCTATATCAACCTCTCTGTATCACCCGCTCTAATATAAATATAAAAGACTGTAATATTTATCAACAGACAATTAAGTTGAACCAAATGGCGCAAGAAGGCAAATGAAATAAGGTTACAAACAGAGGTACGTTATTCGCTAATATTTCTCATCAGACATTCAAGTTTGAAAAAGTGCATTGCCGAAAGTGCATGGGTAGGGGTGCAGTTACCCACCTTCCGTAGATGTCCTTAAGCTCCTGTTCTTGGACGAAGTGGCCGAGATTGGCTACGAAAAGCGTGGAGCATTGCGGCGACTGTTGGGGCGGCGGCGTCGAGTTGGGTGGTGCGGTGGAGTGGAAATGCGGTGGCGCCATCTGCGGTGGTGGCGGGTGGTGCATGACGGCGTGCGGGATAGGGTGGAGGGGCGGCTAAGAACATACACACAGCCAAACATAAGCCAAGCATTGCATTCATACGAGCAAAAGCAAGAGGTAAGAAAGGAACTAACTATAACTTTTTATGACACCTTCAGATGGCGCTGATTGAAGGTTATGAGACTGAATGTTAAAAGTTGTATCGAAAAGGTTGCCTTATACAGCATCAGTGCCAGAAACTTCTAAATAACTACGTCATTTTTATACAAATAAAAGATTGATACAAGTCAGCTGCTTCGGTATCGATATTTTTGAAGAGCTTGAACATTCTCTTTTATATCCGCTTAATTGTGTAGCTTAGGTCGTAAAGGGTTATCTAAGTCTGGGCCAAATCTAGGAAAACACAGGTTGTAGGCATAACCAAATTTTAGGGGCCCATTTACGAAAAAAAATTGTATGTAATGATGGTGCCAGTTGGCTGGTGAATCAGATTTTTTCTATTGTTGTTAACAACATCCTTATAACATCAATCAGACCAATCATGTTAGGGCAATGTCGAAGTGAAAGTCAAGCTAAAAACCAGGTGAATCCGCAATTTTTTTAAAAAAAATATTGAAGTGTTTTATGTTCACAATATTATAAATAATATAAACTGAAATTTAAGGACCCTTTTAAATTTTGGGGCCCTAGACTCGGGCTTAAAGGACGTAATGGAAGATCAGGCCTTGCCAACACCCGTCCCTTCATTGGCGCACTACAAATATAATCTGGATGGAATGCTTAATTATACTTTAATGTACAAATGTACAACTAATAGAAACTAGATAGGCAGATGAATGTTAAGAAAACATGACCGATGTTAGCGTACGATTTCGCTTAAAGTTCCGTTGGGTGTACGCTCAGGAGTTGATCTCATCCTTTACCAGGGTTCTAAATTAGGAGGCGAATTCGGCTATGTTAAAGCTTTTATAGGTTTGAAATAGACAACCAGATCTATAAACACTACCGGAGATGTGCCTTTTAACGATTCATCAACGTTTGCTGCAGTTAGTATTTAGCGATAAATTTGTAAACGTGGGCCCACAAATGAAGCAATTTCTTGCTACTGCGCATTCTTTATATCCAGTGGGTACATGTGCAACTTTTGATTCAATATGTTTTGATTTTTTTTAATTAACGCTAAAGTACAACTACAGGCTATTGGCGGTCAATTTGGGATAAAACATAGTATCGAATGTATAAGTTTTATACTTGGAAATGAGATTCAAAATTGCGTTTACTGGAAGCAATAAATATAACTGTAAGAACGACCATGATTACTTATTAGCTAGTATATTTAATTTTTTTTATTCACTTAAATAAGAGAGCCGTTACAATATTGTAATAAAAAAGCTGTTGTAAATGCACAGATTTTGATAGTCGAACTTTGCAAATTAGAGAAAATTTTGGCAAAAAATTCCGCATTGTTACTTTTATGATTAAAAAGACCTGCGAATTCTAATTAAAGGCTACCTTATTTAGAATTAATGTATGAAAAACAGCTTACAACCAACCTATTGAGTTGAATTCATTCTTATATTTTACAGAATTATTCATATATTTTGAATCAATAGGTTTTGAGAAATATATATAAATTTGTTAGAGCCAATTATTGCTTTAGAGGATTAAAGAAGAACTTTCCTAGTTTCTGTTTGCCTCACATGAGGCACACAACAATTATTAAAAAACTTTTAAAAAAATTATTTAACGCTCACGGTTAATTTCCGTTTTTCGACTAATTGATAAATGCACGTACTAAAACTTATTTACGAGACAGACGCCTTAAAAATAACTTGTAAAAATTCTCTTTTTGATTTGCAACGTTTGAATCTTGAGTGAAAATAGATATCTAAAAACGTATAAATAATAGCAAAAAGCAATAAAATGCTATCTAAACATGCTGCATGCTTCAGTTCATATAAGAAAGGAATTTCACAATTCATATAAAAATTCATTTTGCAATAAACAATTTTACATATTTCTCTGCGTATAACTAAAACCTCTAAAACTTCATAAAGGTTATTGATACGAAAATAATTGTACTCGGGATTACCTATACCTTTATTTTACTCTCAACAAATTACTTTGAACTTTAGTCGATTAAAAAATTGAAATGTTGAAATTCTTGGCCGTAACTGTTTTAGTTCAGATGGGCTTTTTCTTTAATACACTAATACTAAGATTGCCTACTTCCTAAAATGAATTTTAAGTGGCTACTAATATAAATGCCAGAAACGGGATTTGATTTCACATTTTTTTATTACAAAACCGGTGCTTTTAAAATGTGGCTATTATTTGGTTGTGTAAACTAATGAATTACATATTATAAAATAGATAAAAATATAATATAGCTTTGGACGTTTATTCAACTATCGTTGAATCTAATCCTCCCCCAATAATAATTAGAATAGTTTACCATTTACATCATTTGAGGGCTGTAAACATTTTAATGTCACACAATTTTATTTCAAGGCTTCAATTCGGAATCATATAGCTACAAATTTAAAGATTACATAAATAAAAGCATGGACATTCCAAAGTGGGTAAATTGATAAACTGCGTTTCCTTCTATATAGTATATGAATTTTCTACGCAATAAGACAAAAATAAAAGAAATCTATACATAACTGATTTTCTAAGCAGAATTGGGAATTTGTTTGTTAATTTATATTGCATACATTTAGCATTAAGTTTTTAGTAATTATAATAATAATTATTTTAAGAACTTTTCCCTCTGTTATACTTATAGTTTTATGATTTTCTTAAGTTACGGAAATAATGAAGAAATTTTCAAGTTACACCATAATATAAATGTGTCAAAAATATGTAAAGTATGTATTTTTCATTTTTTAGCTCTGTAGGAGATATAGGGAATGCATTTTGTCTTAACCCTTTTTTATCCTATTTGTGAATACCAATAACACCTTCCATACCGAATAAAAATGAAATTTCAGTTTTTAAAATTAGGTTTTCGTATAAATTAATTTGTCCTACAAAATGTTTTCAGGTCTATTGTCTTCACTTGTCTTACATTTTGTATATTTCGGCAAACTGAAGCATATATTCACAAACAAGTGCCCTGTATTTTAGCTACTATGCATAAATAGGTTTATAATATGTTCTCACTAAGAAATAACGTTTTTCTAACAATTCACATATTCAAAGTAAGCAGGAAGCAAAAACGTTACATGCACTCTTGAGAAATTACTCTTACATTTCACAAACTTTTTTCGTTTTTAAAGAAACCGTAAATTAATAAGTCTTTAATAGAACACCTTGTAAGGTATATTCTGTATGGCCCTTTGAGGGATAAGACAATTGGCTGAAACGTAAACTCGTTTTCACTGTATGAGATTAAGTTACAAATTTAACAGAAACTTTAATTTCTTAAATCTTAAAAATATATATATTTCTAAAGTCGATGGTTATAAACGACACCTCCTTGCTTTTAATTTTAAAATTTAAGGGAATTTTTAAATTTATAACATTTTACAAATTATGTGTATTGTTGAAAAACCTGACTATCATGTGACGGGCTCATAAGTCTGTATCCCTAAAAGGGTTAAGGGGACGCATTACCCAAAATATTATTTCTAGAAGTAATAACATAAACTTGTAAATTATATTGGCTTTGTATAATGTTCACTCTAAATAAAAAATTTCTAGCAATAAAAATGAGTATTTACAAGTAGTTTTTCATTTATTCAAAAAAAAGTCAAAATTTTGAATTTTTTTTAAACCCTACTCCTCCTCTTCCAATTTTAAGAATAACTTCACCAAACTTTTATGGTTTCTTTTTAGTACTATTTGTTCAAGAACTGTGCATGGATTTTAAAATGTGAGCGACAGTTAAAAAGTAATATGCATTTACAGTGAAAATCACAAAAAAATACACAAAAAATACAAATTATTGAATTCAACATTTTTTAAAAAACTAACTATACATAGAAGACCTTATTACATGTCCAATTTTCTGCATAATATATGTAAGAACACAGGTAAAAAATTTCAAAATTCTAACTTAATTAGCAAAAATGCCTTAGGGATTTATTAAACACAAGAATTGAAAAACGTGAAACAGAAGAAAAAAAAAAGATTGAAAGCAGACGAAATAAGTATTCAAACTTATAGGAATGACTCCAGCAAATATTTAATAACTTTTTTCTACAAAAGATATCATTATGAAACTTTCAGTAAATGTTCAGAAAGATATTGTAAATAATAAGAAGTGAAAACTGAAAAAATAATATTTTGACCAATTTTTGGGTACTGTGTCCCAGCCGACGAAATACGTATTCAAACGTACAAGATTGACTCCAGAAAATATTTAATACATTTTTTCTACAAAAGATATAATTATGAAACTTTCAGTAAATGTTTAGAAGAATATTGTAAATAGTAAGGAGTAAAAACTGAAAAATTAATATTTTGACCAATTTTTGGGTAATGCGTCCCCTTAGCATGGCTTGAGTAAATTGAAACTTACCGGCAATTGGGCATGGAGTGCCGGGTGCACAATTGCAGCCGAGTGCAGAGCCGTGGACACTGGGACCTCAGTGTAAGACAGAGGGTGGTGGGACCAACCATCGGGAACAGCCGGCAAAAGAGTCCCCATCTCTTCTGGAAAAAAGCATTGGAAAAGTGGTGATATTTCAAGATATTGCAGTAATGGTGGAGGAGGTATCATTTGTGGTAACGGTAGGGTAGACTGACCAGTGAGTGAACAGGCCCCAGTGAATGAAAATTTGTTAAATATAATTGAAAAAATTAGGATTGAAAATCATTCCACTATATGGATTGGCAACACTGACTTCCTCCCATGTAGTAGGAAGCTATATGACAATGGTTGGTTGTCCTGGTCATTATATCCTGGTGTTCATTCACTGGCGAACGTGACGTCTAACGTTCATTCACTGGTTAGTCTACCCTATATATTTTTGGTGGTAATAGTGTAATCGTGATCGTATAGTTAAATATTTTGCGTTGTGTAATTAGTTTCTTTCCACAAATCAGGAGTATAGGGGAAAAAATATTCAGATATTTTTTTAAAAAAAAGTGATAAATCCTTCTCGATGAGACCACACATTGAGATTGCCGATAAAAATAGTCTAAAATGTCGTTTTCACAAAATAATGGATTTTCGTTACCCCGTTATTCTGGACAGCCACACTGCAAGCACTTAAAACCTCTCCCTAACACTCATTAACGACCGTGAGAAATGAACCAAAAATAGGAGTACATGCTGAATTGATAAATTCAATTAACGCATTACGACAGATATTTAGTAACGCCAATTAGGGTAACATTTCTTCTCAAGATAGGCATGCATGGGGAAACAGAATCATCATGAACAGGACATGTGAATCGTCGCCAATCGTCGCCACTTTTCCTTCAAGACGTTACCGAAAGCATTTTCACTCGTCGGATATTGGTTTAAGTGTATCGTGTGTACGTAAAACCAATCATTGACGAGTGGAAATGCTTTTGGTAAGATCTTGGAGGATGTATGACATTGTTTGGCAAAAGTTCACGTCCTGTCCCTCCGTGTATGGGTAGCTTTAAGGGGAAATCGGGTCTCCGAAACCTTCTCTTTCATGTTCATCCAAAGGAAAAATAATTTTCGGAGCTAAATTTATCCTGCTGCATTAAATATTTTTTTTTATAAAAGCTACCACTTTTTGAAACTGGCTCGAATATTTTCCTGTAAAAATTTTATTGAAAATTAAAAATTATTACAATAGAGTTCCACTTATCCAAAAGGTACGGGACCAAAATTGAGCAGCAAAAATAAAAAATATCGCGTATTTTGAGAAATGAATCCAACTTTGTAATTACGTATTTATTTTTTGTGCATTTTTCATGCGTATACTTTTCATATTTAAACAGACAGGCTCGGGAATTTTTTTTTTTTGAAGAAGAAGAAATCTTTTTATTTCAAACACAGAAATATATTGGTTGTCAAGAAGCCCTCGGGCCTTCCCAGATAACACATAGAATTAAACAATCAAAATCATTAAGGAAAATTAAAAATAACAATTCTGCAATATTCTCTTCAATAATTTTTTCTGGATAAACCGAATTTCCGATAACCGGGATTCGGATAAAAGGGACTCTACTGTAGTATGGATTATAAAAATTAGTATAAAAGACCCTTGTAAATCAGCTGCATTTATCATTAAAAAAAACTATTGTTAAAAATCTCCTATGCTGCCAGAATAATTTGACTTAGAAAATTATTGTGCTCCTTCGGATTAACACAGTAAGAAGATTACGGCTTGGATACCCGGCTACCTCTCCCATTCGCCGTAACGGTTCCCCCGAAATATGCCTTCTTAAAAAAATTATGCTTTTTTTTTTATAAGTTGCGCACTGACTGACGACTTATAAGTTACAAATTAGGTAAATTTGAATGTAAGTTGTAAAGTTTTAGGTTAAGGTTGAAGCTACATACGCGTGAAAATGTGAATGTAATTTGAGAACCAATATTTTTTTTAAAAAAAATCTAAGGTACTTGAATAGAAGCAGGAGCGTATGATAGCTTGCTTATATGTTTTTTGTAAATTCTGCCTCGGAATTTTTTTTCACTATTTGCAAACTAATTTTAGATAATAACATTTTTATTCAGAAGATATCAAAAAAGTCTGTATTGATATTTTTTTTAATATAATGGCACAAAAATATATCATTCATTATTTCCAGCCAAGATTTTACAAATATCATGGCTGCATTATTAATTTTTAGTGATATATTTCTTTTTGTAATGATTAGTATTGCCCAAATATTTGCGTACAAATAGATTTGTTACATTTCCACTGTTAATAAAGAACTAAAAAAATATACGATAAAAGAAATAGGCACGAGCTTTAGTAAGTCAAAAGAGTCTGTTTATGTATCAAAGTAACATACTCAAATAAAATTCATTTTGAACACATATTTCATAAATTTCTTACATTATTTTATTGCTCCATTCATCGAACAATAAATAATTCTTCAAAAAAGCCTGAATGAATCATAAATAAACATTTGCCTAAGGTACACCAGTACCATTTTTTTTTGTCCACGTTGAATGCTGAAAACCGGGTGAGATACTTACTCTGTTCCACCCCGAAATCTCCCAACAGGTATCCCCCCTCCTCGACCCCCGTCCTCAATAAAAAAAAGCGTCGTTTTGCGGATTTTCACAGCTCTTCTCTAAAATCTAAAATCCATCCCGACTGAAAAATGCGGGGGCACGTGAAGGAAGCCCATATGTTGCTGATAGATGCTTCACTGGCGCCCAGCTATAAATCCTGTACGCTGTCGACGTTGTCCTAACTCCATATTTCCTGCTTTCCGTGGGCTGGTATGCCGAATCTAAGTGAGGATCTAGTGAGGCGATTTGATTTGGCCAGTGGGGTTGTGAAGTTCTTTGTATTGAATTTATTTTTTGTCGCTTTTTGGCGTAGTGCAATCAATATCCTTAAAAAAAACAGAATTTTTCATCTCGTATTATCTATAATTTTTATTTTATCCTTTTTAACCCTTTCCGACCGAGCTATTACAATCGTGCGGTTATAAAAGAGGTTCTTCAAAAATATCGATACCGAAGCAGCTGACTTGTACCATTCGTTATTTGTGTAAAAAATGACTTTGTTTCTATGGAGTTGCTGGCATTGATGCTGTTTAACGCATTTTTTCGGCAAAATTCCAAATTTAGTCTCATAATTTTAAATCAGCGCCATCTGACCGCCGGTCTTAAAGGGTAAAACATTTTAATTGCTGCGTTTTTTGGTGTATTGGCTTAAATTTGTATTTAAACTTATCTGTCATAGAATTTTGACAAACATTTAGTACAAAGACTACATACGTTCAAAGCTGATCACACTATAATTGTATAATTTTTTCATTTAAAATTTATCTTTAAATACCACGCCCGATTGAAATAAATGAGGCAACAATCTTTAACAAGTTGAGGTTTGATGATCTGAATAAAATTATATTGATTTACATGGCTCACCTCGAATATCGATACCAATAACTACAAATATTACGCCACTTAATAGTTTTATTCATTTGTTCAATAATTAAATCCTCAATTATTAATCATGAAATCTAAGGGGGATATACACAAAACCAATGACTCTCAGTCGTAAGTATAACGGTCGACGTTCATCACTACCAGCGATCTAGCGGGAGGAATCCTAAAACTAACGGAAATAATTCATGCGTTCAGAACTGGCCTAAATTAAAGTGGTCCTAAACCCTCATTTTGTCTCTGATCGTGACCATTTGGTGTTAAGCTGGGAACTGCACCTTTGCCTTCCGTGGCGTGGCCTTCTAGCCTAAGGCCTTCACTGATCGATGGCACCAAGAGAAAGCCGAGACAGCCTCTATCTTTCAATTTGGCAGTGGGAAAGAGCTGCGTGGACTCACTGGATAGAGATACACCAAGATGGGTTTCAGTCTCTTAAACCCCATTACTGCACCGGACCAAGGCTTTGGACTGCTGCGAGTTTTAATGGGCACCTGCGAATCCTCTCACCTCAGATTATCGGAATCGGTCAGACTTGACTGCTAAATCATGACGCACCACTTTTCGCTGTGATTACAGCCATAAATCAACTTATGGGTGATTATTGAAAACCCCCCCGCCATCACTCAGTTTGAATGAAAGCTCGGAAGGTTTAATAACATTAAATGCTTTCTGAAAGATGACTGGTTTAAGAGTCAGCTTTAAGGAAATCGCGGGCGTTTAGTTGGAAGATTTCCGTGCTAATGAATGGTATTTTTAGAAATGGATACATTTATTTAGAAGTAAAGGAATTCCGTGAAAGAATTTTGGAACCAATGCAGAAACTTTCACCTTTCATTAATCCCATGCTGCTACTAGCTATAACCTTAAAGATTGCGACACTTTGCAATTAAGGTAGCATGTAGCTACTCATTACGTGTTTTGTTACGAGTATATTTTGAATACGAAAAAAAAAGCAATAAACTGATTAATTTAATCTAAATTTTATATAATTAGTGTGCTAAATTTCAGAGATTTACCTTTAATATTACTAATCAAAGACTACCATTAATGATTGTATAAAGTACGGTATCGTGGTACTGTACAGCCATTTTACTTTTGCATCTGTGTAGTATACATTAGAGGTATTACATTGCCTATAGTATTATACTGTTGTTTTATGTATGAGAATCTAACAATGTATTTCTAAAATATTATGTAACATGGAATCAAAAGAAAGAGCTGTTATAAAGACTACAGAAATGTATAATGTATAATATTGTCATCGGTTAAAAATATAACCTTATACATTGTTTGATCGAAAAGACAATTCCCAAATGCTGAAACATTTTGTAATAACTCATTAAATACCTATTGTAACTTTTAAACTACTAAAAACAAGTTTAAAAATGTAGTGAAAAAAGTTTAAGGCTTTTTTACAACCCTTTGAAATATTCATTAACTTTTAGATTGTCTAAAATTTTGGACACAAAAACATATGCATGACACTTTAAATTAATATTTTTTATTTTAAATTAGAACTAAAAGAATTTTCTAAAAATTTTTTATTATTTAATACTTTTCTAGTTGAATGTACAATACATTCCATGTCACCCATCGACTTTTTACCTGGAAAGGTATTTTGAATATTTTAAACCTTCATTGCGTGTTAGCAAATTTTGTTCGCATTCCATACATCAAAAATGATTGATGCTTTTAGCGAAATTCACAGCGAATGGATTCTAAACAAAATATCGAGAAAGGTGTTTCGCAATACGAGATTTTACTAAAATCAAACATTTATAAATGAATTTGCTTTAACTTTTAGGATTGCGCTAGGTTTGATTGAAATAAAAGAATGTTTAAAAATATCAGAAAATAGTTTATTACGTTTCGAATGTTACCGATAGTTTCGAATGTTACCGATAGTTTCGAATGTTACCGATAGTTTCGAATGTTACCGATTAACTTCTGAGGAAAATTAACTTATTGTTTAAATGAAAATATATCAATTTTAAATACTTATTCAAAGATGAACCATGAGCCTAATCTCCTGGATTTTATATTAAAGTCATTTAAAATTAATGGGCAATTTAAGAACTTGATTAAATAAAGGGATAAGTGGAAGAACGTGCTAACTGACATATTTGTGAGATTTTCGTGTAACTGAACATGTTTCCCCCTCTCTTAATGATAAATGATAAAGTTTATGAAGAGGGGGAAATTTCTTGCTAAGTTAAGTCTATAATTTACCTTTTTGAAGTGTATTTTTTAAACGTGTCTAAGTGTAAATGAAAAACTTTAAAGATCTTTTCCTTGTTTTCACATTTTTGTCACTTAGCACGTTCTTCTATCAAACTCTTCAAATGAGATATTTAAGATAATTTTTTAAAATATTGATAATAATTAAGAATTAAAAAAATATTAAAATTAATTGACAATTCCGAAAATAAAGGTACATTCGATTATAACCTTATATTTTTAACTTATTGTAAGAAATTTGTAATATTTGAAATTGCATGAACTTTTTGTTAAATGTGATTTTATGATAAATTATTTTTAAACTTTTGACATTAACAACCAAAATGTTCATTGAAATCAATAGAAAATTTCATATTCAATATAACAAACAAACTATTTATTCATATTATAAGATTATGCCTTAAATATGACCGTTTAGCGTATTCTAATTTCACAATTGAAAGAACTTTTTTTAATAGACCGTTTTTCTTTTGTAATAGTTTTAAAGCTCTTTGGTATAAAACTGTCCTGTTAGTTAAAGCCAGATTTTTTTTAAATGAAGTTTTAGACCATCCCCTATAATACCTCTAGTGTTTCAAACAAGAAAAAAACCCCATAGAAATAAACCGTTCAAACAATTAAACAAGTCTGCTCTATATTTCATCTGAAATGGCCGACATTTGACCCGCTTCTCGAAGAAATCCCCACCGTTAAGGTATAAATAAGAGAGGAGCTCCCATCACCAATAAAACAAAAATGCAGTCAACGTTGAGGGCCCTTTTTCAAAATTTACCTCCGCGGAATGAATCTCCGGCGTACCTTTAACAAAATTCCCATTCCTTTGTTGACGTGAAATCTGGCGAGAAAATATGTTTTTGGAGGGCCTGAAATACACTTGACCCCCAAATGGTTGCCGCCAACCTAAGCACGTGACTATTTTACTCGTTCCTTTCTTGTCTTGTTTCTTTTTCTTGTTTCGGGTGCACCTATTTAAACACCTCCCGAGGAGCCCTTGGGAGAAATGAGGCCTGCTTCGGAGTGCTTGGAAAGAATATGCCGGCCTCTTTAACAATTCATAGGGAGAAAGCGTGCGGGGCAAGGCGGTTGGAAACTACACTGATGTAATTACCTTGCCCCATACCAGTACTACGTGTACTTGCAGTTTAGAGTCGCACTATCCTTGGCAGTGCCGGCCTCAAATATTTATCGCCACATCTCTTTTATACTATAAACTGGGGGACGCCACAAAATGGTTGGGTAGGCGCAGTTATATCTACTCGGCCAAGGTGTTTCGGCATATTTTCTTCTTCATTTTTGTGCGGATATCAAATATTAATCCTTTCGCTTCTGCCTCGCCGCTAATAAATGGGTTTGCGTTCTCACAGATTGTGTATGATTTTTTTTCTTCTATCTGTTTGTGGCGCATGTTTTAGCTACGGAGGGAGAGTTTGGAAATGATTATGATTCAATTGATCAAACAAAAGTTGAATAGAAAAGATAATAATTGGATAATCGTGATCAAAAATAATTACGATGTTAAGTAACATTTGCTCTTATATATATTGTTTTGGGAATACAATTTAGATACCATTCCTAATACCTTGCATTATAGTACATACATTTTTAATGTTTCTTTATAAATATTAAAAGATAATATGCTGACAAAAATATAGATCTTTCGTTAGTATTTAGTTTTGCCTCGTATCGTAAGAGGAAAGATTTATGTTGAGTTTTGGTTTATAAAATATTTTTAATGTTAGCTGAATTACAAGTAAGGAAATCCATGCCCACTAAAATTATTGCTCAATAAAGAATTACTTTTATTGTATTTCATCGTTCATATTTATCATTCATATTTATATTCAAATGAATACTTTTTTCAGCTTTGTATGGTTTATTTATATTAAGAATATGGAAAAAATTTACTTAAAACGATTCCAAAGGAACGACAATGCACTTCGAACCCGTATAAAATAAGCCTCACCATTCAGTCATTTTCCAAGACGAGCATTAAATTAAAAAAAAATATTTTAACTAAAACCTATTACATTTTCGAGCGAAAAGCCGGTCAAAACCAACGATATAGCTCTCGCTTACTTTCTTATCACTGAAAAACTCGTTTGACTAATGAGAAAGTATTTAAAATATTGAAAATAGCTATTTTGCGGCAGATGTATCTTTGAAGATCGATTGCTTGAAATGAATTCGCAGTGTAGATATTCTTTTATTATTTAACTTCTTTTTGTCGTGCGATTAAATTATTTTTATTTGTAAAAATAATTAATTTTATTGATTTCTGTTAATGGATTACAAGAATGATATTGGCTGAAATGAATACTTGCTAATACTTCAGCTATTTAAAAATGTACGGGTTATATTGTCATATTTTGATATGAAAATACGTCAGTGTCAAAATAAGCTTAAAAAGTCAGGAAGGGGTGGAGAGGTTAATTTTAAAAAATATTTTAAGATCGAGTTTCTGTTCATCGTTCATAATATCGCTACATTTGCAAGTTAAAATTTTCCCTATTCATACAAATTATTTTTTAAAAGTTTTTTTTAAAAAATTAATTAATTAATTAATTAATTAATTAATTAATTAATTGATTAAAAAATATTTTATATTGTAATTAATAACAACTTCCTGTAGGCATTGATGTAAGTAGTCAATGAAAATAAAAATTACATAGATTTAAATTTGATTCATGGAAAATGTGCTATATTTTTTGTGCCCAATTCTTTTTCACGTTACACAATTAAGATATATTGTAAAGGTAATTGTAAGCCGTATGAATAGTTTTATTTTAGTTTTTTTTCCTTCTGTATGATTTACCAAATTACAAAAGGGAAAGAAAAAACTAAACTCACAGAACAAATCAACTTCCTTAAGAAAATTATCTATTTCCTAAATCTGTTAATACAATAACCATCTTACATAAACTCGGCCAAATATAGTTTCTTTTAATTTTTCAAAAGAGAGTATTAGGGATAGGGATGCGGAGCCCAGTCGGTAAGGCGCTTTCCTTTTATGCGGAAAGGGCCCGGGCATTGTCAAGCGAACGGCCAGGAAATGGTTGTTTTCACTGCATACATTTAAAATTTAAATTTTCCAAGAAAATATATAATCAGGTTTATTTTGAAAGAGATGATCTCAAAAAAATTTCCAGATGAAAAAAGCTCATTATAAATTAAAAATTGTAAATTTTTAGATTGATGAAATTAATACTGATGTACAAAATACAGAAAAAGCCGAGTCTAACGATCGGAGGGTGAGTTTAGTGAAGCTTTCTCAGGTTTATTTTGAAAGAAGTGATCTTAAAAAACATTTCCCGATGAAAAAATACATTTCGAAATATAGTAAATAATTATATATATATATTTAAATTTAAGATTATTGTAAAAAAATACCGATTCATAAAACACGGAAAAACTATCGGAGGACTAGTTTGCCGAAGCTTTTCCCGAGCGCAATGAGAGAAATAGGCTTACGTCCAGTGATGGGATGCAGAAGTCCCGGGTGCTGTGGAGCCGCGGGAGGCGACGGCTGCTTCGGCTTGCTCACTTTGGTGTTGCTCTTGGCGAACTCCAAGCGGATGGTCTGGGGTAAGTCCGGGTCGAAACGGACTCCCTGCTGAAATGGGAAAAGAAGGTTTAACTTATTTAAGCTGAGGAACTGCTGATTTAGAAAAAATTACAGATATAGAAATAATTTACAAAATAGACATAGTTTTGAACTTCGAATAGTTATTCAGACCAAGACCTGCTTTTGACGATGGATTTACGAAAAAGTTACCGCTTTCCGTACTTTGGACTGATTTAGACGTGGTGTACGAGACATTGGGTTTGTTGTTGTTATTATTGTTATTGTTATTTTCATATAATTTCTTTAAATTACGTTTTATTTTTGAATTTTAAAATACAAAAATAAAACGTAAGTACACTGCAAAAAAATCCTGGTATATTACAGAAAGTTTCTGACACTAAAGCTACGAGAAAATACATGTAATGTTGCGGACAAACGGCACTTTGCTGAAATGGGGAAGTATGGTTTAAGTTATTTAAGCTTAGCTTTAACTGATTCATTCCTGGTGTGCGCGAAGAATGGGGTTTGTTGTTGTTATTTTTATTATCAAATTAATTTTTCAAATTTAGTTTAATTTTATCATTGTTTAAGTATTATACTGCAAAAAAACTTGTTATATTACACTACTAGTTGACTTATTACTACTTGTTTCTGGCAGCAAAGTTGCGAGAAAATACCTATTATGTTGAGAGTAAAATCGAAACGGATCTCTGCTGAAATGGGGAATTAAAGTTCAAGCTAAGGATTTTAGTAACTCCGTTTACTTCTAACAGTTACTTTTTTAGGTAATACCGTTAGATTCTTTATAAAGTAACTAACTTCGTTACTTTTAGCGGTCATGAAGTAACAAAGACTTTTGTTACTTTCTGAAAGTACTGTTTAATATTGAAGTAAGACTCCTTAAATTTTTTTTAAAAAAAATTCTTACTTTATTCTAATTACAAATTTTTGTTAGTGCTAATGTTTCTTTAACCTTGATTTGCTTTAAAAAACGGTAAGATGGTAAAACTGAAATTTTTCTTATTACTTGAATTTTTTTAAAGTAGCTGTAATTAGTTACTTTTCGTATTTAGTAACTGTAACAGAGTTACTTTTTAAAATGACTTGGAACAAACAAGGCTTTAAGGAGAAAATACATTTTTGTATAAAATAATACTGATTTAAATTAGAAAGTAAAATTTGAAAAGCTAGATTATCAAAAGCTGTTGTATAAATATAAAAATTCGAATAAAAGTCATTGGTAAAAAATAGCATGAAAAAAAGCTTTAAACGTTGTAAGAAAGTGAGACTTATCGTTAAGCAAAGTTTTTTTTCTTGTACATGTAAAAAAACCCCAGCAAAACCTATTTATTTAAAATATCATCGTTAAATAAAGTTCAGTTGACTAAATACTTAGGTTTCATTCATTGCTTTTGTTTATATATATATTTAAACGTACACAGTTTTCAGAAAACATTCTTCACACTTACATATTCGAAATATTTAATACAGCTCATTCAAGGAAACTGAATGTGTTTATGAATAATTAACTCATTTAATTACATTCCTTAAACGAATTTTAAGCAATTAGTGTGTTTTGATATTCATCCGCTTTTATAGCAATTAAATTTCTTTTTTCCTTGAGCAAAATTTTAATGTTGCAGAAAACATGTCATATTTGTTGGTATAAAAATGTTTTTTACTCATAATTAGTATTTGTGCATTAGGAAATATTAAAGAAGTATTATATTTTAATGGAAATTAATAAATAATGAGCATTCAAAATAACTTCATACATAAGTCTTATCTTTTTAAAAGATATTAATCAAATTGCTCAGAAGATCTTCAAATAAAAATCTCAGGCTCGTTTTTAATCAGCCTCTAAATTGGTCATTTCCAAGTGACTAATTTAAGAAGATTTCTTCATTTCTTTCAATTTTGTTCGTCAATTATCGTCAAAATGAGAGCGATGCCCAAACCCTACGCTGGTTTGCATCAACGCGGATATCAGCCTTCGCATCTTTTATCTCTTTTTCCCAGGTATTTTATTTTTTCCTCTCCGCTTCAGGATGCATTAGAACCGCGCTTGGGCGATAAATATTAAATGTAGTTATAAATTTTAAAGCAAAATTGCATCCACCGAATGAGATTTTCGCAATCAACGGTATCTAAAGCACTGTCAATCAACTTCTTTTGTTCTCTCCATAACCTGTCACATTAACGTCTGAAGCAATAGAGTAAGGAAGGTTCTTACCCGTTTTAACGCTTGTACTAACTTATAATTCCCCGAATAAATTAAACCAGCATCAAGCGTTAACAAGTTGAGGCGGTTCGTAATTTTTGAATTTTATATGAACCGCAAGTTTTTTCTCTTCTTTTACTAATTGTCTTCAGCTAGGTTCGGGTTGTGCTTTTCTAAATTGTTCAATTTATTCTTAATTAATCTCGGAACTATTGACGTAAATGGTTGCCACAAAAATAATGAACTTCTTTAGATAATTACGTCGTAGATGAAAATATGGGAAATGGCAGAAGGTTTAGACGAGTGTAGAGTTACATTTTTAAAAAAAGTAATTCGTGGCATATTTTAGTCATTACGGTAAAGATCAAGTTAAGGTTCAAGAGCAGAAGAAAACGAATTCATTAAACTAGAGCATTTTGCTTGTATTATTTACATTTTCTAGGTATTTGCAAAATGTTGTTTCAAGGCTTAAGAAGAAATGTTGAATGTTTCACCACCTAATTGATTTGCCGAGTGAAGTTTCAATTATTTCAGAAACGCTAATGAGTCGTTTGCGTTTAAAATGAAATAAGATTTCTTTAGGTTAAGCTTGTGATGCATAATAAATTTTGGTTGAAATATTCGTAATAAGCTTTTATTGGTATTTTCGTTTTTCAATTATATTTATAGTAGGAAAAAAGTGCAATTTTTTAAGGAAATATTTATATTTTTTAGATTTAAAACAATTAATTTTGTAAAAGAAGTTTTTTTTAAAATATTTTCCTCACAAAATCCCCAACTCCTCCAAAAAAACACCAAATGCAGAATTTAGTTCTGTACAATATATTATTGTTTTGTCAAAAAAAAAAATTGCTTGGCTATTTTTATTTTAAATAAAGTTTCTCGTGCAGTAATTGGGTGGCAGTATAGGGATTTAAAAGAATAAATAAATAACCTTAAATTGTTAGTTAAATTGATTTTAAATTTAGCAGTTTTTTAATAAATGACGTACTTCGAATTTTATTGTGAGATTTATAATGATTACTAGTTCAATTGTACTAAATATTTTGCCTGTTGATTACTTTGATACTGTAGAACTTTTAGTTTTTGCTGTGAAAGTGGATGACGGAAAAAAAGCGGTTATAGACTTTTTAAAAGCTTCCATTTCTTACGCTATAAACTTAGTGTAGAAACTGAAAAACAAACAAAACACAAATGCTAAATATTAAAAGTGAGTAATATTTGAAAAATGACTTTTTTTATTTCAAAATATATATAATTTAGTGCATTTTCTTCTGTACTTTAGGGATTAGTTCGCTTACTAGTCCTTTTAGCTGCCATACTTCATTCAGTGTCGGTCATAGGTCCTTTTCGATGTTAAATAGCTACTTGTCACCCACAAATGTTATTTTTTTTAAACCTTGCGTTTAAATTTGAATATACATCACTTTGTATCTTTGTTTGAGACAGACACCATCATTATTTAATTGTTAAATTGCTTTTGAAACATGCCCTTTTAAATAAGTAACTTTCTCTTTCCACGCTATTTTTAAAGAAATTGTATTACCATTTATGATTAAAAACGTCAATGTTTTAGCCAAAATGACCTAAATCGATGCTTCAACACAATAATTTCATGGCGATACTTTATTATTATTAGTATTAGTTTATTTTTTTATTTACCTGTAAATCCAGTTTTGCAGCTTCAGCTCCAGCACGAGTTGTAAAAGTAACGAATCCAACGGGCTGAAAATTGAAACAAACTTTGTTTAAAAAATTGGAAAATATATTTAATTTGGACACCCAGAATGTAAAAAAAATATATCAGTACTTTCTAAATTATTTTTTGACATGATTGATGTTGCTGTTTAGTGTATACAATAATAAGAAACGTAGAATATGAATTTATTTTTAAAAAACACATTAAGACGTTGATAAAAGTACATCTAGCTTCTTAAAGTTTTTTTTAACTAGCAATACATGTTTGACAAATGCATAAGTAGAAGGAATCTGTACTGTTAAAAACCATTTGGAAGAAACACTATTGACAACACTTAAAGAAATTAACTGTTAATATTTTTTTTAAAATATGCTTAAATCTTCTAATGCGATAAGTGACCTAACTCACTTATATTTGACGAACGTGGAAGACTTTTTTTTATTTAAGGGTAATTTTTTTAAAGTGTTATCTATTTATTTGAAAACAAGCAATAATAAAAATATTACTCCCTTTTGCTGGTTAAAAAATATTACTTTTGCTTTTTAATGTGCTATCTTAAAGATTGATACAATATTCATTTTATTAAACTTTGTTTAGTTTACAGTTATTATTCCTTTTTTTTTTGCTTTGTTTACTGCCGGATTTCTTTTAATGACTTATGAATGCGTATAAAATTGTTTCAAACTTGCAATATTTTTTTTTTATCTTAGAAATGTTATTTTTTCTTCGGAAAAAGTCTCTTCATAATCTAAATGTTTCAACATCATAAACGCACATAAAACAACAAGTAAACGACACGGAAGTGGTGGAAATTGATGAAAATGACGACAGGAAAAACATTTAACAGCGTTAAGCTACTTTCCATGGCATCACGAAATTAATATCTTTTGTTATTTTTGTTTTTAAACGAATCCTTCTTTTTGCGACAGAGTACTTTTTATTATCGTGGGGTTCTAAATGTGTGGTTTGGCAGTAAACGGAAAAAAAATTACAGTTTGAGTAATGAGGCAAAATATTTTAACGATAACTCACGGTGTCTGCAGTAAAAACGTAAGACTGTTACTTATTAACGAAATGAAAATTAGGAAAATAATAATTCGGCAACAAAAGCAGATTTTTGGAATTTATAAAAATGAGGAAAAAGTTTAGGTTGTATCGTGAAACAAGGTCGAAGCACCTTATTGTAAATATTTGGCAACAAAATATTGATCATGTTTTAATGTATCCGTTCAAACTAGGATCAAAAGTAATATGAGAGAAATTTTCATTTTTGAGTTCCTTGACGAATATGATAACGATTAGTGGAAATTACCTGGTAGAAGTGAGAAATAACAAATTTGGGAAGCCAATGTTTCATTAGACAACAAAAAATACTTACTTAAAAAATTTTACTTAAAAAAAAAGAAAGCTCTGATTTTCTAGTTGCTAAAGATTAAATGTATTTCGAGTTTGATTCGAAAAGTAATTTTTGTAATTTAATGACAGAAATAAAACGAACTGTTTTTTTTTTTGGTCAAAATATCCTGAGCAAAAAAAACTTGTCTTAGCAAAAGATTATATTTAATTAGGGCAAGCATCAAACATAGATTGAATAATAAAATTATCACTTTATTTATAAGGCCTCCACTGAACCTAAATGCTCGATTTATAAATTAGAAGTGTACTAAAAACTCTTGAATTAATTTTATATGAAATTTTTGTCAGAAAGAGCATAAAAAAAACCTAGGTTTATCTTTTTAAAATGTAATGAATTTTTTTTTGGTAAAAGAAGAATGAGAAATTTCTTGGTCCTTTTCTTGGAAATTCTTAAGATAAATAAAAACGTAGTAATATTTACATTTAATTAAATTCACTAGATTTAAAGAGGACTATTCAAATGTAGTTTGTTTGAAAAATAATAGTAAATTATAGAATATACACAAAACACTGAAACTCACCGATGATGTCTTTCCATTTTTACTTGTTACTTTCAAAAGTGATCCTTCATATCCCTTAAAAATAGTACACAAAATAATTGGTATTTTAATATTGTTAAGTCAAAACTATTTTATTTAAGGTTAAGTTAACATGAATCTGAGCTCTCTGTGGATGTTAAAGTATGCCGAGATATAAATTTGCCGAGAGAACCTAGGCCGAATGGGCCCTCCAGGGATCTTTTACATGTCACATAATCATATGACATGAGTGCAAAGAATTTTCCCATCCAGAAAATCCAACGACTCAGCCGGGGCTCGAACCCACGATCAGGTTAAGTTATAATTTACTCAAGAAACATCATAGAGAACTTGTGATAATTCGGTAATTTAATCATTTTCGGCTGTCTATTTCTAGCCTTCTTAACTCGAAATATTTTATACTGAAACACACAATTTTTTTCTTTAACTTGAAAATTTAGGAAAATCAACAAGTGTTTTGATATGCTACATTAACTACTTTTGTAGAGATAAGAGATAAGCAATGCAATTTTACTATGAATAAAAATCTAACGTCTATTTCTTCTAATGAAATTTAACTACTATTTAATTGTGAAAATACAAGATTTCGAAATTTCTTGACTTTATATTTCGATCTAGTAAACTTAAAGGATATGTAATGTGTTTGTACAAAAATTAATACTAATTAGTACTTACTATACTAATTAGTACTACTTTACTTATTAGTATACTAATTAGTACTTACTTTATACGCCCGGAACAGTAAGTAAAGCTCTCGAGGTTTAGCATCCATTGGAAGACCACTAACAAACAATGTCCTAACCTAAAATTAAATAACATATACGTTACAACTAAAGAAAGACTTAATAACATATTAATAAGACTTAATGACATATTTATAACAAAAATTGCAAACAGTTTATCATTTATAACCTTTTATGAAAATTTGCGTTATAAGTAAATATAACATATCTATAACAATATTGCACTTGTTTAAGTAAATATTTGCTTGTTACTTTTACAACTGTACACGTAATTCATAAATAAATCCAAACACGTATCAAACAGCTAAACAACATATAAAAAAAGTTTAACGAAATATCAAAACAGGTAATAATTTTTAATGAGTTTTAATGTGGTTAAAGTTATTGTTATTGGTATTCAAAAAAATACAAAATAGAAATTGATTATTAGCCTCTATCTATATAATTTGAACTTTTACTATATGCATAGAATGACAAGAGTACAACAATAGGAAAAAACACTATGCTTACGAATTTAATCATCAGATGACACTCCTGGCTTCCATGCATTCGTAATTTGATCTTAAACTATTGAAATATACCAGTAAACCTGGATTTATTTTATTAAAAACTATTTGGGGGGGGGGGGTCTTAATTTGCCAAGCATAATTTTGTAACTGAAGGTGGATACGCCTAATGAATAGGATTTGATGTTTTGAAAAAATATTAGTGAAGCTTTTAGAGTTAAATCATGTTATCGAGTTAAATTTAAACTAAAAAAATCTATATATAAACTAAATTTTTGGATATACATAATTAAAATTAATATTAATTGTTGAGTTTTCAATGGCATAATATACCGTTTCAAGTTTTTTTTATTACTTTACTTTTGAGCACAAGAATTAAAGTATATGAATGTGAGATATGAGGTTTATATAAAACATACATTTTCCTAAGAATTACGTATAAAATATTTTAAATTGCTTTGCTTTTATTTTCATATTGCCTATTGTCGTATTGTCTATTTATCAAAGCTTATAATCTAAATTTTTCCATTTAAGGAATCGACGATGTAGAAGATTTTTAAAAAAACAATGCAATTTCATAGTAAAAGTAAGTTTAATTTTTAAGATTGTAATATGTATTTTGTGTTGTAATTGTTTGTTTGTTTTGTAATTTTTGTGTTGTAATTTTGTTGTGTTTTAATTTTTTTTTCAAGTTAACAAATATTGTAAATATATACACTCTTACTCATTTAGTTAGTTTGTTAAGTTCAGAAAACGACCTCATTTAAAATTTCACACACAAGCTCAACTCATTACGATTCATTAAGTCTGTGTTTAACCTCATATATTTTTTAAACGAAATTTGTATAAGTTGTTTTAATTTTTAACTAATGATGTAAGTTTTTATAATTGTAAATGGCAATACCGAATGCAAAAGCCCCCTTTCTATGTTAATTAAAGTTTAGGATGTTAAGAAACACTTTTTTATATTTAAAATACATATTTGGCGTGCCACAGTTAATATGAATAACTTTTATATTCGGAAATGTGTTTTTAGCTACTTAAAAGTAGTTGAAAGACATTTTAGTTAACTTACCCCGAATTAAATAGATACCTTTTTTAAAATTTTTGTGTGCTTTATATCATTGTTGTGAAAGTTAACATGTAAGATTCAATGTAGAAATGTTTATTTTTTTGTATTTCCAATAACATATCTAATAACTATCACATATTCTTAAACTTATTAAAATTTTCTTTGTGTGTGTTTACAAAGCGAAAAAAAAATTACAAAAAGAACACAATACTAATCAAATACTTTAATTTTTATAGTATCTTTGAAACCCAGATTGCATTCATTTTTGAATGAATATGAAACCCAAACTATTACTGTCAAAACAACAATAAGCAATTTAAATATCATACGCGTTTGGTATATTTTTTGAAAAATAAATTTTTGGTATATTTGTGGTATATTTTTAGGCGTTTGGTATATTTTTTGAAAATTATGTCAAAACAACAATAAGAAATTTAAATATCATACGCGTTTGGTATATTTTTTTGAAAAATAACAATATTTAGTTTTTTTTTTCATTTACTAAAAATAACTTAACCAAGGTTTGTACAATTTAGCAATTTGATTGTCAATGGAAGTATTAAAAATCTACTCACTTAGAAAATTATACTTTCAAATCTGACTAAATATGTGTTTTCATTTTTAAATAAAACATTTGGTTTCAAATATAATGACCCATTACTTTTAATTCTGAATTACAACCCAGACTCAGTTTCAAATAAAATTACTACTGATTCGTTGAATATAAGGAATTCTCACCATGGTAGTCGGGCAAGGTTGCAATATCGATATACAATCTTTGTTTAAGGGTGGAGGTTCGCATCTTAGTTACTACTAGTGTTTTGGCACTCAAATTATTGCTCAAATTTGGAAAAAGCAAATAAGTTCAATTTAACTTGTTTTTAAAACAGGTATGATCATAAACATACGCCAGTTGTTTAAATTTTTGGATATATTGAATAATTTAGTTGCGAAACATATTGTACAAAGTATAACTAAAACGTAAGGTCCGGTTCGTTCATCGGTGACTTCGTTCAATTGAATTTATGGTTATCAAAAATCTCAAATGACTAAACCTTATAATTAATTGATACTTTGAAGAATGTGAGTTATGAAACGAGGACCTTCAGTTATAATATCGAAGAAAATTAGCCCGTTTGTAATTTTTCTACTGATTGCTTGTTCTATATAGATCTTCTGTAATATCTTTTAATTAATGGCCTTGAGAAAAATACTTTATTATAACCTTTGTATCATTTTTATGCAACTTATCAATATTCAGGTAAACGTAACGAATATACGAAATTATACATAAGTTAATTTTTTGCATAAAACTCAGTTTAATACTTCACTCGATGAAAACATCGCTGATTTTGTGATAACTTGTTTTAATAATATTAAAATTTGAATTTATAGAGACATTCATTTTTATACCCGGTACAACATCTTTAAAAATACCATAAATTTTTATATACATGAATTTCTATTTATCGAACACTTTGTAAGATCTGTACCATAACTTTTCCTTTTAAAGAGTGTTTAAGAAAGCATTTATTTGAAATATAGACTTTTCGCTCAGGAAATATAAAAGTATTTTAGAAGGTATACATATGAATCATAATCTAAATTGCACTTAACTTGGAAATATAATTTGAGAAGGTAAATTTATTTCATACTTACCAGAATTGAAGATTTTACGAAATGAAATTAAAATGGGTTTAATTATAGTTTGGTTTGATATAACTTAGCATAAGAAGTTCACAGGGTTAAAGACGTTCCTCGTAATTTTTAAGCAATGGAATTGTGTTATATTTCATGGTATTTAAAGTCATTATAATGATAATGTATAAATTCATCGAAATATCAATATCATTAACATAAATATTTTAAATTTTGTTAATGTTTTTAGTATTGACTCTCAAAAAACCATCTAAATGACAAATAATTTGAATAACGAAGTCATTTATGATTGTTTTGAAAGTATTACATACGCAATTTTGAAGAACTTTAATACATTTTAAACTTAAGAATTCAAAATTGAAATCAATAGACAATCTTACCATTTCAAAACGTTTTGACAAACATTAACTACTCAAACTCAAAATCTTGCCTAAGTTTCTATTTTAAGAAGTGTGTTTCATGCATTAAGTTTAAAAAATAGATATACACTTTTCTTTCTTACTATACTTCGACTCTTTCAATATCACTGATAGATCCTTTCAAACTTCAGGACATTATTCTTTAGCCTTGACAAAACATGTGTTAATGCATTTAAGCCTTTAATCTAGCTCAGTGCCTATACCAAATGTTACCAAACAAGCAGATCTAGCGACCGACATTATTATTTATTATGCAATCTGTGCCGGCACCACGTCAAGTGGCATTGGGGAAATCCTCTAACCGAATTAAGATTCGTGTTTTGAATCCTTGCACTTGTCATTTTCTCTTCCAAATGTCGCCGTCTTATAGATTGAGGAGATCGAAGTTGGTGGAGTTTGCTAGAGTCTGGATATTTTCGCACAGAGAGCAGTTAGGCGTGGATCCCACTGTGCAAAAGAATGGGACTAGATAACATTCAGCGAGATTTTATATGCACGAGTATTCGATAAACTTTTTCATACTGTTTAAAACCCGAAAAAAACCCATGGAATTCCGTAAGGAATATAGTAAAATTGAATTAAACTTAAGGATGTAAAGATATGAACTCGTTCAAAGAGGTGAAAAACCTTATATAGATAGAATTTATATATTTGGAAATCAATAACTTTGAGGTACAAAAAACATCTCTTAAACAAGAAGTCAGGACACTAAATTCACTATCAAGAACTAAAACGCAATTATTTTTTTGGGAATAGTTTAGTTTATATAAAGCCTGTTAAAGAAGCAATTTGCAATAGATATAACCTCATAAAGAACTAAAAAAGCCTAGTAAATTATTTAAGAATTCAAACAAAACTGTTTTATTTGGAATGATATTTATTTTATTCAATAGAAACATAAACATAATTAAGCGCGATTTTATTTAATTGAAATAGTATTTAGTAAACAAACATATTTTTTCTACTAAAAGTTACTTGTTATTATTTTCAGTATTTTTTAGTATATTTATTGAAAACTTGGTTGTTTGATAAATGTGTTTACGTGTTTGTTTCGATATGGCTTCAGGATCCGTTCTTTAATCACATTAATGTAGTACTGTGATTAATCAAAATGAAATTTAAAAAAAGTAATCGTTTCATATTGCTTTTAGATCCGCAGTTTAAAGGTTTCAAGGTGGGTTTCTTTTATTTTACAGTACAAGACTAATCCTGTTAATATCAAGACTCAATGTTTTAAGGATTTAAGGTATAGGGATTATAGTTTTGGGAATTTGCGCTACAATGCGATTTGGTTGGAAACGGAAGCCATGTGAAATTCTGTAACTTTCGGGAAAACAGAAATGGCTTGTACAGACATGAAAGCTTTTATATTCATCTTAAATATTACTTTGTAAGACTCTAAACTCTTATAAAACGAATTTGTACATTAGTACAAATTTTGTGCTTGGTATCACAATAATAATGGTTCTTAGTAGCTGTAACTACTGTGTGGTGAAATGTTTCACCATATTTTTGGTATATGGTTGAACCATTTTTCAGGTTTGGGAAACAAATACCTTAGAAATGGATCCCCAGAATACATGAAATATGGTGAAACATTTAACCACACAGCTGGTGCATTTACTAGGAAACATATTTTTTGTGACATCAAGCGCCAAATTTTCGACAGTGTAGATTCAATGATCTTATCTTAAATTTGTTTCCTCTTAGAGAGAAAAGTGTATAGATATCACTCAAAAGTGCATAGATATCAATTAAAAAAGGTTTAAATCAATCCTAATAAAATTAAGCATTAAATATAAGAAAACACAAAAGTAAGTAATTTAAAGGTACAGTAAATTTAAATCGCATCAATGATGATAACTAAACAATATCAGTTTTCTATTCCGTTGAAAAATTTTTGAAAACTATATTTTTTAAATTATAGCAATAAGTAAATTGTTTCTGCTAAAACAGGCAAATTAGCTATACACGAGATCATAGAACAACTTTAAAACAAAAACCATAAATATTTTTATCGATATGTCTCATGCTGTTTTTACCCCCGCAAGTTTCCACAAAATAATGATACTCTTCCCACTGATTGAACACTTAATTTAAGTTGAACAATGTTAAAATAAGTTTTAAATGTAAGAAATGGGTAGAAGCTACATATAATACCGAACGATCGATACGTATAAATATAATAGATATAAAGATGTATAGAAATTTTTAACCATATTTTTTTAAATAACAGTACTGAGGAAATGAAAAAAAATATATGTGAATTTCATAGTGGTGATTGTTAAAAACACATTTTTGGCACTTCAAAGTAAATTCAATATTAATTTTATCTTAAGTCATGTTAATTATGCGACACTTAAAAAAAATATTATGTTCTGTTGGATTCTCGTGACAAATTCACTAACGGATGATTTTAATGTCTCATATCTGTCTTGACTAAATTAAAATTTTCCTTTAGATCTTACAGTTAATCAATGCCTGCAAGCAGCTTCTGTAATCTGTATCTAGATGACATTATTTTTTGTCCTGCAATGTTGATTGTTTTACGCTACAATTTTAAAGTCTATGTATAATATTTATATTTAGCATTTTCATATTTAAATTACTTGGGGAGATTCTACCCATTTCTTAAATTCACTGTAAAAAAACTGTTGTTTTTAACAGTTACAAACTGTCAACTTTGACGCCAGTTAATAACTGTTTTTTTACAGTTTTAAACTGTAATTTTAGCAGGGAGAAACTGTTAATTTAGCAGAGAAAAAGTAATAATTTAACAGTGTATCCCTGCTGAAATAAAATACCCAATACTAACCCTCGCGACCAAGTAATTACTTTGTCGCAGACGGTTCAGTATTAGGCTCGCACGCAAGAGGTAATGACCGGGCCAGGTTTTGATCCAGGAACCTCTTGTGTGCGTCTGTAACAAAGAAATTACTCGGTTGCGATTGCTAGTATTGGGTATTTGTGCTTAACAATGATCTCAATAACGTGACTTTTTGCACTTCTAATTTAATAGTTTTTCCCTGTTAAAATTACAGTTTTCCTGTAAAAAAATGCAAATTTCCTAGTAAAAAATTACAGTTTTAAACTTTAAAAGGGCAGTTATTAACCCATTAATGCCTGGCGTCCCTTTTTAGGGACAATTTAAAAAATTTCGCAATTTTTAATGAATCAACTTTTCAATTAAAAAATTGCTCTGTTGTATTCAATAGTGTACATTTCAACTGACCCAATTGCATCAATGCTGTTTAAACCACCTTTTCCGGTAAAACTCTTAACATTTCAGTATTATAACCTTAAATTAGCGCCACCTGAAAGGGTCTTAATGGGCTAACTGGCATCAAAGTTGCCAGTTTTTAACTGCAAAAACAACAGTATTTTAACAGCGTTTGGAACCTCTTGCATTGCAGAGTGGGATCGGTAGTCGAGGCCTGAGACACGCGTGATCCGTTTTTCCCTGCTCAATCCGAACCAGCGGCACCTTTGGCCTCTGACCAATGACAGGGGCGTTCACATCCCTGGAGGTCGAGAAAATATTAAATCCCCTGAAGTTTCAGACAAGGAACTCCTCTAAATCGAGGCACACAGAAAGCCAGGGATAAATCTCGGAGCAAATAAAAAATGTATCCCTTTCCTCGAGTGTTTTTCGCGAGCCTATTCTTTCCCCATCATTTCTTGTTTAAACAAAGGGCCTGGTTACAAATTCGCTTAGAGAGAACTTTGCAATCTGTTTTTCAGTTAACAAGAATGTATTTTCTCTCTCCAGCGAAAACAATACGTTTTCTTTAACTCAAATTTTAACGGATTGAGTAGATTTCACGTGAGGGACGGTAATTCAAAGAGCGAAAATATTAGATCCGTGATTCGAAAAATACGGAACATTTTATTTTTCGACTGAGCATATTCTAAAAAACGTTTTCTGCATTAACTTTGGATGAAATGTAAGTTAACTTCTTACCTTATTTAAACATTTGGCAAAATTTTAATATTCCTTTGGATACATTTATTTTGTCACTTTTAATATTTAAACTGCATTTAAATAATTTTAATATTTTTTGGTTAAAGGTGAATTTCGTGGTTTAAATCTGAAGTTTTTTAAAATATGTTAATTTATGTTGACATCTTTACCTTGAAAAGTTCTTGAAAGTATACAATTAAGTAAAAACAAAACTCAGTTTTTTTTACTTAATTCTGAGTGGTTTAATTTTTAGTTTTTGTTTAAAATGGCAGAAAATAACAAAAATCGTGTTATAAAAATATCAAATTTATCTGAATTCCTCTGGAATATTGGCTTTAAGTTTGGTGAAGAGAAATAGGAATAGAACAATGGAAAAAATTTGATCAGGAAATTTGACTCAAACTCTTGTTTTGCTTGAAAATATGATCATGTGTCACAAATGAAAATATACATAAATATGATATTACATTATCTTTATCAAGTAAAGTGAAAATATCAAGGGACTAATATAAAAGCTTTTTATAAAGCTGAAATTGCTTCATTAATACATGCTATTTTAATAAACCTATTTTATCAATAAAATTCCATATTGCTCAAAGTATCCCCTTATAGAAACATTCTGCCCTAGTTATCCAAATAGCAGTTCTTATTTTACAGCTATTTAAATACGAACTGTAATTTCAATAACCTCTTAGAACAAACATAAAAAAACCGATTTTACACAATCATACCCCCATTATTTACCCCAAAGTCGTGCATGTAACATCTATCAGTGTGAATGCTAATCTGAAATTGTGTCACACAATGTGTTGTTGTGCATGAGAAAAAATGTCATTCCTTACTTAAACGTTGCTTGGGATTCTTTTCCAGCATAGTCGGTCACTAGAATGAAGAATGGGAACAAGATGTGCTGAAACATATTAGTAGGGTGTTATTGCTCGTGCGTAAGAAGTGTCATACGTATCTATTTTTAATATAACATTGGTGCATAGCAAAAGAAGGTGAGCAACTACGAATAGTGCTGTGTATTTTTACTTTTTTACCTAGGCAAACATCAAAAACGATTGTGTTATCTAATGTAAAATGCCAAACATCATTATTTAAAAAATATATTATTGATATTTACATATTTGTAAACTTAAAATATATTCATTGAAAATTCATTGAATTAAAAAAGTTAGTATTTTAAAATAAAAAGTTTGTGGTTTGATAAATATACTCTTTTCTTAGCGTATTTAATAAATATCCTTCTACTTTCTACTAAGAGAAACCAATCAGAGTTTAAAAGTATATAAACAAATATCAAAAGAAAGTTGTTATGTGTTTTTGGTGTGTATTTAAATATCATATTTTGAAGTAAATACATTGGATGTAACTTAAGAATTAATATCTTTAATAGTTAAGAAATAAGTTTTACAACATTTTGATAAAATATGTTATTTGTGCATTCAAAAACGCCTCTGCACTTTTTGAATGAATTTTAATCAAAATTGAAATGTGCGTATACGGATATTTTTGGAAGTACTAATGTTTTGATGTTTGCCAAAGTTAGAAAAAGCAAGCCAACTAAGACATTCTTAACTCTTTAGAATATAATGTCAATAATCCTAATAATATGTTTCGTTCCCTTGAAAACTACCGTTTTTCATTAAATTTGAATAGTTTATTATAATAAAAAGTAAAGTAATAGTTTATTATAATAAAAAGTAAAGTAATAGTTTATTATAATAAAAGTAAAAAGTGCAAAAATTTCTTTTAAATATTAAAAAAAAAACGGACGCATAATATATATGTTTCTTCTACAAATTTATACCTGTGTAAAAGAATCTGTTAACATTTTAACCTATAAGTAATAATAACCGAAGGTTGGAGAAAATAAAGCATAGAAACTTCTTTTGATTTCTTTACAAAATAAAACTCAGTTGAAGTTGAGACCAAATAAATAAACATTTCTATTTTTTAAATCTTTAAAACAAATTTAAATAATCAATCTTTTGACTTACATTTTTTGTAAAAACACCTTTTTTAAACTTGCTTAAAACATTTAAAAAACTTCATTTAATACGGCATTTTAATTTACATCTTCAAGCGTTTAAATGAATCTATTTGTGACTAAAGCTTCTTTATTTACTTTTACAAAATGAAAACGGGCTAAATGAAAATGTTAGTTTTAAACCTTTGCCCTTGCCGAAGGCAAATAAACAGAAATGCAACTTTAACACTAACATTACACCCACAAAAGGCTAGAGGGTGATTCAAAATTGAAAAATGTAGGATAGAAAACGAATCTTCAAAACTAGGATCACGTAGAGTTTTCATAGAGCCAAAGATTTTTAAGGCAAATAAGTAACAACAACAACATCATTTTATGTATCGATATAACGTAAAATAAAAACGCAACTTTTTACTTGGGATAAATAATATCTTCACGATTTTTTCAGTTAATTTTTCCAAATTTAATATAGGGTCAAGTGAAATAAGTGTGATTGGGGGTAAGTGTGATAAACAGCTCTTGTAACTTTGGAAATCATTCTAAAAATCTGAAAGTTTGCAATATATAACATTAAACCACTTATAATTAAACTAAAAAGAAATATTGACCTTATTTTTTTTGTTTAAAGAAAGTTTTGAGCTTTTGAATTTAAGTGCAACTGTCTTCTTTTTATGTGGGTCTTTCTATGTGGGGTAAGTGTGATAAAACAGCAATGGATTTTGAAATGCAAATTTGTATACTTAAAATTGGAATTCAAACATATAATTTTTTTTCTACATATGTATGTTTCTTATAATAATTCACTACCAATTTTAGGATTTGGAATTTACTTGAAGCAGAGAATAATTTTCTTAATGAAAAATGCAGAAACCCTATCACACTTGACCCACTTGACCCTACCCTTTGTTCAAAATAAGTTACCCAACTATATTACATTACATTGCAATAATAACAATCTACATTCATTCTTAAATGATTTTTTTTGGCTCTCTATGATTTCATTTTTTTTTCGTATTTGAGCCAGTCTTCATATATCGATTCACATTTACTATAAAACGCGATAGTTCTGTAAAGGGAAATTTAAATTTCTGAGAAAAAGATCCATTCAGAAAATACAAAGGTTTTGTAATGCTAAAATAAATATTTCCATGCGTTTATAGAACTTCGTTTTACGAAATAAAAGGAATACAAATAGAAAGTGTCTGTAGAGCCAAGGTAAAAATGGCTTAACTCTAGTATTTGTAATCTACAGGTGGATCTGAAATCTTCACACGGTTTTATTGCTTGTTTATGCAATTCTTAGCCATAATTCCATATTTAGACATAATTCCATGATTTTGTATGAATTATGCAAAAGTTATTCAGTTATTTATTCGTAAATTAATAAACCTTTACTTTTTATAACTAACAAATATGTGACTTTGTAATTAGAAGTAATGCTATCTTTATTAAATAATAAATATATACTTTTCTATAAATAAAAGATAATGTATTGTTACATAAAAAGTTGTCTGTTTGTGAAAAATTGATTTTTTTTCAAACATGAAAGATAATATACTTTTTATAAAGAAATAAATCTTACCTTTTTTCCATAAATTAAGAAAATGAAATATTGTATAAACTAACAATTATGTTTTTTTCCATAAACCAAGAAAATTTTCCTTTTTTATAAGTAAAAATAAATCCTGCGAAGCTAAACCCAATTTTTTTCTCAACCTAAACAGAATAACCATTGTATTTCGTGGATATACCCCTGTGGCACCGATATCCAGATTTAATAGTAAAATTTTATTTTCCACTGAAAACAATAGTGTTCATTTGCATGTGTTTTTTCACGGACAAGAATACTTGATATGGGAATCCCATTTTACTGGTTGGTGAGCAACAAACATACCCCGCAACCGCGAGGCAAAAAATATGCTATCGGTACTCCTGATAGATAAAAACAGCTGGAAATTCGATTTACGGGGCCAGAAAAGTGATTGCTAAGACTTTACTTTGTCCTAAAAGAAGAGACTGGTTTTTATAATCGACTTCCAACCTTTCCACCAAAAAAATCAATAAATAACGTGATTTTGAGCAGAACGCTACTTTTGGTCTTTTTGATGTTTTAGAGAGTTTTGTCTTTCTTTATTTTGGGACTCGTCATGGTGTTCTTTCATGCCTTGAAACAATTACATTAAAACATTAGACGCCGCTGAATTCTTTTGCGGAAGTGAAGGTTATAACTTAAATAACTCGCTTAGCTTAAATACGGTCATAGATGGGTTTTGTTAATGTAAAAGTAAAATGTTTATACAGTCTTTGATGTTGGTTTAGAAATTTTTAGCTTTTAAATGGTATTCAGACTTTAATTAACCCATTTATGAAGACTTTGTGAATACCATTAATACCTTTATTTTCAAATAAAGCGTTAATTCAAGTTTTTTTATGGCGTTTCTTGTACCTTGTTCGATAAAAATTGTTCAATACTATATCCTGTGTTATTCTTTCATCATTTTTATTCAGATAAACTTTAGCTAAAAAGTCTTTTTCGCTTGGCAAATTATCTTGAACTCGTCGTCAATGATTTTAGTTACAATTTCAAAATTCTAGAAAAAGTATTATTTTCAGCACCACCAAATATTCTTCAAAGTTATGAAACAAAACAAAACTCGGAACCATTTAAGTCACTGTAACAATACTTGTCGTGTATGACAGAAAGTTTAAAGCAAGTTATTACAGTTAAAAAAAAACTTTCCCATTAAGCCTTATTATATATCCTAATGCGCGTTGTTTCAGGTGCGTCCAGAATTTAAGCGGCCAACATTCGCCATACATTTCGAAAGCACTTAAATGAATCATTAAACAATGCATTGTAACTCAACTGAAATGTTAATCTCCCCCTAATAAGTAGCAGTCCTTATTAATCGTATCCAACATGTTTTACAAATTTCGCAACGTGAATATCAAAATTAATTTTGTTAATTTCCTAACGCTGCTATTTAATTAAACATTTTCAAAGTAGTTATACATTACACTTGCATTTCATACCATTGATAAAAAAGCCACCAATGAAATGAAACAACCTTTCGTCGAAATATACTTGAAAAAAAAACATTATCTGGTAAATTATCCTATAAAATAAAGCATATATGACAAACTAAACGTGAGATTATTTATTATGCATAAATTATTTGTTCATAAATAGTATTATAAATAGCATGAATTTTAACTAACTCCTCAAAGTTGCAAAAACGTCCCCCAAGGATGGTATCTCAAACCATCCTCCACCGAGAAGTTATATCTCCTTTTGCACATAATTTTGATAAATCCCCGTACAGTGGCAGCCAACATTTGCCATACATTTCCAGAGCAGTCATGTGAATCATTGCAGCTGCCTAAGAAGTCATTGGCCATTATTTGAGATGGCCACAAAGGCGATGTGCCCCATTACTAGATGGGGCTGCCATCGAACTAGAAGCGCTGCGATCGCCCAAATAGACGATCCTCAGAGTGGTTTGCCTTGTGGGCCTGACCAACGAAGGGCTCCGATCTGACAGTTAACCATCATTATTACAACTTCCGTACGTGGCAGATTTGCGGTGGAGGAAGGGGGAAGGGGTATGGTGGCGTGTTTGAGGTTACACGCAATAGGTGCTTATGGTAAACGAAGGGGTACAAAAAGATGTTGGTTGCGACTGCATTGCGTATTGTATTGTACATATTTGTTATTTAGGGGGAATGGGCTCTCTGGACCGTGGGTTTCCAAAGAAAGTGCATCAGTACTAATCCTATGGAAGAAAAAATATTTTCTCTGCCACATTTCTCCAGCTGTATTGAATATTTTTGCAAGTTGACTTTTTTATGTGATAAATGTAGCTGACTTACAGGTCCCGACCTTCGCACTTTTGGACATTAGCTCGAATATATTTTTAAAAAAAATTTTCACTATCAAATTTTACACAAAATATTCGAAGCAATTCCAAAAAGTGGGAAGATAGAGACCTGTAAGTTATCTACATTTATTATTGTTTTAAAAAAACGTTTGTAAAAATATTCAATACAGCCGGAGAAATGTGTCAGAGAAAGTAATTGTTCTTATTGGATTAGCACTGATGCGCTTGAGTTTGGAGAACAGCAGTCCAGCGCGCCCATTCGCCCTTAATATATGCTTTCAGAATATTAGTTGCGACTATTTTCCAACAAATGAATACAAATTCTTAAAGAAAGTTAAGTATGTCAAAAAAAAAGTTAATGCAAATAAAATGCAATTGAAAATGTACCAGGATTTCTATGAAATTTGATAAGCTTTTGCATATGTTTGAAATATTGCAGTTAGAAACCTAAATTTTCACGATACCTTCCTTGAAGTTTAAATTGTGATAAAGGTTTCACTAATTATTATCACTGCGTTTCAATTTCGGTAATGAGGATTGTTTTTACTTAACTGTATATAACATACATTAAATAAGTTTTTTTATTATATCTAATGATACGTTATTCGGAATTATTAACACACACACATGGTTAGGATTTTTTTTTTAACTTAACTCATTTCAGAAAGACCAAAAAGGGTATCATAATTATCAAAACCATACCAAAAAGACATGCTTTTTCTTAAAGTATCACATCAAAAAGGATACTAAACTTAAATGTACACATCAAAAAATTTCTCAATGCAATGCAAACCATCAATTTAAGTGCCAAAGATTTAATTGGTTTTAAAAGTACAAATGCCTGGTTTGGACCAAAAATACTTAAGACCTTAATTGTTTCGTAAAGTGAAGAATGAAAAAAACATTGCAAAGATTTAAGAGAAAAAGCATACTCTACAACTCCGTAAAATGCTTTACAAGTCTGTTTAACCATCATTATTACTTCGGTACGTGGCAGATTCACCACGTGAGTTCGTTTAAGTATGTATGGTATTTGAGGTAGTGGCGTGTTTGGGGCTACACGCAATAGGTTTTCCCCTGCCTTCTATTGTAAACGAAGGGGGTATAAAAGAGATCAATAGAGGATTCGAAGGGAAAGGCTTAAAAACGGTAATGGTCCAGATTTTTCATAAAAGGAGATTCTTGTGTCGTTTAAAAACTATAGCATACTGGATAAAAACGTTATTAGAATTGGATGCAATTGGTGATGGACTATTGATAAATAGTTCTCGTAAAAATATTCATTGAAAAAATGTTGTAGTATAACAAAATTTTATGTAGACTGAAAAAATGTCAGGTGCTTTATAGGAATTAAATGGTTAGTTAAATGAAATAGTTTCCACCAATGCATATTTAAATTTACGGATATTTTTCTAAAATTTAAATTACAAATGGATAGAAGTTTATACATCTAATCAGAAAAGTAATTTAGCATGAAATGTATCTTAAATAAAACCTAACAATAAATTATTAGCGTTTTATTCAAAGACACATTTAAAAACTATACTTATTACCAAATCAAGGAAAAAAGTGACTTTATTTGATTGAATATTGTAAATTACTCTCGTCAGAAATACATTTCATATTCATCTATCCTACCTTAATTCTTATGCCAATGAACTAAATGTACCCCAGAGTAGGAGTACTCCTCAATTGTGAAAATTCGGTCGCAAATGGTCAAATATCCTGACACCTATTTCACGTTACTTTCAACCTTACGTTCTTTGCTTTTTGTGTGACTAATATTAAAAAAATTCAGCAGTCGATAATAGTCCTCGTGTAACTCTACTGCGACGTAAATTCATTCAAACTAAAAAGTAGAACCCTGTTTTTTTATAATTATGCAGAGATAGATCTGGTGAGTATGACCAAGTGAGTATGAGACGAGAAAATAATTTTAACAAACATATATATTTTAGTGAATTGTATTCAGTGCATGGTTGTTGTATCACTTCATTGATGGCAACGGCTCTTAAGGTTTGTTGTCGTATGTTGCCTGGAATTATTTTTGTTTGGTATTCGAAATTGAGTTTTCTAAGAATATTTTACTTATCGCTTTAAGACCGGCGGTCAGATGGCGCTGATTTCAAATTATGATACTAAATTTGGAGTTTTATCGAAAAAAAATCATTAAACAGCAACAATGCCAGCAACTCCTTAAAAACAAAGTCATTTTTAAGTACAAATAACGAATGGTACAAGTCAGCTGTTTCGGTATCGATATTTTTAAAGAGCTTGAATATTCTCTTTTACACACGCGCGATCGTGATAGCTAGGTCGGAAAGTGTTATTAAATATTTTAAATTCCAACTTCTTGCAGGGTTGTTGAAATCATTTGTTATAATGAAAACTTACATAGAAGGAAAAAAAAATATTTTCATCTACACTCTTAAAATGAACAAGCGATTTTGACTCAGTCTGAACTAATTTTGACTCCTCCAGTCTAGAAAATGCACTTCTCCTAGAGGAGTAGATCCTTTGTATCGTAAACCTCCAACAGGATCACTCCAAACGAGTGATTTTAACTCAGTCTGATTTAATATTCACTCCTTCCCAGTTTCGAAAATGCACTTCTCCTACTGGAGTGGATTTCACTCTTTTGTTTTAAGAGTGTATAACAGACATTTTTGGAGTGAAACCAAAGCAAACTGTGAAATCCAGTACGGATACAAATGAAAGCGAGCGTTACATCATCTGAACCCTTCCCATTCCAAAAACCCAAACAAGCCGTTCTTACGTCACAACCATGTTCCTGGTGAGCTTATTCATCAAGGGTAGAAGTCCCCTTTCCCCAGTTCTCAACCTGCGTATATATTCATGAGATCTCCCGCAGCCCTTTGACGAGTCGTGTTTACAAAGGAACGTGAGACTGTTTCAAAAGGAAATTGTTGAAGAAAATAAATTCCCCCATCCTTGTGTTTTCCGCTTATTACACTTCGAGACCCACTCGCCGTCTAATTCCCTGATGGAAACTTCCGCTCTAGTCCACGCCTTGGTTTTAGAAAAGTCTAAATGAGATTTAGACTGAAATTGAATGTGTATTTAGGTGGGCATAAAATATAATATTTACTACAATCGCCACAAGAAGGACATTTGAAGTTCAATATTACTTTATTGTTATTAAATTTATTGTTATTGATACTAAGATAGAATATTATATTTGGGCAAAAAGGTTACATTTAAAATTATAATTTGGTTTATTCACCACAAGACATGCATTTAAATCAAAATCACCGCTAAAAAGTTTAAATACATGAACCAAATTTTATAAATGTGTTAAAAACACATTGAGCCACATTATTCTCCTTGAATGAATGTGATATTTCTTCATAAAGTTATTGTTTAGAAAAAAAAAAAACACTGTTAGTTATCAGACGACATAATTTGAGAGTCCGAAATTTTGACAAACGCTGAAGGGACGTGACCAATGACTTTTTAACACTTTTCTTTACTTGTAAACCAAAACAAAAAATCCACCCCAATTTAAAAAAATTTCATCAAACATAAGTTATAAAGAACTGAATATTTGATAATTTTTTTATAAGAAAATTATGTTATTCTTGATGGAATATTTTTTGTCCCATAGAACACCAGTATACTTATTCTTAAGCAATTTTTTTTCTCAAAATCAATAAAGGATTAGTTACAGCTTTATATAACTAAAGTGTGTCTATGATGCTTGCTGACGGACTAAATAATTACGCGAAAACCTTTGGAAGTTTGGAAGGGGAAGAAGCTGTCGACACAGCCAGTTTCGTCAGACTTGGAATCTGGATATTATCGAAGATGGAAAACTTGGACTCTCCAGGGTTAAAAAGGTAAAGTGCAATGGGATAATAGATACAAGATATTTTAAGCTAGATACCAATTTCGTGTTTGTGTTTGTAAATAGTCTATACACTGTCACAAAGTAAAATAGTATTTACTCCAAAATTAATCAGCATTTGCTTCTATGAAAGTGTTAGTAGCTATGTGCGTTTAATAATTTTGAGGGATCTTATTCTGAATATTCGCATATGAACAAAAATATTTTACAACTAAATGATTTGAATCAAACAATGAGAAAAGTGTAATTATTTGCATTGATTGTCTTCAATGAGGGTTTTATATATTTAAACCCCGTTCTGGAGACTTCGATCGAAGTGTACACTTTGTTAGACTAATATTTGAGAGTTAAACCAAATAAATTATAGAATGAAAATAAAAGACAAAACACTTCTTATTGTAGAAGTATTTTAGATATTTCAACAACCGATATACATATATATTTCCTTTTTCTCTATAAATAGGACATCTTAAGATTAATATTTAATTAAACGTGTTAGATAAATTACAGTGTTTTTAAACTTGATAAAATATTTGAATCCTAACAATTTATCAAATACAACGGTTGAAGAGAAAATATAATTTATTTATAATAATTTAATGTTATATACAAATTTAACTTTTTCTAAATAGCTTAAGTAATCTTTTATTTCAAGAATTTTCTTAAAATTAAAATAAATGTTAAAAAATTCACCTTCCAGAAGTACTATATGCGTAAACTTATCTATTTGATAATAAACAATTAAAATTCTAAGAACTATTTGTCATACACATATCTAGCTCTTGCTATTTGAAACACATCCCTA
Organism: Hylyphantes graminicola; assembly: GCA_023701765.1. Classification (NCBI taxonomy): domain Eukaryota; kingdom Metazoa; phylum Arthropoda; class Arachnida; order Araneae; family Linyphiidae; genus Hylyphantes; species Hylyphantes graminicola. The sequence continues at coordinate 32,506,936 of CM043122.1, forward strand.
AGTCTATTTTTTAATAATGTAAACTCTTAAAACTTACGGATGCTTGTTAATCCTTGTCTTTATTTCTAATAAAATAGTTCCCTATCTCATTATAATGTCAATGTGTCTGACGTGAAAAGTACGAGCTTATAAGTGATGAAATAATACATAACTTTAACACATAACTCGGAACACATAACTTTATAATGCTAATGCTTTAATGTAAAGTTAATTAATCGTAAAGATTCCATTTCATCTCATCTGGGGTTTCAACTTAGATTTAAATAAGGAGACGCATTTAAAATACAAACAGAAGCGAGACTTTGCTGATAATCTAAAATGACAGGCACTTGAAACACTTATTTCCTGCAAGTATTTTTTGCTTCTAAATGTCGGTAGTCTTTAGAGAATAATTTGATTAGTTAAGTTTAGACGTATAATAGCGTCAAATCCCTTGATGTCTGACACATAAATTTTTATCTATTTTCTTTCCTCAATTAATCGCATGGATATGTAAAATTGAACTTGCTAATTTAATTTCGTTGTAAGACTTATTTTTGGCAGTTTCTTCGGTTAATATTAAAAGGTTGTAAAATCTTTTGTTCTTTTTAGTAATTGAGGTACTAGAGAGAAGAACCAGACGTGTCCAACAAGTTCGCCAAGACTTTTTCTTTCGTTGGAACTTCGTGCTCTCATCTGTATTTTCTCCCAAAATCTTTTCAATACCCCTCCTCATTTTTACGTCTTTCAAAATATTTGTTTTAAGTTACCTTATCAAGATTAACTGTATTTATCCATGGCCAAATGTCTTACACCATTGCTGTTTTTATGCTTTGTGTTTTAATTCAATATTTTTTATACAATGCGTTTCACAGCATAATTGTTTTTCAACATTGTGTCTTACAGCATTATTGTTTAATAGATTTATTTGTTTTTATTGCTACAAGATAGCCCCTCTCTAGCTAAGTTTTTCAACAAACCCCTTCCCATTTAGAAATTCAAGCATACTTTTTTATGAACGCAATTTAAAACACTATTTATTACATTATTTTCGATTTTAGGGGTGGAAAATTATTTATGGCCATCAGGATAAGTTATTTTTAGACTTAAATATAACTTAGTACACGTTTATAAGCGATTAGTAATTGTTTCGGTTTTAGTAATTGTGGGAAAGAAAGTAAATGACATACTTTCATAATTAAAGTAATTTTATCAAAATACTTTGGGACAAAAAAACTTAATAATTAAAGTTATGTTTATTAAATATTTTTCTACTATAATAAATTATAATTTTTCGTACAAACATCGAAGTTATAAGGGTATGACTTTATATCGAAGTATGACTGCCGATCGTAAAATGTAATGCCACTCTTCTTGCACTTAATCTATTTTAAACAATCAAAAGCGTTCCTAACCAGACAATTTGTTTTTAAGAATTATTAGAAAACAAAATTGATTAATTTATGAGTATCTATTAAAAAAATTTAAAATTCTTTTATTTAAGTGTTTTTATATAATTGTATTTCTTAAAATTTAAAACAGAAGTTACTTACTAGTTTGTCACAATAATATATTATTTGTAATCAATTACATATAGTTTATGTCTTTCTTGAATAGTTATGTGTTATATATTTTTTTACAATTACTGCAGATTTTCTCTCCTGTGGCATTTTTGTAAAGTTATTGGCATTTTAGCATTTATATTAATTCAAGCATCTATTGTTAAAATCGCTATGAAAGAATTATTTTTAAGTGTATAAGATTATCTTGAACAAAATAATTAGAACATATATTTTCTCATAATTGAATTTATTTAATAAAAAAACAATAATTGCAAGTTATTGCAATACTAATTATTCAAAACTTATTTCTTTAGCAGAGTCTTAATATCGAATAACCATTCCCTAGAATTGGGACATATTTCAGGTAAATCAAAGAAAAAGGATCCGTAATTTTTTTTCTTGCGTATACTGTTTGGAAAATATGGAAAGTATTTAGTGAAAAAGTTACTTGTGTACCTGTTAACTTAATAGTGAAAGCTTCACATTATAGCATACAGTGTAATTTAACTTTAAACGTTTACTCTTATAAACACTCATAGTTTTAAAGTATAATAAAGTCATTGCATTATTGTTTAAAAAGCATTATAAGTAGGTATATGTTGTAGCAATCTACAAGAAGTAAAATAATCATTAACATTAAAATGTAACTATTAGTGCAAAATGTTTGTGCTTGGATGTATGTTTTACATGGACTATTCTATACCAAGAGAGCCACTATATATTGAGAAAATTTGTCTTGAAAGTGTTTTGAATTTTGGGACACTACAAACTTATTCTTAACAAAATGGTTCATCATGTTTTCTGACCGAGATAAAATTAATTTTGACCGATTTTTTTCTCGTGATCATTTATTTATTTTGGATGTGAAAAACAAAACTTAAAAACGGTAAAAAATTGCAGAATTAAAAAATCAATCGCTCAATGGTGACAATTTTTATTGGTTTTTTTTGTATATAGATGGATTTCCAAAAAAATGCAGCTTACCGGAAAAACTCTTTATAAAACACCCTTGTTTACTTAAAAGATTCCCCTTACATTGAGTATAAAACAGGAAGATACATCCCTGTAGAGTGACAAGGAGTTTTGTCCCTCAGAATTTCCTTACTAGCACATACAATCGTCTACCTTATCCAACTCTCTGGAGGCATCCATTGTTTGTGTCTCCGAAGATCATATCTAACTTCCTTCCAACTAATCGCTACTTTTCTTTGACAGAGCTGTAACTGACATATTTGAAAGAAATCGTTTTATTTTCACTTGGATTGATCAATATTGCATTCTTCTGCAGATTTCTTCATCCCCTTACACCTTCCAAATGTAGTTTTACTCATAAAAGATTAAAGGTTAAAATATCCTTTCTAAAGCATCCTTGAAATACTGCTAAGGAAGACATAGTGATGCAAAATAATATCACAATAGGGTAGACTAACCAGTGAATGAACACCTAAGCACAATTTGTTTAAAGAAAATTCATACATTTAAAGAAAATATAGCTTGTGGGTTTATGACAATGTGAACACATCTGTCATTATATGTAAATTCTACAAAAAAGACGACTTTATATTGCATTGCTTTTGGTCTTCTGGGGGTCCAAATAAAAAGTGGTACAACAGCCAAGTGAATGAACAGTACTTTTACCAGTGAATGAACACAAAAATGTTCAGTCAATAAACATGTTGGATTTTAATTAATGACCTGGACAACCCATCAGATGTCAGATAACTTCCTACTAGATGAGAGGAAGTCAGTGTTGCCAATCCATCCAGTGGAATTATTTTTAATCCTTACTTTGTAAATGTATTTACCAACTGTTCATTTCCTGGTCAGTGTACCAAGAGACCCCGTTCTAAACGAAATTAAATAATCACAGTACACTTATGTGGGATCCGTATGGGTCCATTTGGTAATGTGGAAACCCCAAGAGCTCACCTGTGCTACCCCCCGGAAGCACATTTATAGCTTTGTCCCAGTAACAGTAATCTCTAAAAAAACTATTCAAAATAAGTATAATAATATTGTATAATTATTTGTCATTGTTTATTTGATATCATCGTGCCACATACAATATAACTGTTTCCTTATTTTGAATAATTTCTTTAGTGATAGATGTAAGTAAAACATATTTGAAACTGGGTTTGCGTGTGAAACCCTAGGTGGGCTTATGTGGTTTGATTAAAAATAAAGTAGTTTTTCTTTCTCGGGCCTCATATGAGTAGTGCTAACACAAACCAAGTGGGCCCGTTTAATACCCACGTTAGTGTGCTACTTGGAATATCTTTAAAATATTATCTCCGCTAAACATAAAATTTAAGTAATTTATAAAAAACTTAAACGGATTTCTGATTTTGAAATTCAACGGATACCATGTTGACAATGACGGGTCTCGTCGTTCCACTGAGTCAATCAACTTCAGTGCGGTCGGTAGGGGAGACCGGGTCTAGTTGATACAGGGTCAAGTTGATACAGTCAAAATAACTCCGTAATGCGCAGGCGCAATTAACTGGTACTCACTTGACTGGACGACCGGTCCGTCGTCAACAACCACGCGTGAGCACTCAGAGGAGGTTGCTTTGTTCTATGAGTTGTGAATTAAATACTGGTTTTGAGCTTTAAAAGTAAATTTTTACCCCTGTATTTGAAGTGTTATTGAAAGTTTACTTGTTAGTGGATTGTGTTATAAATAACATCACATTGTTACATGCTATAAAGGCAAGAATGTAACCTAGTAGACTTTGTTCTAGCTCTTATTGGTTTTCCGTATTTTGCGGTTTAGTGTAATGGCGACGGTTGGGTCAAGTTGATACGCTTCTTTGGGGTCAAGTTGATACGCTTCTTTAGGGTCAAGTTGATACGGTGTATCAACTTAACCCACAAGAATTTTCATATGTTGCATTTATTTATAGATACCAAGAAACTACAGGAGGCGAAATACCAATTGATATTTTTGGAAGAGCTTATGAAGAGATTAGAAATGGCAGAATGTATATTAGGGAAGCGGCCAAAATCTTTAATATAGACACAATAGCTCTTTACAGGTTCAAGACAAAAAAGGGAAAATAAAACTTGAAATGCCGGAGGCTACTGACGAGGTTGTAAAAATGGGTTATGCTAAACATCGACAAATATTGACTGACGAACTTGAGGAGGAGCTTAGCAGATATATTTTAACAAGAAAATAAAAGTTAAAATTGTTTAAATCATTAGGGGGTAATATTACCAAGAATGGAAGAACAGAAAAGAACCGAAAACAAAGAACAGAAAACCTGACAAAAGAAGTTAAAAATAAAAAAAAGAGAGAAACGAAGAAAAATTGAAAAAGGTGATCAGACTCTGATGAAGGCGAAGAGTCTTTTCGTTTGGTGTGCTTCAAAACATATTCAACGTCAAAGCCTGGCCAGGACTGGATACAATGCATATCCTGTAAGAAGTGGGCACACATCGCATGTGCTGAAGACAATCCATTTTACACGTGTTTCAATTGTCAATCAGATCCCAATTTCTCAGACTCGGAGTAATCAGTTACAATCAATGTAGGCCCTATCATGTAAAACTTTGTATCATATAAAGTTAAAAACCAATTTATATTGTAAAATAAAATACTTTTCGTAATTACTGCATTTTTTATTAGATATATTTAAATATTTCCTAGCACCGTCTCAGCTTACTCATATGCGTATCAACTTGACCCAATGCCGTATCAACTTGACCCAGATCGGGTTAAGTTGATACACATTGCAACATTTTAAAAAACATTTTTTTTGTCAGTAAAAATTCAATTCTATTTAGATTATAAAAATATCAGGCGTTAGCCAAAGAGTTATAGTTACTAACTACACTTAATTTGTTTCAAAATATTGACAGAAAAAAATTACAAAAATCAGAAAGTAAAAAGTGTATCAACTTGACCCGGTCTCCCCTACTTAGAAGAATGATCACTAAGAACACGCGCTCCGTTTATAGAGCGTACTCTAAATCTCATTGAAATAAGTCGCTTCAAAGCAATTAAGTTCATTATTTGCTGCGTTTAAGATTTGTTAAAATGCTACAAAGAGGCTACACGATTGTTTAAATTTCAATGTGTATCATTATAAAATTATGTTTGATCAAAATCAACTCAGTTTTAATCATAGCTTTATCCATTCACCACAGTTTAAATACCATGTAATATGGCTGTGTTAGCTTCTTTTAGAAGCTAGAAAAAGACAGCCGGAAACGTTCAAACCAGACAAACCCACTGACACTGATGTCAAACCATCGCCTGTTAATCTTCTCGACACCCCTATGAGAACCCCGTTTCCGTTTTTACTATCATTAATTAAGTATTTTCTTGTGTTATTCGGCTCAGAAACGCATCGAAGAACCTAGGGATGAAATTTATTGTTCTTTAAAAGGGAGGTAATGTGTTTGACTACAATCTTTATTAAAATCTATTGTAATTTTATGGTTGGTTTTTGAACGTCAAACATTATTTTTGTAAAATAAATTGACAGTGTCTCCTAAGAAATGGCTTATAATAACATAAAGTATCGCATTTGAAGTTTTTCAGATAGTGGAATTTTTAAGGATTTTAATTTGCACGCATTTCGACAGATTTAGAGTTTTATTTTGAATCTCAGTGACATGTTTTCCTCTTAATTTAAAAGTGTAAGATAAGGCACATATTTCTGTGATTTTTTTTAATCCTCAGAAGCAAGTGCTGTTCTGTGAAACATTTCTATTGAGGACAAATATTTAGAAAAATTGACATTGCGCATAAAGCCTAAAATCATGTTTTTTTTTGGTATTTGCAAAACATGCGTTGTAAGAATACACTAATTTCCATGGGCTCCAAACCCTGATAGTTAGAGCTTTTAACAGACTAAAACTATACCGTTTTTTTAGTGTACCAGATGAATTTCATAGATCAAATTAAGTTTCTCATTACAATCTGCGCATAAAAGAATGATTTCTTTTGGGTGACTATCGCACTGCATTTCGAAGCATAGTTGGTATTGTTATGTAAGTATTTAGCCATGAAATGTATGGAAATAGCCTCCGCTTTTATTTTTTAATTTTTTTCAAGTAAAAAAGAAATTAATTAAATTTTTATCATTCATATTTCATTTATTATTTCATAGTTGACAGCCTGAGTTAATCACTGAAGCAAATCTGTTCAGGCTAATTTAACTATGATTAATAAAAAAATTAAACCAGTTAGCGATTCCGCAAACTAATTATGAAACGTGATAACTTCTCAGAACTTTCAAAATTATGCATCAAACATAACGATATTAGTGATAATCAGAACTTTCATATTTTTTGAATGATAGAAAAATCATTTATAAAAATAATTGAACGGAAAAAATCCTATATTTAACAGTACAGAGAATTGATTTCAAGTCGTAATAAATCACAAATGATAAATTAATCTTACACAACTTGCACACAATTATATTTTTAATCTCGAAAAGTCAAACAATTGAATAGTAGTAGTTTGAAATTTGTATTTTTTTTATGTTAACGTATCCGAACTAATTAAAACTTTTCAATCGTGGTATTTCTAGTTCGTGTTTTTTTTTTTGAAAATTTTAAACTATTCTTTGAAGTTTCTTTTTCAGTGTATGACTAATTATATGGAAGAAGAATTAATCATTACTTGCAACGAGGAGATGCATCTGTACTGAATTCATATTTATTATTACTCAAATACATTGTTTAACCTTCTTCTAGGACTTTCTGCATCATAATGCTTTGAAATAAGGTTATTAAATCAAAGCATACATTTGTTACATACAATAAAATAATGCATTATATATTAAAGATTTTCTCATACACGTGAAACTTTTATCTCTGATAAAAAAAATTTCAGTTTTCATAATTACCTTTTAACCTGAGAAAACAATCAAAGTTTTCCGAAGAGGGTAATTACCTAAAAAAATGAAATCTGTAATTACTTTGTTCTTTGTAGCATTGTCTAATTTTTAATTCTAAATAATTCGACAAACAAATGTCGTATTTTTTGTAGATTTCATAATAAATTAAAAGATATTAAAATGCAGAGTATAACATTTAGGTGATAAAAAGCATAAAACATCAAAAAATAAAAAATAATTATTATGATTAAAAATTCTAAAAGGTAATTAAATCTAGCCTTTCCTTAACACGCGAATATAAGGAATCTATATTATTTAGGGAGACGACATTGATAATAGAAATTTTTCATTTTTTTTTTGCAACTTTAAAAACTCATTTCTAAATGTTAATGAAAACGTTGAAATAAGTTATCATGCTTAATTTAATTTTTTTTTGTACTGCAAACAAATGTCTGCAATCATGTTCGTGTGAGCAACACAAATAGTTGTTTTGGTTTTTCAGAGAAAAATAATTACTAATAAATACGATCCTAAGTATTTAGAAATTTTAAAATGTCTCAGGCTTATGTACGTAATATTATGTGCGTCTTATTTTCTATGATGCTAGTTTGATAAGTAAAGTAATTTCTTCTGAATTATAAATTTTTAAATGTACAAGTTAATAACGTTAATCATGAAAAAGTTTTTAGTTACATTTAGATTATATGCATACGTTATTTAACATGTTTTGAAATGACAAAATAGACAGAACTTTACCCATGAAAAACGGACTTTATTTATCCATATTTAAATATTTTTAATGAAAATTAGATTTGTACGATTTTTAAATATTAATTTAAAATGTATGTACTGAGTATTGCTTTTTTTAAATTAAAATTTAAGTATCTTCCAAACACAAAAAAGATGTATTTTTTGCAACGCATAAACTTATTGAAAAAAATGTAGTTATGTTTGAGTTATTTAAAGAGAAAACTGTTTCTTTCCAACTTTTGTAAAGGCGACGATTGACCTTCCGAGGGTAGTATATTAATCAAATTAATATTTTTATCCATGATAAGTATTTGCTATTTTAAATTATTAAAAAATTGCACACTTAAAAACTTGAGCTTAAGAAGCTTCAATATGATTATGTTCTCAAAATATATAGGCAGAACTTTATTATTGATTTGGAATTCAGAAACTTTTCACATCTGATTTGAAAAGCAAGATTTCTAACTGTGTTTGAAACACATATAGATTATACACATATTCTAGAACTTATTCAAAAATCTGGAAAAAATATCTTTTCCAAAATGAAGACATCCTCTTGTGAGTTAAATAGGAGGGTAGTTGTGAGGGGATAGTTTTAAAATTGATTCATGAACCAATGTCGAATATTACAATATTTTTGAAGTAAATTATGTTTTCAATAGTAACCCATTAATGCCTGGCGTATCTTTTTAGGGACACTTAAAAAAATCGCAATTTTTAATGAATCAACTTTTTATTTAAAAAATTGCTCCGTTGTATTCAATACACTCTTAAAACAAACACTCCTTATTTAACTCAGTCTGAGTGGATTTCACTCCTCCAGACTGGAACATGCACTTCTCCTTTTGAAGTGGATCCTTTGTGTGTTAAACCTCCGACAGGATCACTCCAAACGAGTGATTATCCCTCAGTCTGAGTAAATATGCATGCCTTTGCGGTGTCGAAAATGCACTTCTCCAACTGGAGTGGATTTCACTCTTTTGTTTTAAGAGTGTAGTGTACATTTCAACTGACCCAAGGGCATTGATGCTCTTTAAGGCAACTTTTCCGGTAAATATCTTAACATTTTAGTCTCATAACCTTAAATTAGCGCCACCTGAAAGGGTCTTAATTTGTTAACATTGGAATCAAAGAATTTGATTGTTTGCTATATTTTTCACATATATCATTTCAATAAGAAAAATTTTAATAAACGCTTTATAGTTTTTAAAAATAGTACAGTTTTCTAAGATTAACGTTGACTTTGTGGATGTTATAGTTTTATTTTGCACAATAAAAGACAATGTCTAAGATTTAATTAATTTTTAGTAAAATTTTAATAATTCATAGCATTTTGAATGATGATTATGCCATAAAATGTTTATTTTCGATGTTATTTAATTGTTAAATATGAGATTCCATGAGCATGTTGTAGTATATTTATGAACATTGCCTTTTAATTGGCATTAGAACTGTCGGCTAAATTTGATATCAATTATATTGTTAATGGTTCAATTTTAATTTTATTTATAGGTCTCAAATTATTATAAAAGGTTTTCAAACTACTTTTCTCCAGAAAAATCGTTACGATAGTTAATTAGTTCAAATATTTTGAACTTAAGCGCATACTTTAAGTGCAGAACATATTAATTTTTTAAAGTTTGTTTAGAGTATGAAACCTTCAAATTTATAAGGGAAAAATAAAGCTTATAATATGTTTGTATTTGTTCTTCCTTTGAATTGAGTTAGCTGGAAAGTTGAGTTTTGAATTTCCCTTACTAAATTAGTTGCATAATACACATTGTTCAGAACGAAACAAAGTGATTCTTTTATGCTTTAAAATGTTCAGTTTTCGTTATGTTCACTTAAATTAAATTTGCATACTTTATTATTCAATAATTAAGATTCGTTGAATAAGCTTTATTTGGAACAGTAGCTACTAATATAATTGGACATCAAAAGTCAAAAATTAGCAAGCAAAAAGCTTTTGTACTACCGTATCAGGAAATATGCTTTAGAATCGCATTATAATAAATATCTACTGATTTACATATCATAGATGGAAATTTTTGGGAAGAGGAAATTTCATTATCCACTCAATCGCGAACCCATTAAGTTTATTTTAAAGTTTTTAATGCTATTTGCAACATTGTTCCATATTTTTTTGCCGAGTAATCTAATATTAAAGAGCGCGGGATTAGTTTAATAAGTAGTTGAGCGATAGAATAAACACTCACCACATCCTCCATTTCATATCATTGGGAGCCTGAAAATGAGCCTATAATTAAAACGAAGGGAGACCGACCGAAAGAAAAAGTATAATTAAAGATTTTTAATTCCAAAGCTGAGCTTCAAAAGGTCCCGCTCTCCTTGTTCAATATTCATGATTCCGGGCGAGGGGAACGTGATACAGAAGCCAAATAAAAATGGTCGGTCCCCTGCGATCCGAAATGTTTCTTCTGTAGCAGTAAATCGCTTGTAGAAGAACGCCGTAAAGTACCCTGTAATCGAGTTCGGGACGGCCTAATCGGTTTTAAACTCTGCTGGATGGCTAATTTCATCCACTGCCAGCCCATGAAGAAAATTCAAAGAGGTTAGAAAACTGGAGTTAATTGAATACTGGGAAGGATCGAAATGGTGGAGAAATATGTTGCTCCTAACCGGGGAGATAACGCTCCTTTGGAACGCTAACGGAAATTATGTAATTTATGCGCTGGATAATTTGCCAGCGATGAGCAGGCAGGGATTTTTTTGTCTTTTTTTTATCTTCTCATCTGCCCTATTTATGCTGGTTGCCGGTTTATTAAGCTAATTAGCATTATTTCCGTATATTACATGTATCTCTTCCCGGTGAAAATGTAATTAGCAACTCAAGAAAAGACATTCCAATACGGCTACTCACTCAAAACACACAGTGCGTGCAACGAAATTTGTTTAAATATGCATACATTATGCACGCAGGCCTTTTGTACAGGAGGCGCAACCTCTCAACTAGGGGAAATAATTAATAATTCTGGGGAGCCCTGCTCTTAAAGCGATAGTTAATGAAACAGCCCTACCTATTCTAAATTCATATTCTATATATTTTCCATCAAATGTTACACTGAAAAATCAATTAGCCACCGTATTCAAAATAAGAAGCGGGGGTTAAAAATATGGATGGGTGTATCTTGTTCTGCATGTTTGCGGAGAGAGAAGGCTTCCGATTTCTCTTTGTTGTGCTCAGAATCAATAAGGCTTAACAATATGATCATATGCAGAAACTCATGGTGGCATGTTGGATATGTCCGACCACTCATAACAGAGGGACGAGCCGGATCAATTACGCTTAGCTGCGTTACTTTGCTGTTTGTTTTTAAGGCATGGAATATGTTATTGATGACAAAGAAGAGGTTATTTCACTTTTTGGAAAATTGTCGAAAGTGTGCAAATAAATCATAATTAATTGTGTTGGTTATATTACTAAGATATTTAGGAAAGTTTTGATCTTGCACTTGAGTATATGTTTTGGAACCTAAACTCAAACTCATTATTGTTTAGATTTGAAACAAATTTTATTTAGTTTCTCTTCGAAACTACTCAGGTAATGGAATATTTTGTATAAATAATTTATATTTGCGTTTTGACGTAGCGGAGTCTATGATTTTGTTATTACAAATTTAAGATAAATTCATTGAAATATATTTAAGATATCAATTTTCTTGCATACTACAAATGTTTTTTTCTAAAAATAATATAATTGCACTTTTACAACATAAAAATAATTTTGTAGTTTGTCAATTAAAATGTACAGTGGTGGCCTAAAGTGTGGACATTTAAGTTTCACGTAACTTTGTGTGCTTGTAAAATATATTAATTTTCACTTGAATACAAAAGTTTATACGTTAAATTGAAGGTAATTTATTGTAAAATTTAGTAATAAAATTGCTAAAAGTGAAAATTAATATAGTCGACAAGCACACAATGTTGAAAGTAATGAAACTTTCAAAAAATGTCCACACTTAACACACACAACAATTGTTTGTCAATTAAAATGTATGTACATGAAAGTAATTTTCCATAACTAGAATATTTTTTCTCAAACAATTAATTATTAAGATATATTTTTACTATATGATTTAATTTAAATAAAATTCGATAGGTGTCAATAGTTCCTGTTTTTAAGAGCTATGCTATAGAAGGCAGGTCTTTGGTCACATTTGGTGATCGTGGAAAAATAGCGTTAGCTTGCTATACATAAGTTGCTTTTAAGTAGAATGGTCATCAGATATATGCTGTTTCATTGCCTTGCAACAAAAAGCAAATCGCCAGATTACGACCATTCGCTGTATCATAAATGTTCCCTTTTTTTTTAAAAAATATCTATATTTGCGAACATAGTTGTATCGCTAGCCAAATTTAGTTTTTAACAAGCATACAATAAACATGAGTAAAATACTAAGTCTATCAACTGCTTGAAAAAGGATTTAAGGATAACTAGCGAAGAGGGTACTTTTAGGTAGCCTCTTATAAAGCATATATGAAATACGTTATTTAGAAGTTCAGAGTTCAAAATATATTCCTTGAATGCAATTTCTATACTCCAATAGCAGGGTACGTTTGTATGAAGGAGAGTCGATTTCAAATAAGAATTCTAAGAGTAACCTTTTGAACCTTTATAAATCCTCCTAATGGGGCTTTCCAAGAGTTGTTATACGAATTCTTATTTGAAATATCTTGAGTTAGTGAGTATTCGTGGAAAAATGTCGTATCAGACAAAATTAACTATCTGAGAAGTCATGGACATATGCATAAATTTCAGGTCAATTGATCGGTGCAATTTTGAAATCTACTGATAAAACAGTTGTGCGTATATAGGATTCAATAACCAGATTCAAAACTTTGCCATGAAAAAAGTACAATGGAAAATAAAAATCTCGATTTTTGTTAAAAACAGTCTTTCCGAAGATAGGGTAGACTGACCAGTGAATGAACAGGCCTCAGTGAATAAACAGTTGGTAAATACATTTAAAAAGTAAGGTTAAAAAATCATTCCACTGGATGGATTGGCAACACTGACTTCCTCTCATCTAGTAGGAAGCTATCTGACATCTGATTGGTTGCCCTGGTCATTAATTTAAATCCAAAATGTTTATTGACTGGACATTTTTGTGTTCATTCACTGGTAAAAGTACTGTTTATTCACTGCTAAAAGTACTATTCATTCACTGGTAAAAGTACTGTTCATTCACTGCTAAAAGTACTGTTCATTCACTGGTAAAAGTACTGTTCATTCACTTGGCTTTTGTACCACTTTTTATTTGGACCCCTAAAAGACCCAAAACAATGCAATATAAAGTCACATCCTGTTTTTTGTACAATTTACATATATGTTCATATGTGTTCACATTGTCATAAACCTACGAGCTATATTTTCTTAAAATGTATGAATTTTCTTAAAACTAATTGTGCTTAAGCGTTTATTCACTGGTTAGTCTACACTACGTCTATTTTTCACCAGCGATTGTATCTCCAGACCTGATATAGGTAACATTATTATTTGATTTGAGAACATATATATATATATATACTTTTAATAATTCATTTTCAAACTTCTCTTCTCTAATTTGTATTTCGGACCCATTTTCCAAATACCTGACATTCATCAATTGGTAAGTAGTACAATTACGTTTGTAGAGGGCGACCGTAATTTTAGCATAATGAGTTTTTGAATGAGTTTCAAATAAATGAATAATATCAAGTGAATTAAGCTGAGATTTTAACGCCATAATTATTCACATTAATAACTCTAAACCGTTTCTAAGTACCTTCAATGTGATTCGCAACTGTTAAATTACAATATTTAAATGATAATTAGCAGAGAAATTTATTTTTAATGTATATTCAAACTTCTACAGCTTGTATGCTAAAACGTGCTATGGTAAAATTTAATAAATTAAATATGTATTTTTATCATTAATATGTAATTATATCTACCTACATCGTTTTAATTGAGTAGTTTAATTTAATATGTGTGAACTATAACTTTATTTTTATGCAAATATTAAAAAAATTATAAACTATCCAATGCAGTTAAAGTAGTTTAAAATAGTTTTGGTAGTAAACCTAAAGGTTTCAAAACAAAAAATTAAAAGTTTCATTTTCAAAATATGCCTATTCAGGGCATTAAAATAAGCTATATTTTTGTAACAGGATTAAACCCACGCATCTCAATAAAAATATTTCTTTTAAGTCTACACCATGGAACAAGAATACAATTTTTTAAAAATCATGCGATTTAAAAAAAAAATGCTAAACGAAAACTGCCACCGAAAAATTGAAACAAACTTGATATCATACTAATGAGATGTATTTGAAAATAAAAATGTTTCAAATTTCTGATCAAAACAAGCCCGGTTTAATTAGCGACAACTTTTAAGTCAAAAGGTCGCTGTGCATTACGCGAGATATGAAGAAAAAAGTAAATCACAGAGATACCAAGTGAAAAATTAAAAGGAGAAAAACACATTTTCCGAAAATGCAACCCGACTTTTCCTTCGGGATTCCCCTAAGTATGAAAAAACGGTCGAGAAACTAAAATGCATATTTTCTCCTGATTTGCACCGCTCGTTGTTTTTCTCTATAGATGTCAACTCAACACGTGAATAGATGTTGGCCACCAACCTTATCTGGCTCTCATGTGGTTTGTAACACTTGTACATAAGACTACTCTGGTTATGGAATACATACGTTTGAAAATATGGCAATTAACTTGTGAAAACTAGCGCTTTTGTTATCGAAAGAAGTGTGTTTACCTTATACAGTGTATAAATATTGGTTGACGCCGCATACCATTATCGATATTTAACGTCTCTTTACTTGAAATAACTATGGTTATCCACACATTATGAGAAAAACTGGTTTTCGATATAGAGCTAAAAATACTGCTGGTGATAACAAAATAGTAAAATCGTTAGGATGTGCTACACACGTTTATGTTTGTTCGAGGTTTAAATTTTATGCATTGAAAACAAGTCTTTAAACTTTTCACTCTCAAGCAAAATCTTACGCATATACTTTTTATAAAAACATTTTTACATACATATTTTCAAATAATTCTGTTTTTAAAAGCATGATTTGCAAGTAATTTGGAAAAATTTAACATTTTCTGAGATGCACGTCAATTCTGGAGAAATTGAGGTTTTGATCCTCAAAAAATATGCCATAAACACTAAAACATGCCCTGTCATTTTTTTGTAATTAAAAGTACATTCTAGGATTTTTCTTTGATACAAAAGTCTTCATTGCTTACTGCTATAAATTTTTTTACAAGACCTCCAAATCGCTTTATACTAATGAATTTTTCATGCAAATTAACGTTTGGTACTTCTCTCTAGATGTTTTGGTATCGATATTTTTTGAACAGCATGAAAATTTTAGTTTATAATAGTAAAGTTGGTATTAAGAATGTTTTTTTTTTAATTGAGAAGTTAATTTCACTAAGGTATACCGATGGACTGCAGAGGGCAAAAGTATTGATTACACTTTTTACAAACCGAGCACAGCTTTGCCAAGACAGCATTAACAAAGCTACGGTCCTTGACAAATCTGCCTCGCAGAGAAATGATGTAAGGACGGGAATGTAAAATGTTCCCGACACTAGGGAATGAGGATATATAGGTACAGGAGTGTGGAGGGGAACTCGTCGTAGCGGAACTAGAGTACCTAGTCCGGCTTGTGCATTCTGGTAATGTAATGGTGATGACAGATCTACCGGAATCCTTCAGAAAAGAGGGAGGGGAAAAAACGTCTCAAACCTTGTCACAATCAACCAGCTTTTATTTTTCGGTTTTCTGTATTAATGGTCAGCAATTGTGCTTTTCGGAAAAATACACGTTTTGCTTTTGTTTCGTATTTCCGTCGAGGACACGTTTTGCTTTTGTTTTGAGCTGCTGTTAGGGGAATTGTGCGCTCGGATTGCTGGATGAAAAGAAATAACGCAATTTAGAGACTTTTTGTAGTCCTTTGGAATTGCCCTCAGGTATGCTCGGGTAACTGTTGCATTTTGTGAGGAAGCTGGGATTTTTTCGGATTGATTACAATGAATGAATTCGTGAAATTGAACTAGGAAGTTTTAATTATACGAATAACATTTTTATAGAATTTTCCACAACCTGGAATTAAATAAAAACTACTTTTTGAAAGCAATAACATATGCAGTTTTCTCATAAAGTATAGCAATTTTTCGCGCACTTTTTTTCTTCGGTGAATCTTCAATAGTTTTTGTATTATAAAATATGTATAATTTTGTTACTTTTTTTACTCTGTTCCTAAATGAATAAATGGATTATTTCTATGTTACTTATTTATTAGATTGTAATAACTTTTTTAGTTTGTGATGCTAACAAAATTGTATGTACTTATTGTTATTGCTAGCCAACTACTAAGGATTTGGGGAACATTGATATTTAAAACGTCATGATTTCAAAATACCCCCCCCCCCCTTTACTGATTTCAAATAAGATACTTTGCAAAGTTGTCATGCACCTCATATTGTTTTAAAAAAGGATTCAGTTTAATGATATACCATTAACACGTGTATTTGATATTTACTGCAAGGTTCTAAAAGCTACACAAAATATGTTTTATGAGCTGATAGCTAAGCAATTCTTTAAATCCGGCTTATCGCAAATTCTTTCTTTTTTTTAGCTTGCTTTTCAGTTTCTAAATCACGCAAGAGTGTAGAGAAAGAAGAAATGGTTCGTGACGTTCCATGAAACATGTTGCTTAACGCATGTATCAGTTTTATTAATCTTGTAAAATAAAATAAATTTTTTTCGAAGTTGCTGCTAAAATATTTACACTGTATAAAAGAAAAAGTGAATAAATTTAGGATTTTTTTTTACATATTCTACTAATTTTTTCTTTCTTTTAAATTATAATCTCTTTTGGTTGACGTGGGTCCTGTTGGATGTTGCGACACAATTATTGTTTTGATTAACTAAAGGATTTAACTGGTTTTATATGAGCACTTTAAGATTGTCATAAATATAATTCACCAATATGAAAGCAATTTTAAAATCATAAAAGTCTTGCATAACAATTAAAATAACTGTTTAACAATCGAAAGGTTTTAAAAATTAAATTTTTTTATAACTATCTTTTAATAACTGTGTGAAAAATAGACTTTCCATTCGTTGGGATAAAATAAGTTAAAACACTTGACATAAAAACAAAATGTAGGCATCAATCTATTTTAAAATATCCTATTTAAATTTCTTACGAAGCAGTTAAACTAATCGAAAGTAAAACCATATTAAAGTTATAATTGAAATAGTTTTGTTTCTATAACAAAACAATTGAAATCCTTGGTAAAATTTATTTGTTTTCTTATACGCATTTATTTGAGACCACGTTTCATGTTTTGAACAGCTACGATTTAACATAATTTCATTTTAAGGAAACATTTCTGTTTCAAAACTACTACATAAGAGCAATTTTCATGCAAAAATCGTCAAATACATTACCGAAGTAATCAAATATTTAGGTTTTATTGAGAGTAGCAGCAAGTCCAAATCCCAAAATTAGAAATCCATGCCCTGTTCTAGTGTCTCGTCTCTATTAGAAACCGCAAAAGAAGCACGTGCCTAATTCTGTATGACGTAAACCTAATCGACTTTTGCCACAATCGTTAGGAAACGATTTTGGCATTTTGCAGCGTTACTTTGAGAAAGCTGTTAAGTACTGCCTGGTCACTTGCTTCAAAATAATGAACCAGACTTGTGTTAAATATTGAGCGATTGAAATAAAATAACGAGCTTGTGTTAAACATTGAACTATGTTAGACATATTTAGTCGATGGAAGATAGTACAAACTAAATACAATTGTCATGCATAAAGAAGGTTTACGAGCAAAATGCAAGCAATAACGCCAGTTAAAAAATACATTTGTATTAAAACGACAAGAAAGTTTGTAACGACATAAGATAGTATAAATAAAAGAAAACTGAATTAAAATTAGCGTCACTACTAAAACACCTTTTTTATTACAAATTTTGAGAGCTATTTGTAGAAAATCTTGAAATATATATACTTAAAAAATGCCTCGTATTAAAATGTCTGGCTAAAGCTTAGTGGTCTCCGACTCAACAAATCATTCGTATTCCAAATATGTAACCACTTTTAATACAAAGCCTCTATGTTATTGGTTTGACAAAATGGATTGTCCCTGTTAAATGCGTTCGGTGGTGTTTTATTACGACAAAAGCACCTAGTTTACAAACAAATCAAGGAGTAAAAACATTAACTCTAAATCACAACCCCATTTCTCTCAAAATCAGAAAAAGCGTCAGATACAGCTTTACGAAACCATAACAACGATTTAATGTGAAAAACGAATGAGGAATTTTTTTTCTTATTCCTGACATTTCCTCGTTGATCTCAACTTTCTTGTTTCCACCCAACACCAGTGAGAAACATTAAAAACCCGTTATCTTATTTTACTTTCATGTTCCATTTTTTTTTTAATTTTTGTGGCTAGTATTAATATTTCTTCCTGGAGATTCCGTTACTTGCAGGTAAATAGTAGAAGTAAGTCGTTTTTTATTCAAATTACATTTACATCAGTTTAATAAAAAAATACATTACGGGAGGTGATATTGTTGGATAAGTCACCAATTTTTGAATCAATTGTGATATGATGTATGGAATATATTTATGCATTTGTATTTATTGTATTTTCAAAAAAATACTACAACTTTCTAATGCTAAAATAAACTTTAAGAATTCATGCAATAGTTAAAAAGAAGAGATTATTCTATGTAACTTGTTATAAATTTGCAAAAACTTTTATTATGTCTAATAGTTTATTTTGAATAAAATTTTCAATTAAAATAATTGAAATTAATATCTCTCAAGTACAGTAATGAAGTAAGATTACATATTAGAAGAATTTATACTTATTATTTAATATAATTTTAATTGTAACAGTTTATCAAATGTATTTGGACTTAAACTGTATATTGAGAATAGGATTGTTAAGAAGGTATTTCTTCACTTTCAAATGATGTACGCAACTGATGACTGAGTTTATTATGAACACAAATTATCTATAAGCATTTGTTAGTAATCAATTACATTTATACTAACACAATTTTATGCACTTACTGTTATTTCTAGTCAACTATTAAAGATTTGGAGAACGCCGATAGTTAAAAGGTCATGATTTCAAAATACTTTACTGATTTCGAATACGATAATTTTCGTAAAAACTATCTTCAAAAGCATTTTTCTCACTTCTATAGTATGAATTTGTATTTTAAAATACAATTTACTAAGTAATGGAATTCATAAAAATGATGTGAAATTCTAAGGGTCCTTGTATCTGTAACAAGTCGACGTTAAGTCTAATGTTATTCATTTATTTTAATTAGTATCATAATTTATATATTCCACGATTTTTTTATTTCCTCAATTTTGAGTTCCATTCCTCTTTTGAAGTTTGTACCACATCCTCTTTTGGAAAAAAAAACTTCTTTTGAAACTCATAAATTTACCTCATCAAAGGTAAGTACTATATAATCACAAGTACGCGGTAAAGTGACTCTTGTGTTATACCTTTAACATAGCAGAAGTGCCATTTCCTCAAGTACTATGCTACATATACAGTACAAAATTCATTGTATCATTTGAGCTTAGCAAACATCCGCGCATTAGCGATTTGGCGAACAACTAAGAAAAACAAAAAACAGTGGATTTTGAATGTATAAATGACTCTAAGGATTTAAATTTACAAAAAATCCTTGCATGAAAAGTAGCTGCCCTCTCGTTAGTTGTAACTCAGCTAATTAAAATACGCCAAGTTATTCAAATGGAGTGCGTGATTTTCTTTTCGAGTGCACCCCTCAAATCTACTTGTTGACTGCCTTTGATAACCTTATCAGTTTTGGCTTTGTATTGCTGGATTTGGCGATGAATGAAGAACCTTTGAAAGGTATTATTTTTTAAGTTTAACTGCGACGTATAAGGGCATACTTGAAGCTTTTTTAAAGGAGGTTTTCTTATAGAATTGATACATTGTTTCGTTTTAAGTTTTTCTAGGTATTGAACTTGAAATCAAGAACAATAAATATCAGTATTTTTAATGTTGGAATGATAAATAATAAAAATTCCAATGGTTTCAAATTTGCGAGGCTTGTCGTGAATAGTCTTAGTGTAGCTCTAGTGTGACGTTATTTTAACCAAACTAATTAAAAAATCAGCATAAAATAATTTTGGAAAATTAAATGTTTTGAGGAAATGCATGAAATCTAGCAAACATTTATCGATGAAATTAAAATATATTTTTAGTTTCGTGACCGAAATGGATAAACTATATCATTCGAATGCTGGTATCCATGGTATACAAACCCAAAGTATTTGATGCTTAGAATTTAGCAAATTTAGGCGAACTTTCAATGGTTCAGATGCCGAAAACATTTAATTTTTAAAATGAAACTACAAACACAAAATGCGATTGTACAAAGTTATATACAATACTTTTTAATATATCAGAGATAAGAAGAAGATTGAAAGGTGGTATATTTGTATTTATTTTGCAAATAGGATGGTTCAAGTATATTTCTAGTTTGCAAAGTAGGGTGTGTTTTCAAAGGTTCATATACCAATTACCTTTAATTTTGTGTGTGTAATGAAGTTACAAATACAAATACTACTATACAAAAGGTATACATTAATATTTAACATCTGGGATATAAGAATCAGGTTGAGAAATGTAGAGTATTGTATGGTTTGTTTATAAATTTAGAGATTGGCCGAATTTGGCGTTTTTGAATTGGCGATATTTGATGGTCCTACCTTTCTCCCCTTTATTAAGTTACCATATCACCGCTTAGCAATGAGTTCATTTCCCACGAATGAATAGGCATAGTTCAAATATGCATTATTCATAACCACTTAATCTTATTTATTCCCTTTAAAGAATGCCGACAGAGTAGACTCTAAATTTGCTCAGTATCCTGCGTAAGAAGCTACCTCCTCAACAAAGTGATAATAACAGTTGCTGCTTTGATTACTCTTTGTGAAAGATTTTTTTACAGTGTTTTGAGTTGTTTAGAAGCAAAATGAACTGGCCTACCATTAAGGGTTGGGCCTCTAAGCTCCGAAATCGGATGGTATAGATAGCACTAAAAGAAATGGGATATTTAAGAAGCAAATTGGTTTAACCTTCTTTGAGGGCTGCTTTATTCTGCTTTTAAACACCTCACGTAATCCCAAGCACAGAAGAAAGTGGTGGTGTATCAACAAATAAAAATCTGTCAAAGAGCTTAGAGAGTTTACTTTGAAATGCATAGAAAAAAATATTTTTTTAGCTTTTCGTACATGGATTTTGCTCATGTAAGGAATAGTTGGCTTAGATATGCTTAGAAAACAAACTACACATTTATTTTGGATCCTTTTCGTTGTTCGACTCAAAGATTAGGGTAATCTTTCTTCGGCTTTCCTTGAGTCATTAAATATTTAGTTGGTTAAAATAATGGAAAAGTCTTTTCTGTTTGGGTTGGATTGATTTTAAAAGTTATTTTCATCTGATACAAAAAGTTCGTGGAGATCTTTAGAGGAGATTAAGTTGCTGTGTTCTTGGTTAATACATTTTTTTTAGATAAAATTATTTTGTTTATTTAAAATATAGCTTATTTCTTTGCTGTTGCTCGAAAAGAAAGTATTAAAAATACCAACAATAATCATCGCATTTTGTGATAATGAACCCAAAACAATATTAATTACTTAACTTATTAAATTGCATTAATTGAGTAAAGTACATAAAAATAGCAATATTATTTTACTAAAAGTTTGAGATTATTTTATAATCGAATCAAAGTGTTATACTAAATATTGATGACACAAGTACGATGTCATAAAAAATTTCCGTAGTATTATGTAAATTCATTTTAATTTTTAAAACTGTTTATTTTTCAAACTCATCCTTTCAACAAAATCGTAATTTTTATTTTGCACTTATTATCAGATATTGTGGATTACATTAAATATTACAAAAACTAAGTTAAAAATTATAGTTCTAAGATGTTTCTAAATTATTTCTACTGCAATTTGATTTTTTACATTTTGTTTCGCATTTTAATTTAAATAAATTATTTAGCAATACACACGTCACAAACACGTCAATTTTTTTTAAATAAAATAAATTTATTTTAATTATTAATAATACATTTTCTGTAAAAATATCTTCTAAAAATATTTCTGTTTATAAAGCTCTTTTTACGCTAAAATTATCTCTCTAAGTATTCTGCATTAAAATATCCGATCTCCGTTTGAGTCTCCGCTGAGCCTCTAAGGTATCTGCGATACATCAATAACACCAAAGCAAGGAGTACTGTCTTCTGTGTTACCGTCCCATTCTTTTTCTACCGTCGGTCGGCAACCCTTGTCATGTTTGTGCCCGACCTTTGTATTGGGGATAGGAAAAGATCCCGCCGACATTCCAATACAAAGCATGATTACGGAAGCGTGGCATTCCGCTTTATGAATGAATTGGGGGATAGAATCTGATATATCTCACGAACAAAGAGTCGTCATGATCTGTAGCTATGAGTGTATATCTAACAAAACTGTCGAAAATCTGAGCCGTTGTATTGGATCAAAAGTAGAGAGCTTTGACTATAAAATATTCCACTATATTTTGAAGGTTTCGGATATCTATATTATATTTGTGATATCTCTATATTGCGGGTATCTTTAAGCGCGATCGTGATAATTTTGTTTTTATGACGTTTTATGGAATATGGATGACATGTTTTGGAGAAAAGGGTTTATTTTTTATGTCGGTTCACATTGTTTTTTGATATGCAGTGATAACGAAATTAATATTGGCAACAATAAAGTTTACCAAAAAAAAATAAGATTTAGTTATAACATGTTTATTACTGTTAAAATTAATTAATTTGTCGAAGTAAAAATATTAAAAATTTAAGATCAGCTTAGTATACGTATTTTCATACTGCATTTGACAAAGAATTGCAAATAAATCAGTCGAATTATTTTATAGCGCGTAATTACATTACAAGAATCTGGTTTTTCGAGGGAAACAAGAGTTTTTGCTGGCCCCATGGTAAGTCTACGAAAGAAAATCGTTTTCTACAAGCAAGCCTCCGATTTTCGATGATTATTTCATTTTGTTGTTAAAAACTTCTTTTGAGTACTCCATTTCCTTTATAAAGTTTTTGATAGGAAAAATCCACTGCAACACCGTTTTCGGAAATTTAATTTCATAATACTATAATCAGAAACTAAGGATCAGAAATCGAGTTCAACAGGTGGAGTTCAGTGTATTGACGCAAAAAAGGGGGATAGAATAGTGGATGATCCAAAAGTCAGGACAAACTTTAAAATCGAATAATTCGAAAACAAATAAAGAAAAAAAGACGCGGTTTGCACCAAACGGACTGAAAAGAAGCCGGGTTTTGTGTGGTTACGAAAAAATAAGTATAAAAAAAATAACCCGTGACTAAATAACCCATCACTAGTAGCACTGAAAGATGCTAAATGTGCCTGCCTTCACCCTAGAAATGCTACACAATTATGTGAACGGTATGGTGACTCATCTTACGGCGGTACTTCTGAATGGTGGACATCATATTGAAAATTTAATATAAATAATTTTAACTAATCGTGTAATTTTTTTTGTACATTATCTTTCGACGAAATACAAAATAAATCGCCATCTGTAGGTCACCAACAGAACTACGATTATTTTTATTGTTATTATTATTTTGTAACCACATAAAACCCTGCTTCTTTTCAGTCAGTTTGGTGCAAACCACATAATTTTTTCTTTATTAGTTTTCGAATTATTCAATTTTGAAAGTTTGTCCTGACTTTTGGATCACCCTGTATATCCAGAAGAACTGATTCGTAAGGGTATATCCCCTTTTCGACCAGCTGTCAGGTGTCACTGATTTAAAATAAGGAAACCAAATTTGGAGTTTTATCGAAAAAAAATGCGTTAAATAGCATCAATGCCAGCAAATTTTAAAAAACAAAGTCATTTTTTATAGAAATAACCAATGGTACATGTCAGCTGCTTAGGTACCGATATTTTTGAAGAGCTTGAACATTCTCTTTAATGCCTGCACGATCGTGCGAGGCCGGTCGGAAAGGGATATAAATTTTGCGGTATAAATTGTATGGCGAGACACGTAAAGTTTTATAATTCATCTATATAGATATAGTACGGAAGTTGGACGAAGGTGTTAAAAACGACGACGTTTCGAGAGTTTATAATTTGCTTTATATACTGTACACAATGTTTTTCCTCGACAATTTGTTTCTTACTAGCACTCGGAATTATAAAGTAAATGTTACTGTCTCTTCGTTAAAGGCGAGATAGACTGAATTTTTTGTTATATTTTATAATATTGAGATTTCTCATACCTTAATTTTGAAAAGAAATGTTCAAATACGTTAAAAAATATTTAAGAACGCATTTTTTATTAACTTAAAAATATTATTAATAGGTCATAAAAATCGAAATGTTTGTTGGAAAACAAGACTTAATTTACTTATATTATGTAAACGTATTGATATGTTAAATGAAATGAAAAAATATGGAAATAAATAATATTTGTTTCGTAAAATATTATTTAAATTCTTATCTTATATATTTAAGGCATTATGTTTGATCAATACTGGATAGCTTGGCTTTATTGTATCTGAAAAGTTTGTATAGCAGGGTTACACTAAACTTTCGTAGTATAAAGGAAATGTAAAAGCTTAAGAAGTCTCCAAACAACAAAATAATTGGTTTTATTTTCGAATATTAAATAAAAGTTCGATGAATTATTGAAATTTAAAGGCAGTTTTATGTTTTCATACAGCTTTGTTAACTGTTGATAAAATACAGTAGTTTTTATTTACTTAAATATTATAGAGCGAAGAGTGCAATTTGTTCAATAATTATCTGGAATGATATCTTATTTATTTATTTGTTTCAGATGCACATAACAGAAAAAATCCAATTACAATGCACATCATGACAGACAATGCAAACAACAAGAACACACAAAAAGAAGACATTAAAATGACGGACATGTTAAAAAAGACAGTGTTACAAAGAGAATAACCTCCGACAATTAGCTTTAAAAACATTAAAAGGCATAAAAAATGTATCCAGTTCCTCAGACACACCGTTATAAGTTTTATAAAATTTATTCAGACAAAAATTTTGAATACAGTTATTCCGATTTCAATTCAAATAAAAAACACAATGATTAAGTGTAACTCTAGAAGGTACGTTAAATTTTATAGTACTCGTAATGTCATTAGCATCAATCATATTATGAAGAACTTTATAAAAAAACAAAAGACAATAAACTTGACGTTTAGACTTAAGGGTACAGATGTTGAATATATTACGGAGTTCACTGGAATTCATTTCACGAGAAGTATGAACGGTTTTATCAAAATTTAGTGAGTCAAAATTTTTAACTTTTATTTTTTAGATGCGTATATGCTCTCGAACTATGAAAATGTATATTTTGAGTTAATTCGAATGGAAACAGAGCGAATTTCTTGGATATTGAAAAAAGTAGACTTTTACTTACGACAGTTGACGAACAACTGACATATATTTAAAAACTATCAATTTTTAATAACCTTTTATGTTGTAAAAATTAGAATACCAGTGATTTACAGAAAAGTGTACAGAAGTTTGTAAAAAATATACAAACTCTCTAGATCGGTGGACTTAAGGTGTAAAATCCATCTGCCGAACAATACTACCTTTCGAACACCTGTGAAATTCCTATTTCTGTTTTAATCAGCATGCCGCCGCCTCGTTCCATAACTTATCAGCACTAATCTCCAAATCACCTCGTGCAAGATTCATTAGAAAGATTTTCCGACTGCATTTTGAATTTGGCAGCTAATTCCCGATCTCGCTAGGGACCCCGCCACGCCGCACGCTGCCGATCTCAAAGTGGCAACCCCGGAGCAAGGGACGGCGGACTAGACAATGCCGGCCTCGTAATTCCTCCGGCATTGTCGAGGACCGCTCCAAGTACCCAACCCGCAAGGGATATTTGGTCCTCGACATTCGAAAAGAGGATTTCGAGTTTCGAATTTTCCGTCACACACATAAAAGAGGCTTAGCGATTGGCGATTATGTACCCTATCCACTTCAGCTATGCTTCTCTTTAGGCAGCGTCGAGTACTGGGGTAGATATCTGCCTGGGGTGGGATGGAAAAATTGTAAATGCTGTGCACATTGAATCGACATATTTATGGGTGGAGGGGTTTGGTGGAAGAGTCAGATGCAACATGTTGTTGGTTCGATTTAAAGCAAATTTTGTTGAATTGCGTCTCACCTGGGTAGCTATGGTTTTAGTAGGGGACATTTACTTCGTCGTTTGTTTCAAATCACTTTAATTTCCAATGTATATTAAATTTTAGAAGTGAATGGAGAAAGAAAAATATTATTGATTCCGTGTCTTGGCTAAGCTTTTTTATGTCCAATCACTTTGAGCAATGACAATCTCTTCATAACTAGGTTATGGTGCGTTTGCGTAATAAGATGTGTTTAAAAAGCTTTTGATCCAATAATGTCTCAGTGAACATGTATTGAAAACTCTATATGAAATGTAGTGCATCATTGTGTCTTAAATAACAGACTGTTTTTACGCAAAAATTAATGCTGGTTGTTAATCGTCCAAAAACACATTGCTCAAGAACTACATGGATTGTACCATTTTTACAAGTATTTTTTTTACTCAAGTATGGTATGGAACATATATATATTCCTGCTTGTGTGCTTGTTCAGAGAACCGCTTATAAGCTTTTGTCAAGTGGGACAGACACAGGAAGAATATTTACAGTCACAAAGAAAGGAATAACACATAGACAAATAACAACATTTATTGACGGTCATAAAAACATCCATGCCTATCCGGTATTTGAGCCCGACCCCTGCAGCTCCAAAGGCTAGAGTCCTAACGATTGCGCCACCGGGGTGGCTTTTACTCAAGTGTTTGATGCAGCTATTTCAAACTAATGGAGCCTTTAGAAGATATCTATATGCTGCTTTTCGATTCCTGCAAGAGTTGGACTGTCTTTCCTCTTTTGATAGGCTTCCATTGAATCTTTGCATTTTAAAACGACCTATTCCCCGGTTTGATAGAACACGATTAATATTTCAAATGGAATTAAATTTACATACACGAGAATTATTGATTCCGGATATGGCAACAAGGCTTTGGTTAATATCTTTCAAAATTGAAAGAGTTTCCGCCTACCTGGAATTGAAGACTTAGAAAAGGTACCTTTAGAGATGATAATTATCATGCTCTTCTGAGATAATTTGGATGGACACATGTTTGTTTCCAATCAGATCTTTGAATGTTAATTTATCCAAGTTTAACTATTAATTATTATTATGATGTAGGAATCCATTTGAAGTCAAATAAGTCTACACATAAGGCATTTGTACAAAAGTTGAACATTAACCTTTAATGAAAGTTTATATGGTTAATTTCTGATTTTGATCATGATTGAAAATTCCTTTTAAATATAATACCTTTGATTACATCTAAACACCTATAATATATTATAAAATCCTCATTTGACCCTTTAAGAATATTTCTGATGGCGCTGATTTAAGGTTATGAGACTAAAATGTTAAGAGTTTTACCGGAAAAGTTGCCTTAAACAGCATCAATGCCATACTCCTAAAAAAATGTACAACGATTTTTTAAAATTCGCTTTACGTGTAATTTAATTGTTCTCATCTAAAATTATTCCGGGCTATAAAGGAGGTTAAATAACATGTCCCACAAGTGGAATGTTGACGTGTAAAAGGTTAAATATATTTCAGAATTGATATTTGTGAAAGAGTTTTATTAATAAGGAATTTTCTATAATTATAAACATTTCTGACTTTTCAATAATGTAGAATAAAGTGGAGCAAACCTTTTTCAGTTTATTAAAAAAATCTTTTACGTACTGCACAAGTGGTATAGTCGGGAGGCGAAGTAATTTCAGCCTTTCTGCAAGAATTCGCAGCATTGATTTCCCATTTTTGGTGTTCCAAATATTGAAACCGTGAAATACTCATGACATCATAAAGCTTTATGTTAGGCTCGGCTTTTATGCGCAAAAATTTGCTGAAGATGAGAAAATGTTTGAAGAACTAGGGTTACTTTTTATGCATAAAAATATTATGATTTGTCAAAAGCAGTAAAACATCTCATTCAGTCATAAATTTGATGCATAAATATGTACAGGTATAAGATAAATATATTTATAAATACATATCCTAGACGAAATATATTTAAACTTAATCTTTAAGACACTTTTTTTTTTAAATAAAATTCATTTGAATGATCATTACAAATTTAGTAGTTAATTTTGTTTAAATCAGCTTTCTTGCCCTCCTACGTAATTTTTTGCAGCTATGGAAATCAATCATAACTTAATTCAGTTTGCTAAAAAAAATTAAATCTAATTTATTTATGATTTCTAAGCATGAAAATAATATTTTAGAAACTTGCATGATTCGCCAAAACTGACCGTAATGTGCGTTCACTTTTAAACACAAAATGAGTACAAATTAGTGTGAAAAATAATTACAATTAAGATAATTTATAATTTAAATTTCCTGTAATTCTCTTAAATGTCTTAAACACTCTTATAAGGTACATAAAATAGCTTAGGAACAAAATAGATTTCACCCAATTAAACTATGCATAAATAAAATTCTGAAATAAAAAAATATTACCGAAGCTCCAAAGAGATAATAAAATCAAATTAGGATTTTTATCGTTTTTAGTGATCACTTTATTTTTTAAAAGCCGTTTTAATAAAAATACGTTATACTAATTGATCGATTAGCTGTAAGTAGCTGCAGGTTAAATTTCGAACCTTCAATAAAATCAAAAATTTGCAGTG
The DNA here is from genome assembly GCA_023701765.1 of Hylyphantes graminicola. NCBI lineage: Eukaryota > Metazoa > Arthropoda > Arachnida > Araneae > Linyphiidae > Hylyphantes > Hylyphantes graminicola. The sequence continues at coordinate 32,535,992 of CM043122.1, forward strand.
GGAAGCATTTGAACATTTTCGCCCCAGAGGTACGAAGCGAAAAGTGCCAAAATGCAAAATTCTCGTAAGAGTAACTTTCAGCGGCCCGAAGGCGTCACTGCATCGTTGACTTCACACCCTGTGCATCTTTTAATATAAGAACTTCTGTTTGCCAGTAAACAATGGAAAAATATGGGAAATTTAAGTATCTTTCTTGAGTTTGGGAATAAAATAAAATTATTACAATAATGTGTTTTTTTGCTTTATTTATTTGTAAGTTGTAGTAGTATAACTTTGAACTTAATGATAATATGCAATGAGACCATTGTTTAAGTAATTTTAGTGAATGATGTACAGGGTGGCAATTTTAAAAGTGGACTTAAAACAATTAACCCACTGATGATTGCGGTCGATTTTAAAATTGCCTCTCTATATAACTATCAATTTATTGACTTAAATATTATTTGATTATACAATATCAGTATCATAGTTTTAAAATTAAGATAAATAAATTTGTTCTATATTTTGATGTATTTAGTAAACAACGTGTTACCAGAAACACTTTTTTTAATTAAAATGATATTTTATTCCAGACAAATGTTTCAAAACACAAGAATTGTAATAATAGATATCGTTATAGAAATTTTCAGTATACTCAATTCAATAACGCGCTGCAATTTTCAGATGTTGGAATTTGTACCTATAAATTTTCAATATGATATCATGTATTTTCGTTTAATGAAAAACTAAAGCTAACTCTGATAGTTTTAGTTATTTGTTGTTTAACATTTATTTGGACTGTACATTTGGCAGTTTATTTTTGTATAATACTCTTCTTTGGTTCATCTGCGTACTTTAGTTTCCTTTCAAAGTTGAAAATAATTGTTAAAATGAGTAAACTATATATTATTAAAAAATGTATCTCACAGCTTTGAAATTTTCAATGTCTTTTAAGAAAATGAGATAAAAATGCTTTCTTGATTCTGATAGACACATATAAAAAAAATATCTACCTTGATTGTTAACTGCTGCCGATGCAAATCTTAACATTACCTGATATTTCACTAGACATGTTTAATTAAATATATCTTAAAACTATTTTTAGTTGTTCTACGTGTCGTACAAATTTCTTTTTAAATTCATTCAGATCATTTAAAGTAAGAACTTTTTAATTTAACCACATTTTGTTAATATTTTATGCTTTAGTTTATAGGGCTCCCCAGTTACTAAAAACCATAATATTAAAATATATTTACAGTTATCTTTTGCTTTTGAAAATGTTTAACTGAGTTATCAGCTGAAATAATTTATCTAAATTTAATTATTTCTTGCTTAAAGATCATTTACAAGTCATTTATTATTTACTTATTTTGTCCTCAATGCTCTCAAATATGCCTCTGTTTTACTTCTTTCAAATCTAACTTAGCAAATAAACGGCCAAAGTCAAGTATTGGTTCATTTGAATACCTGCCTTTTCTCCTAAGATGCAGAAGTAAAGACAGCATTTTATGATGAATGACTAGTGAAAATTTTCGAGTTAACTAATATATTACATGCCTTTTGCATATAACGTTTACTAAAGAAAAAGTATCTAAAACTACAATAAGATAGCTTACTCAAAGTTTTTTCAGTTATATTTAGAATTAGGGTAACTATGTTCCTTTGCTGGTGATATCATTAATAACTTAAAGGGTTATAAATTTAGAAGGGTATATTAAAATAAAATAGTTATATAATTTTACAGTTTGGTGTATTTTTATGATATGATTATTTGGTGAAACTCTTCTCAAATGTTCAAGTAAGCTTACTAAACTTTAAACATGTAAGGAACGTTTCACAATAAGCTGTTTAACATTGTATAAACTTCCAAAGAATCCATACACAATTAAAAATTATGTAAAGCAAAAATGATTTTGAAAAAAAATTCCCGTTTCGTCATGTCGATATTCAGTAGTCAAAGCAAGCGTTCTTTAGACCAAAGGATTGCAATAATGACCATTTCCAAAATTATGTCTTTGATTTAAACATAATACTTTAAAAAGTAATCTAAAATATCGCTAAAATTTTTAATTGCATTTATAAGGTTCATAATAGCTAAATAAGTTATATACCGTCGTAAATTTAAAGGTAACTTCTTGTTATTTTACTCAGTTTGAGGTGTAACCCTTACTCCGTATTTATGGAGTAAGGTTACATCATATATTAAATCGTACATCTTACATTAACTTCATCCTGTTTTTGCAGTGCAACGTTACTCAGCTTCGGTGTAAGTTTACATCCTTTTTAGAATGTTACTCCATAATACTGTAGGTAGCACTTGCTGCTAAAACTTTTACGGAACAACGTCACACTAAAGGTTGTTCAGTGTATATACTTCAGACATGCAGTTTAACTTTCATTTTGTGTTTTAATAATTCAATATATTTCAAATACTTTAAATTGAAAACACTTTTATTCATGTGGTTACTTCTATTTTAAAGCTAATTAACGTTTTTAGTCAATTTAAAATGGTAAAAAAATATTTTGTAAAGTTAAATTACATTTTATAACAAATATAATGTAACATTATTTTATAAATTAATTAAAAAACCTGTAAATTATTTAATGCAACCGTTTATTCCATAAGTTTTCTCTCTGATAAAATGTGTCATTTAAATAACTTGATTTTCAATAAGACAATAATAATATATCTTGTCAGTCAAATTAGAAAATAACACTTTAACGCGTTTAAATAACCTCCATATCTAATTACCAAAAGGAAAACCTATAAAAACTTTAATAGTTTATTCGGAGGAGTCATTTAAGTAACTATACATTACTTTAATACCATCACCTTAAAAACTCATCGTACAGGAAAGTCGAAACCACTTAACAATTTTTTCCCAACCACTTTATATAGCTGTGGTAAAGTTCCGAGATTTTAATACCCACAGCCATCAAACACACAGGCTGATTAAAAATATTTTTTGCTTCTGGGAGATAAAGTTTCTAAACAGTGTTTGTCCTTATATTAAGAAAGAGCGTTCGAAGATAATGTCTTAATTTAACCGGGGTTTTCGAAGTAGCCCGTGATTTCTCCCTAGGATTTTGACTCTTGCCCAAATCCATTAACAACCCCTTCTTCGTGTCATTAATCAAGGCTTGCGACGAATAGTCATGCTTTGCTTGGTCAGGGGAGCGTGTACAAATTGAAAAGGGGCGCACTCGCTTAGTTAAAACTATTATTTATTTTAAATGTTTAAGGTAGGCGAATACCCAAAATTCTCCAAAATTCTAAACTTTTAACTATTACTTTTATCTTTTCCAAATTTGGCATAGTGATTTCAAATATAATAAGTAGGGTAGACTGACCAGTGAGAGAACAGGCACCAGTGAATGAACATTTAGTAAATATAATTTTAAAAAATAAGGATTGAAAATCATTCCACTTTATGGATTGGCAACACTGACTTCCTCCCATGTAGTAGGAAGCTATCTGACAAAGGTTGGTTGTCCTGGTCATTATATCCTGGTGTTCATTCACTGGCAAACGTGACGTCTTAAGCGTTCATTCACTGGTTAGTCTACCCTAATGCTATTTAGGCATTTTTTAAAATTTAAATATAATTTATTTATTTTAAACGGCGTTTTTTTTTACTAAAAAAAGAGGCTTACGCTAACAAGTCTACCACATTGAATTTTCCTCCTATAAACATTAATTATGTGTTAAATTCTCCGTTTTGAACTGATACATGCAATGACCCTCTAGAGTTACATACAAATTACAAGAAGAGAAGTTATTGAGAAAAATGTCCTGAATTTAACTGATTTTTTTTTCGATTAACTTACACTTGAATATTTAAAAAAAAAAAAAACTACTATATTTGCACCAGATGTTAGAGGCTTACAGCACAGATATATATTGAAATATCATATGTAAAAAAATGTTAGGTAAATTAATGTAAAACTTTTTATACTAGAAGTGTTGGCGTAAACCCCTTTTTTTAGGTGAAAAACACCGTTTAAAATAAATAAATTATATTTAAATTTGGAAAAGATTAAAGTAATAGTAAAAATTTTAGAATTTTGGGTATTCGCCTACCTTAAGAAAGACCGTTTACTTTGATATTGAATCGTTATGCTATGGATGCGCATCAAACCTAAACTTTAATAAAAATATTAAAGTTGAAAACTAAGTATTTAATTGAGAGCGTTGTGTGTAAAATACGGTGATCAATGTAGTTACAGAACTGGCTTTACATGAAAATAAGAGGACAACCAATTGAAGTAAAAACTTATGTACAAGTAGTACTTACAGATTGAGCCATAAGCTAATTAAATGCTAAATTTATTTTATTGTATAAGTTTAAGATAATTAAAAATAGATGGAATAGTTGTGCAATCAAAAACTGCTTCCAATCGATTGTGGTTTATTTAGCGACAATGAAAGTTTTTTGTACCAACTAAAACTTCTTCAAACTCCAGCATTTTTAAAGAAAGAGCCACCTATTCGTTTACTAATAGAGACACTCACTACGTCACTCGGTAGAATAACACGTCATTTCTGATTGCTTTAGATTGATAGAGAAACTACCTATTTTATAATTCAAATAAAAAATCAGTGATCTTTAGAAAGCTTAATTTTTACATTTATTATTTTCATTTAGGACAATGTGCAGTCGATTTCAGGCAAAAGAAAAATGCTGTATCTCTCCATTTGTCACTTAAGGCAGAATAGATCGATTTCGGTTGATTAGGAGTAATGATAAGTAATCGAGAGAAAGTGCATTAAGTTCCTGCTAACTAATCAAAACCCTATCGAATAATAATCTTAGTAGTTTACCGCAAAGTGACGTAATTTTGAACAGCCAAACATAAACAGGCGTAGTGTAATTTGTATTTCAAGTAGTTAAAATAATAAAAAAAATCATGATAAAATCCGTAAACTCTTTAAAGCCAGAATTATTTTATTGCTACTCATTTTCAACAATTTCAATAGCACAAAAAATTCTAGACTGGTATCAAATTCCGTTATGGGTAGTTTTAACTATTACAAAGTGTACCAGTGCACAACAGAAATGATTTACGATAACTGGCGAAGAAAAATATTCTTTTATTGTCGCAGCACACTATATTTTTGCTGTGACCATATTGTAATGGAGGCTTTAATAGGCTTCCTCTTGCACGTACAGAAGTGATTATAATTAGTTTTACCTCTCTCTTTTAAACTATTTTTAAACGTGGTTTAGTTACATGCTTTTAATTTTATATTTTAATTAAAAGTTATAATGCAGTCATACAATTAAAATAAAATTAAGCAGTTAACCTAGGGGGAAAAAAGTGTTAAAAATTTACTTTTATCTTCATATTTGATAAATTTTAAATAAAAAAGTGATTTTTCCTTCTAAAAATTTTAAAATTTTTGAATACTTTACATGAAGAGTCTAATGGCAAATGTTCCAAATTATGATCAAGTACATGGTCCGCTCTGTTCATAGACGACTTTGGACGATTTTAAATTCAATTGGGCAAATTTGCCATTGCGAGAGTACTGGACCTTATATCTTAGTTATACTTTTAACAATGTGAGTTCTGTAACTATACTCTTCATGTTACACATCTAATTCAAACAAAAAAATACTTTATCAAACTATGATTGAGTTAAAGCTTTGTATGAACTTATATCTCTTTCAAGTTTAGATAACATATATAAAATCTTACATGATAATTTATTTTCAATGCAACGGAATATTGGTTCTAGATTCCTAGCTAGAATGCTCAACTCTAGTACAAATCCTCCCAACAAGATCCAACAAATAACTGCGTTAAAATCTATCACAGCGCATTTAATAATTTCTGTCCCATAAGTGTTTTTCACTGCTGCAAGGCAACATGCAACACAAAACCACATTTACAGAAAAGGAATGGACGGAAACGTGCTTTGGGATTACGGGAATAGATGTAAGAAGGCATCGAAGTTGGAAAGAAATAGTTGGAACTGACATTTCCTCGGTTTTTGTTGTTGTTGCGGACAAAAAATTATTTGTAAAATAATTTTTTTATGTTATTTTTATGAAAAATTAATGAAAATAGAAATTTTGGGAGAATTTACCTTATGCAATTATATTTTATTTATGGGAATTTTTTTTATTAATAATAGATGTTTACTTTTTTCAAAATTAGTCATCAATTGTTTTAGAGTGTTTTCTGGTTTTAGCAAAACGCTACATTACCCATTACACTTATTGGTGACACATGAAAATACGAGAATATAGTCTACTTATTCTTTATATTGTATATTGTTGAAGTAGCCAACCACAAATAGGAAACTTTTGACTTTGCTTCGTGTCAATTAAAATCATAAAAGCACAATTAAAAATAAAAAAGAATTAATATAGTATTCACAGCATAACAATGTAGTGTTTAGTAGGAAATGAATTTCAGATATACATCCGGTGTAGTATCTAAAATACGTATTATAATTACTTATCTCTCTTAAAGGTTTTAAAATTGCATTTTGGTCTGGGGAATAAAAATTATGAATATCCAAAAGGCATCTGATATTTATCGTTTTTTTTACACATAATTGCATTATACAATAATTGTCGATTTTTAGTTGCAATTCTCTCCAACCAATGGAATGAAGTAGACATCCTTCGATTTGCTAAGTTATAATAAATAAGCTTTTGATCTAGGATTCAGGAAAGAGTGGGAAAGCTTGTATCTTACGAATTTCATTATTTGGCACATAACAACTTTTATTTAGCTGTAATGATATACTGAATAGTCAAAGGAATTTCTAAGTGTGTGGAAGACGGTGATATGTAAGTGGATATGAATTTGTATTTCCATCCAATTATTTTTGCAGCTGATCAGAGGAAATAAGAGGTATATTTGTTGAATAAAGAGAGTTTCACTGTCATTAAGCTATTATGTAGGGTATATTAAAACGCAGTAAAAAACTAGTTTTGTTGAAGAATTACAGTTTGGAATAGTTCATGTTTGCGAATCATGTAAATTGTAAGAGTATCAACGGTATTTGAAGTCTGTAAACTATTGGGTAAAATACTATAAATTCTTCATAGTAAAAAGCCAATGTCCAATTCAATACATATTACCCATAAACTGTTAAGATACTTATGTAGTAACTGATACTTGTAAAATATTATATATGGACTAAAAACTAATATCTGAAAAAATTAAACGAAAATTAATTCGAAATTACTGTCCTTACACTCTTGTTTTTAAGTGATCGCCTATAATTAGTTAAACTACCTATAATATAAGTATTTTTATTTTATATTTTGCGATAATAGTTATTTAACAAAACGCATGCGGATAGATGCGTGCACAACACATGGAATATTTTACAAACAATTTTTTTAAAAAATAAGAATCTTTTTAAACTAAAAATTAATGCATATAATACCAATGTTCTTAATGAATAAATTATATTTTTGAACACCATTGACATTAAGTAGATCTTTATGAAGAAACATTTCCTATTCAGAATAAAAAAAATCAAACAAAAGCTATTGATAGTCTCCTACACAAACTGCGTGATATGTCCTGTATTGTCTTGGACTGTGTATAACTTTCACTTATTCTTGATTTAGCCTAAAAATCAATATTGTAAGAAAGAAAATACTAATGAAGCTAAGTTTGTTTTTTTTCGATCCCTAGCCACTTATTGAACAGTTAGGGGAATAGCTCCATTAAGCGGGATAATTTTTGGGGGTTTATTTTTTAATTTAGTTTGACAGGTTGTAACAATTCTAAATTGTTTAACTCAATGCTTGTAAAAACGATGCTGAGGAAGATACTTATAAATATTTGAGATAAATTGCTTTAATAGCTATTTTTAAGTCCTCGATGCCCATTATGTTTAAACTTATAATTTTGTAAAAGGGTTCGAGATGTTACAAGTGGTAATTGCTTTGAAATAATACGGAGCTGATTGTGATGTTTCTATGTATAAAAATGTTATTTGTTGTATTTGATATGAAATGTAACTGTATTTTATTCTAAATTATTTCGAAAAGTATTGTATTAAATAGTACATTTCAATAAATAAGGTAACGTGATAAGTATGGATCTTTATCTGTTTTATCGATTCTCAAATTAAATTGTCCAAAAATTTGATTAATGACCTAGGAGAACTAATGTATGATGCGTTAAAATTATAAAAGTGCGTGAAAACAGCTATATAATTAACAAATGCAGTTTTTTGTTAGTAAGTAAAAAAAGACTGGTTTGGTGGTGGTAAAAAAAAACTAATTTTATATTACATGTATTTTTGTTATGGATAGTTCAAAAACTTTTAAAATACGTTATTTTAATACTAAATTTCTTAAAAAAAAAGTTTGACTATCATTAATTACGGCAAAAAATATGCAAATCCAAAGAAAATACTCCAAAATACGCCATAAGACACTCACAAAGAAAAATGAAACCTTGATAGAGACGTTACACCCCAACAAGGAATTGAAAAAAAAGGGCTACCTTAAAATATTCCAAAGGAAGAAGGCGGAAAACGTTCTTGGCGCCGTTACCTATTTTACTTTCAACCTAATGGGGACTTAATAGCCAAGAAGCTCAGAAGGTGTTTCGGGGTTCCAATATTTTCTTCCGGAAAACCTCTATAAAACGCAAGAAGGGGAAACCGAACGAAAAAAGCTTCGAACAAAATAACAAGACAATAAAAAAAGAAGCCAAACTCGGAGCGCACTCTCACTTAATACGAAGAACGGAGATGTATTGTCTGAGGCGTTAGGTTGGCTACTGTTAGATTCGAAGTCATGTAAACTATAGCTACTGGACGATAAAAGGTTTCGCAGACTAAAAAACAAAAGTGGATGGGTTGCCGGGTTTTGGCTATCAATTTTTATTTTGGCACTTAATGTTACGGAATAAAAAAACTATTTTGATAGGGAAATTAATAAATGTTTTAACCTTACACACATAAAGAAAATAAACAAAACTAAATTGTGAATTATTTGTAAAATTATAAAAAAATTATTTTACTTGTTTAAAATTATTTTTCAATGATTCTCTTGAAATTAAAAAAAATATGGTAAATTATTTTGAAACATACATATTCTGAATCTAACGTAATGTTTATTTAAAATTGGGTACATGCTCAAAAATTAGGTTATTATTTTTAATTATAAATAAAGTTAAGGACAAATGTCGGATCAAAACTGGAGTTTTATGCATATTAAATGAGAATCTAATGTGCATTAAACCTAGCTTTTTTGCATAAAAATAAATCATAGAATTAAAAACACTAACGTTATATTATTAACCATATCTTGGTATATGGTTTCATTACGGACATTATGGTGTACAAAATTAACGGAAATCGTCTAAAGTATGCAACACAATTCTTAAAATATATTGTGGTATTTTATGTTATCAGAAATACTTATTTTGCTCTATGTAAAAGTTATGCAAATAAATTTGAAATACACAGCTAAAATAAAATTTTAAAAATATAAGGACAGTAAATATCAAGAACAAAAGATTTATATTAAGCTCCATATGGATGTTATAAAATTTTAATTTTCCTTTTTGTTTTATGTATAGTTACTATTTTTCTGTAGATCATAAGCAATTTATTCATTTATTTATGACGTCCCCTACAGCGAAAATTGATAAAATATTTTAGTTTTACAAATTATTCCCGTGAAACAGTTTGCATTGTTCAGGAATTGTAACGAATTATTTTCTCGTAATCCAAACATGTAAGCTGAAACCAACGGGTGTTAATTTTATATATATGAATATTTAACTAATACCTTGCAAAGCAAGAAACAAACAAATATTTTGATACCTCTTTAATTAATCATTCGGATTGTTGGTATCGCTGACAAGATTAAAACTTATTTTAGAATATTTAGAATGCAAAGCGAGAGCAATGGAACCTTGGATTTGGAAGGATTAGTTTTATTTTATGATTGTTAATTATAAATTTGATTTAGCGCAAGCATTAATAAACATAAAGTATTGATGCAACATTGTATATATAATAATAATAAAGCCAGTGATATGAAGCGGTTCATCGCAGAGTTTCAGAAAGTAAATTATGGTTAAATATAGAACGGTTATATGTACCTATGGATATTTTTAGTCATTTCGTTTTAAACATCTAGAAGCAAAGCACTTTTTTTAAAAAATATTCAATATGGGTAAATGGTATTTAGTACAGTTCGTTTCAGTCTTACTTTCTAAAATCATTATTATCGTAGATTTAAAAAAAATTACATGGATGCACTTTAATTTTTTTCGAAAAAATCAAGAGAAGAAAATAATTTAACAGACATAACTAAGAGTAAAAGTTTGCCGAAGAATTTTATGTACAGAAAACATTGTTGATTGTAGATTTAGAATAGTCAGTTTAACCTGTTATAACTCGTTTAACCAGAAACTGAGAAACTTAAAAAATTAGCGGACATGGATAATAACTGGGCCAGGATTACAAAACAGTTCATTCTAGTACACTACATATTAAAATTAATTATAACCGTACCTTTCGAATGGTTAGTTTAATACTATCGGTGTTATTTAATTAAATCGTTTAGCCCCGACATCGAAAATCAAAGTAATACATTACTAATACCACGGTCAGTGGAGTGCACTGTAGCTAAAATCCTCGCGAAACTACATTCCCACCAACCGGGTAGCTCCACCATCTCATGCGGCAACCCTGCAAGCAGAGGCAGAGGCAGAAAAAAGTGGCATAAGCGTCCTATTTCTGCATCTAATCCAATAAGGCAGGCTAACCGAACCAACTGTGGGTCCTCCAGCTAGGCCGTGTCTTCTTATCTGCCTAATGCAGTATCTGCCTTTTCACCTTTTCATTGTCGGAAGCACGATTCGAGACACTTTTGAAAAATGCAGGTCCCTCGTGTTTGATGCGCGCGGTAGGCCTAGAAGTTGGTGGAATTGAAAGCTTTTCCGAGGTTTTGTTATTCATTTTGGGATGGAATTATCGGACTTGATTCTTTTGAATGGAAGGGGATTACCTTGTAGTGAGTTGATTTTTTTCAATGGAATTTTAGAAAAAAAATAAAGTAGTTTTTATTGTTTCAAACGAAATAATTGTGTTTCTTGGTGTTGTTATGTAAGGCGATACTTTTTTGCTTCCAAACATAAAATGTGAAAGCTTTTACAAAGGATGTGTCCGTCACCCTCTTTCATAGTCCAAACTATAAATGGCGCAGTTAAGTGAAAAGTAAAAAAAACAAACTCGACACTTAGAAATAAGAGTTGATTAAGAATTTTAAAAAGCTAAATTCGAAACACTTCAATTAAAAACAGCAAAAATTAATATTTATCAAAAAAAGCTTAAGAAGGCCATTTTCTGATTTTTTTCTTCTCCATTTCCACTCAATCATCATAGGAAAATACTTTATTTATTTAAAATAAATGAAATAAATATAAAATATATTTGTGCTTTGTCAGTGTAAAATGCGTCAAAGTATGTATCAAAAAAATTTCTTTGGCAGTTGTATTATTTTTTAGACAGAGGTTAAAGGGTGTTCTATTTTGGTTTAATTTTAAAAGTAAAGGTTTTTTTTCCCTTTTATATTTAAACACTTATAAAGAAATGATGGTCTTTTAATATCATTCATTCCCTTTGAAGAGATATTTTTTGTATTTTTTTGATTTTTAAATAGTATTTATTTTTTAATAGTATCCAAAATTCATTTGGTTTAGTTTGGTTTTGAAGGTGATTTATTGATTTAATGTTGTTGAAAGTTGATATGAAATAAAGAACGTTGTGGAAGAATGTGCTATGTGACCAAAAGGTGGGGGCTGTAAGGAGCCTAGTGGTCCGGACCCTGGACTTGAAATCGAAAGGTTGAGAGTTCGGGCCCCGGTTGCCACTGAAGACTTACCGAGTATACGCGGAGTACGTGCTCGTAAAATCTGTTGGGTCCGAAAGTCCTGTGGTCGGTCATTGCGCAGTTCACCATGGGTACAGGTTCCTGGAGAAAATTTCCCTCCCCTTCAGGGACATGTCTAAATTGTGGAGGTGGAGACAGATGTTGCCATCTGTCGACAGATGGCGGCATCAGTCATTTGTGTTTGTGTGTGTCTTGTGTTTGTCCTACTTGACGATGGTTTATAAGGGGGTCCTTGCGACCAGCCACACAAGCCTGAAAATATATGTAAACCAATCCAATCCAATCCAACCAAAAGGTGAAAACGAGAAAAATGCGTTTTAGGTTTTCCTTTACACTTGGATGCATTAAAAACTATACTTTGCAAACGGTAAAATATATATTTTACTTAAAGTTTATGAAAATGGGAAACTGTTACCTTTAAAGGAGTGAATAATATGTTCATTGACACAAACGAGGTTCACTATCACATTGAAGGTTCTTAAACTAATCGATTAAAAAAAATTAATCGTTCATTGGAAGAACCTTCAATGTGATATATATATATATTTTTTATTTAGATTTTTGTGTTTATTTAAGATGAATTAGTATTAAAATTTACTTTTTAAAATATAAGTACGTTTCATAAACTTTAGGGAATAATTATTAAATTTTCGAAAGAAAATAAATGAAATCAGCCAAATTTAGTGTGTAAATATTTAATATAGAACTAAATGCTGTGTTTGGCACTTTCTTTTCGGTTGAACACAAATGGTGTGTGGAAGCGTTCTAAGTGACGATTCGTGCGCTAACCTACTTCTTTTAAAATATAAATATGATTACAAATATTACTAGTTTATAATTGTTACACTTTTTTTATGAATTCTTACAAATTGTTTGCTTTGGTTAAGTTACGTAAATGGAAACACTTATTTCAAATCGTTTTAATTTTTTTGTTCAATCAGTATAATTTTTTTTCTCTATGAAAGTTGAGGAAAAGTTGAAAGTTTGCACACGATAATTTAAGCATAAAACTTGTTCAACTGAATATTTCTTTATCGTAATTAAAATAAGAAATTCTAGTGATTAAAAAATAGATATATGTAACTGTAAAGGAAATATTTAAGATTAATATAATATTTTTATATCAGAGCTATACAAATTAAACGTCAGATTATATACTTTTTACTTCATCCGCAGTTTCAGTACCCAAATACATTTAGTTTTTACATGGGTATATCTAGTGTAAGCCAAAATCCAAGTCTAACTGTAGTTTTACATACTGACTCTTAATACTGTGAATCTTGACGCTGTTAATGTCATGGTATTAAAATTATAAACGCTATATAAATGTATCTCTGTGCAAAATCTGCCCTTCCATTACTAATTATATTACCAAACTTTTGAAATTCCTTTTATATCCTTGACTAATTAGTGTCAAATTGATATATTCAGTTGTGGAAAACCATACATAATTTTGTTCATTACACATCAAGCTGTTTCAGATTAAGTTTGATTTATTGTATTGTATGAACTGATTGTATAGTGTTGTATGAACTTATGATTAATTAAATGTACTTTATTAATATAAATTGTTAAACATTAACTGGTGTGCATAAAAGTAAATATTATATTAGTTTTACTGAATGAGACGCAAGACATTTCATTTTCCTACAATAATATTTTCAAATATAGAATAAAAAATTTCAATATAGAGGGTATGGTAACCACGCGTGAAATCTATATTTTTATAGTTACTATGTATAACAAATCTCCTTACAAATGAAAAATATTAGATACTGACCATCATAAAATGAAATAGAAAACTCAAAAACAGCTAACAATGTCTTAAAAACATCATTAAACTCAAGAGAGATGTCTGTGTCCTATTGGCACCCAAAATCATCTTCAATAAAATACAAATACAAAAAAATTAGCATTTAAGCAGTCGCAAATTATTTACAAATGATTTTATTTTATCCTTCCGCGTAAAAACCACAGCACAAAAAAAAGCAATTATCAAAAAATAATAATCAAAACCTCAGAACCAACCGCCCATATATAAATCTGTGATAGATGACATACAACCCCCATCCCAGACTTTAACTTAAGGCCTGACCGTGATTCCCTTATTTTTGCTTGCTTGGGATGACAATGTTGTAACTAAGATTTGATTGGGTTTTAATTGAAATCAAGAATTCTTAGGAGACAACGGCTTTACAATGAAAAAAAATATTTTTTTCATCATAACTCCCATTTTTTATGTAAATAAAGTAAAATTTTGCTTATTTAAACTATTTTCGTAAACCCCTCAGAATTATAAAAATATTTAAGTTGAAAATTGTTTACTTCGTTCGTGATAATAAAATATGCGTATTCACGTTATATTTTCGGAGGTTATGTGGAAAGACTCAAAGTATGTCTGTTAAATTAATTTTTAATTTTCTTCAAAAATGTTTTTTTTTTTAAATATTAATGCGTATCTTGATGAGAAGACTTCAAAAGGTAACCAACCAGTAATACTTTTGTAGCGTACATAAGACGGACATTGTCAAAACAATTGTTAAATGCAATTTTATCAGTCCAACTTTGCTCTTACCAAGCGAGGTCATTTATTGCTTGCGTCAGAATCAGGGGACCTAGAAAACAGGGGGGAAGCCTGTAGAAAAAGAGATTTAATTTCCAACAGTAAAAAGCTCGTGAGGGGTAATGAAGAGGGGTAACGGGGATTAAAACACCCCTCCCTTTATTGATTACATAATTTCATTTTACAATGCTTGGACGGGTGGGGGGGGGGGATATTTGGAGGGGTTTAAAGGTAAATAATGTGTGTACTTTTGTGTTTCCGATTGTGTGTTTATCTATTTTTTAGGAGTGTTGTGGATAGGTTTATTAATGAAATGAAGTATGCAAGTCGAAGTAATCGGTGATAAATGTGGAACTTTTGCAATTGTAGTAAATGGTTTGTTTGGAATTGCACATTGGTATTTGTAAATGTCATTGATGTGTATAAAATTAATATATGCATAAAAGGATTTCTTTTACAAAAGGTTTGATTTATATCTTTTAATATTGTTTTAATAATTTAATTCTCCACGGTGTTATTCTTCCCGTTCAGCTTAGTTTAAGTTGAATTATTGTCTCACTAGAGAGCTATTGGTGCCGGGCTTCTTAATTTAGAAACAGTCTAGTGACGAGTCGACACCTGAATAGGCATACAACGCAACCTTTAACGGCGACACATCGTACACCGGGTCTTATAGAGCATATTTAGCGTACATTCCTTCTACGTGGGTTTTGGCCCGCTCACTAAGGTCAAATTAAGGATGAAGATCATGAGGTTTGAAATATAGTTCCTACTAAAAACATATACAGTCCGAATTTTATATGTTCTTAATTACCCCTAAAGGTTGACACATTACTACACTCATAAAACAAACGAGTGAATTTAACTCAGTCTTAGTTAATTTTCACTTTTTTTCAGTGTCGAAAATGCACTTATCCTCATGGAGTGGATTTCACTCTTTTGTTTAGTTGAAACTCCGACAGGATCACTCCAAACGAGTGATTTTAACTCAGTCTGAGTTAATTTTCACTCCTTTCCAGTGTCGAAAATGCAACTTACCCTAAATGAGTGGATTTTACTCTTTTGTTTTAAGAGTGTAGTCTGTGATATAAAACGCATTGTTACTTGATATAATATTCTCAATTCTCAACTGAATTGAAATTAGTATTTTAGTAGGGTGAAAAGAAAAAAAAACTTTTGTATGGTATGCAGTTGTGATAAAAAGATATCCAGAAGCTCGTACATATAAGAAATAAATGCCTTTCTAGTATCTTTCAGGGAAGCATGAAATGTCATAAAAGAACAAGGATATAATATCCTGCGTATGATGCAGAATATATACTGGTTGAAGTCTCGTTTTATGCTAGTAATGTTTGTGATATATGGATAATCATTTGTGTTTTTCTCATTTGTTAGCAATTTGCTATTCTAGTACAGAATATATGTCTTTTTTTTCGACTGGACTAAATTGTTAAATGTCGTCGGTTCAATAACAAAACCACAAATTTGGCAAGTTTTATGGATTGACGGATTTCAAAAATGGTGGGTTTAACTGCTTACGGTTTTCCAATCCTGTGTTTGTGCGCATTTGTAGTTTTTCATTGGAACGACCATATAATACTTTGGTCTCAATCAAATTTTAAGAATCTATTAACAAACTTTATTTTTTATTATTCCCCCGTTATTTTTTGTTATAATTGAAACACACCCCAATATTCAGTTCAGTTTGATAAATCGTGGAATCGAATTGATGGATTTCATTATAATTCTTATATTTCCATCCAAATAAAAATGAATCAAGTGTACCTGGTGTACACTGGGTTTTTCCTTTAAGTAATATTAATTTATAATATATCAAACCATTGAAAACAAACAAGACCGGAAAAAATAAACCCCAAAATTCCCTTTACAATGTTTTCCACACGTCCAACAAACATACACTCAAAACACCATTCAGAAAAGAATTGTGAACGTAATAAATTCGACCTTCCTTTAAAACGAAACCAAAAACATATAAAAAAGCGCATCCGAAGGAAGAAAAAAATCCCAAAAAACTACGATGGAGTTCGGAAATTACTTTCAACCGTATTTACTATACCTATGAGGTATGGAATGATTTTCGTCCACAGTGGTATTTCTTACCGATTATTAGGCTTGCATTCGATCCCTCTCTCTCTCCTTTTATAGATATATATTTGTTCGGCCCAAAGAAGAGCCATTTACGGTCATCAAAAATCCGTTCAGATTCCGAATCTTTTACTTCAAAAATTCCGCACTGTGGTTCCCCCCTACCCTCCTGAATTTGCAGCGTTAATGAAAAGGATGGGAAAAAAGTGTCGGTATATGTTATGTTTTTTTTCTGTATCTGGTAGTTATTCTTGTTCTGTGATGCATTGCTAAATGGGGTTGGGGGAGAGGTGTTTCATAATAGATTTTAAGTGTAAAATAAAACAACACATTCATTAAATAACATTCCGTTGATTTTTTTGTGGGTATAAACTAATGTTAGTGGAATGCTTCAGTTTACGATATCGAAAAAAAATATTGTATGAAAGGTAAAGTTTTTTAGATGAGTTGTTTTAATATTTTAAATACATATTTGGTTTGGACCGTGAAATACTGATAAAACTTCAACAATTGGAACTTTTTTTTCACTTACCATTCTTAATTAGTTTTGCCGACAAATATTTGTATACAATTTTTTTTTTATATAAGACAATAGATTAGTGATATAACTGTGATTTTCATTATTAGATATTAATAATTTTAAAGCATTCTATAATGTTGATACAGGGTGTCTCAAAATGGAATACCTGTTTTTCAAAGTTAATATAAAAAGAAATGGATAGAGATATTAACACAATTCTTGCAGAAAACGAACTATACGTGTCTGGAATTTAATATGGAACACTTTATTATGTTAGTTATGTTTATTACGTTATTATGATACTACACTTTATTATGTTCAATTTAACCGAAAGATGGAGCTTTAATACCCTGTGTTGGAAGAACTAGGCATGCGTCTACACCGAATAGGAGGACCAAGGTCATAAGTGTTCATTTCTGACCACGTGTCCTTCTTTTTTGGTGTATACACATGCTTAGTTCTTTCATACAGTTAACAAACGGTATTGAAGCATCATCTGTCGATTAAATTGAGCATAATACAGTTAAATGATATAATAACGTAATAATCATAACTAACATAATAAAGTGTTCCATATCGAATTCCAGACATTACTCATTCGTTTTCTGCAAGAACTGAGTTAATATCTCTATCAATTTCTTTTTTATTAACTTTTAAAAACATGTAGTCCATTTTGTGACACCCTGTAGCTACTGTCATAAAAATACTACCATTTTTCGCAATACAGACCAGATAACTTTTGTAATTCTACGTTATTGATAGATTCTGATTTCAATGACATAAAGACATACACAATAGATATCCCTCTTCCAAAGCCAGCGTTATTCCTCTATTTGTACACAACACTTTCTTGTAATGAGAATATATCAACGTAAGTGGAAAAGTAACACTTCTCTCAGTCATTTTGACACTGTGAAAGCGTCACTATTCCGCATACTGTGTTATACATCGACAACAATGTTATCTATATTATGCGTATATCTATAGATGTGTTGGGAGCACATGCTACTAAAACTAGAAGTTAAATGTTGGCTATTGAATTGTTTCCCCATACAGGATTGGAAACCAATTGTGAATGTTGCACAATAGATTGTTCAAGGTTCGTTTGCGTAAGTTAATAGGATATATGTGCATATTAGTCAAATATATGTCTAAGTGATGGATAATATATTGGAACGCACACATAATAACTCAATAGAATGATAATGAATGTGTCTTTTTTTTGGAATTCAATCAAGCTTAAAATATTTGTGTTTTCTGAATATGCGCGGCATATGCATATATTATTGTTATTATTTTAAAGTAAAGAGTTTAAAATTTTTATTTTAAACTCAATTTAAAAAACAACAACATTTATTAGTTTTAAGATATAAATTCAATGATAAACTTTCCAGTCTTATTTTTAATATTTAAAAGTTAAGGGTATTTTTAACGGAATGTTCAGAGGTAGTAACTAGTACCAGGCACAGTGGCTTTGTGGTAGTGCTTCGCATTGCCACCCCACAGCTCCGGGGATCGAGTCTTGGATTGGGTGAGGTGACTCAGCCTTTCATCTCTTAAGTGGGTCGATAAAATGAGTACCAAGCTTGCTTGCGAAATAAACACTGGGAGCTCCGCGTGAGTCCGACCACCTTTCCGGGACATATGTCTAGCACCCCAGAGCTCTTGGTCACGAAAGCTGGAATGGGCACGGCAGGCTTCGGCCCACTAATGGGCTGTTGCGCCGAGGCCTTCAGTTTTTAGTAATTAATACCTCTCTTAGCAGAGTGAATTCAACTTCCATAAGCGTTTGCTGTACAAAGTAGAAGTCAAACCCCATGTAATCCCAGCCAAATGTTTCGAAAGTTTTGATCCTGTATCTCCTTTTCAATGGATGAGTCAATTTACGTTTTCCAAGTCAATTTCGGATCCAAATAGATGCCCAAGTATACCGTATCATATGTTCTTGTAAGACTTTTACTATTATAATAAAGTTGTTGTAAATCATGGATTTAAGTACTGAAGGAGGAAAGCTGGTAGGTAGTTTAATCCGAGGAAAAATATAAAAATATAAGCTTTGTTATTACAAATTGTGTTTCAAATTTCATATTCGACTGCTACTTTATTTGTAAAAGAAAGCGTTCTTTTTAAGCAGAACTCAAGTTGGATGCGAGTTTTAACAAAAACATGAATAAAAACCAATTCAGAAATGAAACATATATAAAAAACATTGTGTCTAAGGATATTGTGAATAAGTGCGCTTATCTTTTTTGGCATTACAAAGTTTATTTACATGGTACAAAAAAAATCATATACAGTTGAATGGGTTTTGTAATAAAAGTGTATAACTAAGCGTTTTGTGCACGTACTGTGCGCATCATGTTTCCTTTAAAAATGCTTATAAAACCATCAAATTACTCAAACATTCAAAAAATAAACCTTCGATTCATGAAATGTTAAAAAATGAAACCTTTGATTTTGTAGAAATTTTGTGTAGAACCATTAGTGATCACATTGATTCAAACTAACGTGTACAGCAAAGTACCTCTCCCGATACATATAAATACATAATTTACCGAAATTTATGTATTTCTTCCTTTGTATTATCCAATTTTTTATTCATGCAATTCCAGCTCCGAATTCGAAGTTCTCTGCAGATCGAAATATGAGTAACTTTCTTCTTGATCATCAGCTTATGGAATTAGGGAAACAAATACTTTACGGATGTCAGGGAGCATGCGGAGAGGACTGTTTTACTTCTCAATTATTCATGCTTGGTTTGCGCTTGCTTATTAAAATTTCACATCTCTCTAAAGACCTGTATAATCCTTTTAATGGTTAAGAAACTTCCCCCTTCCCTCTCTCGAAAGCCCTCACTAATTCAGAATGATGCGTAGGCATTGATTTCAACTTGAAAGAGCGAAATACCGCCAGTGCTAATAAACGCCCTAATTAGGCATATCCCCCAGGATCGGACGGGGGAAGAAAAGCCCGTTATTAGAGCAATCTTTCTTCTCCGTCACAAACCCGGGTCAATGTTTAGGAAGCGCTCGCAACAATTACCCGGGTTTATTGTGTGCGCTGGATAATCACATCGGCAGGTCCGAAATAAACTTTACATTAGCTTCTAGGGCTAGTGTGGAACGCCACAGGTGCAGCGGACTTGTTGCGCTAATGTGGCTTATAGATTTAGGTTGCTTCGACTGTTTAAGGGTCGGTGTTTGCCGTTGTCAAATAAGAATTGGAAATGACTTGAAATAATCATCAGTAAGGGTTTAATTTAAATTCGATTACGTCTGGGGATCCCAGCAATACCACCTAGATTAGAAGGCCGAAGAACTAAGCAACACAACGTCACACTAGTAGACCAATTTCGATTTGTTGACCAATAACGTCGTATCCTAAGATGACTGAGATCCTAAGATGACGTCGCATCTTGATTCATGTTATCTTAAAAATTTATTCAAATACAAGATCTAGTCACGAATGATCATTTGTCAAAACCACAGAATCGGTCCACTAATATGACGTCACGCATTTAGTTCGCCGGCCTTCTAATCAAGGTGGTATTGATCCCAGCCGGTAAGGTGCTTCTCTTGCTTGCGAAAGATCCCTGGTTAGGGCCTGGGCGTTGCTGATAACTGCCGACTTATAAACGGCCTGTTTATTCAAACAATCTGATGAAAAAAAACCTAGGGGAGTGTTCTTTAAATATACAACAATCCGATGCTGCATCGGATGTCACAATTAAAAACTGCATTGCGTTGTATGTCTACACTCTTAAAACGAACGAGCGATTTTAACTCAGTCTGATCAATTTTCACTCCTCCAGTCTGGAAAATGCACATCTCCTTTTGGAGTGGATCCTTTGTGTGTTAAACCTCCGACAGGATCACTCCAAACGAGTGATTTTAACTCAGTCTGAGTTAATATTCATTCCTTTCCAGTGTTGAAAATGCACTTCTCCAACTGGAGTGGATTTCACTCTTTTGTTTTAAGAGTGTATTGTCTTTTCAGGTATCGGCTTGTCACTTAACTGGTGTCCCAAATTATGACGCCCGTCACCAATAGCCCTCGTGTAGATCTAGTGCTATAATTATTCACTCAACTCGATTACGTCTCGTCTTTACAAAAACTTAAAACATAGTAAATAGTTTTGAATATATTTATGACTAAATAAATCCCTGAATAAGAAAGTAAATTAATATGTAATAATTTAAAATTGGTAATACATTGATGAATAACGATAACTCTGTAAAGAGAAATGATTCCCAAATGTCCCATAACTAATCGATGTTTCTGAAAGATTGCAATTACCTGAGCTTAGTGTGGCCAATCATATGTTCATAAATAAACTTTACATTAGGTGCTAGTTTGGAATGGAGCTAGTTTCGAACGTCATATATGCATCCGACTTTTAACGTTTATATGGCTTATTTAGAGTATAATATATTTGAATCTATCTCCACTTTCGTACTGTGTTTGACCAAGAACAAACAGGTGGTGATTGAGAATCGAGAACAGAAAGTAGGACTAACCAACTAATTAATGACGATTAGAAAGACATGTTCTGAAATTTATCTGATTATACTAATTATTAGACAATTTGTTTGGTGATATGGACTTGATTATGTAGAATAAATTAAGGTACGTTAAAACATATTTTAAAACTTGTGTTTACGTCTTTATTCTGTAAGGGAGCTGTTAATTGTATTCAAAAATGTATACTTTAACGTGTTAAAAAGAATTCTCAAACTTTTTGAAAATTTCGATTTTATCTGTTAAAATAATTAACTAAAAATACTGGTCTTAACTGAGTTATTAATGGTGTCAGAAATGCAGGTGATAAAGATTTGCTCAAGACAAAATATTTATTAAAAATATGATCCGACTAAAGTTATGAAGGGAAAATTTTTGGTATTGGAATCGAAAATTGCATCTAATTGTCACAGTATCGTTTTTGTTTTTATTTGTGTGTTTGGTTTTGTTTCATTATAACTATAAATGTTTTTGTTCACCTTTACGGGATTTTTTCCTTTGATGTAACATGGTATTTTAATATTGTTTCTTGTTTATTTTTTGTACTTGTAATAATAAAGATAATTATTATGAAAAGTGAATTTTTTTTTTTTGATGAACGGCCTATTGTTCCGAATGCGTTTGCCTAATTTTATTATTTGTGATAACCAATAAAATCCAGTTCTCTAGTAAATTTGAAATATTAGGAGTAGGGAGCAAATGTACACATTTTAAAACAAATATATATTTTTGCTTTGCTTACATTTTTCAGAATCGTATAATATTATTCGTTCATTGCAACTAAAAGCACAGGTTGCAAAAGTTGACTTCGTATGAACTAAATGTTATGTGTTTACACAACACATAAGACACGTATACACTTAAGATAAATTAGAAAATGCCATTGTTATTATGATCAAATTACATTAAACTTATATTAACTTTTATTTCAAATGTAATTTGTTTGAAAATCCAAGAGATATATGTAAAACATATTTATTTTATTCATCATTGCTTTAAAAATTTCTAAGCCAATCCCGTTCTGTTACAGTATTCATAAATTATATTAGTGATGTAGTTACATAGTTATGCAAAACTATTTGAAGTCACATTTTAAATAATACTTGGATATAAGACCGCTGAATCATAATTTTCAAAATAACTAGAGAAATTCCAAGGACTTGGAATTTCTTTACTTAATACTTGTGAAGCTTAAAATACAATGTATTTAGTACAAAGTATATAATTTATTAAGTACAAAGTTTTGCGTTGTAAAGTTCAAATTTTTAGACTAAAAATAAACTTAACAATAGTTTTGAAGCACGCGATATGATTGAAAACTTTACGTGCTGCAATAAATGCATAGCGAAAAACTGAAACTCAAATAAATATATAGTACATTTAAGGGGACAGGGAACACAACGACTCTTCAAAGTATCAAATTTTTATTTTAACTTTCAAACACTAAAATGAATATTTACGGGTTTTTTTTTATATAATATGCGTCCGAATATGGGGTTGGAGTTCGCCAATTTAGTAGTTAATTTCAATGCAACCTTGTTTCCAGCTTCAAATGTCATTATTTTAAAACACATATTTTTGGCTTTTAGGTACACTTTCCACATCAACCATTGTGTGTATCTGAAAATATATTTTTATTAAAAAAAAGTCCAGTCAATTCAATGAACCTTAAGTTTGACGATAAAACATTCCGAATTAAGTTATTGACGTAAATAGAATTTTTGCGTATTTCTTAATTTAGAAAAGTCGTCTTATTTTTACTTACTTAATATTTTTGGAATATTTTTGGTTCACCGCGTGAAATAGACATGTATACCACATCACAGGAAATTTACAATCCTTCTAAAAGAATAGAAAAAGAGAAAAATGTACCTGAAAATTGGTGTGAAATTGTGCATGAAAATTGGTGCTTTTGAATAATGACATTAAAAGCTGGCAGCAAAGTTATATTGAAATTAACTACCAAATTAGGGCCGGATGGCCGAGTGATTTGGACCATTACGCTGGCAGTCTGTGAGCTGTAACGGGGGCGGGTTAACTTCCCGTCTTCGTCCTGGGTGTACTTCCCTTTTCTGTGACAATAAAAATTCTTTCTGTATCTGTCTTACTTGAAGAAAGATTATAAGCGGGTCTCTGATCAAGCAGACAAGCCGGAATATATATGTACCTTCCCTACTAACAAGTTTGCAAACTCCAGCCCCATATTCAAATGTGCATCATAGAAGGTTTTTTTCGTTAAGGCACGATTCAGTAACTAAAGTTTAAATGAAAATTCGATATTTTGTTCCCTGTTACCTTAACTAATTAAATAATCTCAAATAAAAGCTCTAATCAATTTATCTTTAGCTTTTACTTAAAAATTTTATTCGCTACATTTCTCTAGCATATGTTAGTGACGCATCTATATAAAAAATTCTGATGAGTGCAATCAATTACCCAATTTCACTCTTTGTTGGTTAAGTCAATGAATTTGACACAATGTTTATAATATTTTATACTGAATTAAGATAATAAATGTAAAATAAATATTAAAAAAAAAACTTGTTTTGAATTAATAACAGACAAAATTATCCAGTGCATATCGCACAGTGCGCGAAATACTGGTTTATCTGCAAAAATACCATTTTTTAGAAACTAACGTTTGCTTTGCATTGTATTTATTATATTTAAATAAGAATCTGATATTTGATTTTGCAGGCAATTATAAAATGAATAAGATAATTGTTTTAATCCATGGACCTAAATATTTAAATTATCTTTAATATTGTAACGAAAAAAGTCATATTGGTTTGATACGACTATTTTCAACACACGGTACTCGTTGTATGATTTAGCATTCGTATTGTAAATTACTAAAGCTCATGATGTAGGTGCTATTATTTTTCAAGAATTTAATTATAAAATGCCAAGAGATTCTATGAGTCTCATTGTTCTATTAGTCTTATTGTTTTAATTATACAATCCAAATAGTGTGATGTTTTTTTATTGAGTAATTAGTATTATATTAGTATTAAAGCTCATGCATTTGATCATTTGTTAAGTCTTCGAATTGCATATCATACTCGAATTTCACATTTTATATAATTATTGAATTCCATGCAATTTGAAAACATTCAATACCAATTAATAATTCTCAAATTTTAATTGGGAATAATAATATTTCAAACTAATTAATGTGGGGATATTATAATAAAATTATTTTAAACAAGCATTTATTTTTAAAAATAATGCATATATTCAGTTTCATTAATTGTTTTCGTATAAATTGTTTCTTGAAATAGACGCATCATAGCGGAAAAAATAAGTTCAAATTATAGGTATATTTTGCAACAGTAATTAAATTCAACTTCAATTAAAGTAAAATAGCATGAAATATGTAAATTTGAAATTAAATTAAAATGTTTAGTATCAATTCACACTAAAAGCCAATGGGATAAATTTGACACTCAGTTTAAGAACAAAAGTACATTTTAATTTTCGTGATAAATTTTAGTTCATTAAGCTAGTAGTATTGAAATTTAATATCCATAGAGATATACAGAAATCCATCTGGTACAAGGAAGCTACCTTCAAATCGAAATCTATTCATTAAATTAATTTAAAACTTATTTAATTGAAATAAACAATACATATCATAAGGATATTTTAAGTATTGTTGGAAATTTAATTGAATACACCCTGAAATTCAATATGTTCGCATTACAGTCAATCTCGCTGGCTCTCTTTTATGGCAAGTTGCTTTGAAACCCGACTCCTATTCTCCCAATCACCTTTATGTCTGTTGAAAAATGATTTAGCAGCCATGCAAAACTATGTCGTGGGTCAACTTGTATTCATGTTTCGCCTACAAACGCAGATAACCACCTAATATATTTATGACGTCAACAAGCTACCTTCAGGTATTATACAGGTATAGCTGATCCACCATCATTTAGACCTGATTAATATTTAGTGCCGGGCTCATTAAATATTGAATATGTCCGTTTTGCCAGTCAAACTTTAATACTTCAGACTTGATTAATACTCGAATGGTTGATCCGTGCGTTCGGGTATGGTAGTAGCGTTGCATAGTATTTGCGTTTCAATCTTTGTATGCCAAAGGAACTATGTATGATAGATAGGGAGAGTATAGCGGATGTCATTTGATGCTATGGCTGTTGGAGGTAGAAAGAAGATTGGATTAGTTTTCAGTTGGAATTGAAACGGAAATAAAATACGCAGTTGAGATACACTTTAGTATTTGACCTCGTGTTATATTATGTTTTGAATATCTGTGTTTAGGTTGAAGCTAGTTCGATAGATATTTAGCAAGTTTACAGCCTCGTACAAATGTGCAATAATAGCCTTTTGTGTAATATAATAGCATTCAAAGGCATAAATTGTCACAGTTGAACTTACGTTTCCAAATAATTTAGTAATACAAACAAACAATACAGAATTTCTCTATTTTAGGGTTATTTTTTTTAACACTTTAGAAAATGAATAAGTCTAAAAATGTATTTAACTGAAATTGAAATTAGCATAAAACAAGATATTACAATATGTACAACAAAATGGAAATAAATATTACAATATCTAAGGCAAAATACAATAGACATATATTTATGTAAACACTCTAAAATCGCCTTTAATCCTATAGTTACGGTTAAATAAAATAAACTCAGCGATACATTTAAGGAGCTTCTAGTTCTTTTCTAGTATTACAGATAAAATGAAATTATGGCGGTTTTCTTATCGAAGAGTCGTTCAAAGATCAGATACAGGGTTCAACTTGTGAAGTTAGTACTTATATCTTAGAGCTTCTAGCTTTCATCGCAATCAGAAAACAGCTGTTACAGATTAAATCTTTGAAGTAATAAGTGATAGTATCCATCATCGTGTTCTGGGATAACCTTTATGCGGTATTATACATCTTTTGGAAATTTACACTTTATTTTTATGTGTTTTCTTACAAAAAAGTATACAGTGGTTCCAGAAATGTATAAGAATATTTTCTTAAATTTATGCCAATTAATTAGATATAAATTGATCCTCTAAAAAGATAAAAAAAAATCTTTTCAAATATATGAAATTTGCAATAATGAATTCATTCAATGTTATCAATATTTGTTTAAAAGAGAGATAATGTATAGTGTTTAAAGACAAGTACATGAAATGCATTAATCTCTCAATACCTTTAGGATACCTTATGAAAAAAATGTATATATAAAACCTAACTAAGTTAATACTATGAGCAAATATTTTTTATAATTATTTCAGGCTTTTACGAATAATTTTCAATAATGATATTTAATATTCTTATTTTTATGAATAATTTAGTTATAAATGTTTTAATACAATTAGAAGTCATACTTTAACTAAAGAAAAAATAAGTATTTATGTTGATTTCAAAATTTATATAAATTTTAATTTTAATATTTCCTTAAATTATAGTAAGAGAAGTAAAAAAAAATCAATATTCATCGAATAAACAAAGTGTAAAATTTAGACTTGTAGGTGCGTTAATAAATATTTACTTATCTTTACTTACTTAAAAAAAACCGGGAATAGCAGTTACAAAAAGTAAAAAGGTAATAAAAAGATATATTATTCTAAAGAACACGCATTGATATGTATTGCTATTTTTCAGTTTATTTTAACTTGAACCCAGTCAGCACCGGCACATGTTATAAATGTCAAAAAATAGTGTGATTCATTCAACGGTACAAAAGCGGTTGAAATGACACATTAAAAGAAATGTATAAATATTGTCCTCAAAGTACCTTACTATGAATAACTTATTTTTATGTTGTAAAATAGTGTATATGAAACGATTGAAATAAGTCGCTGCTTGTCGTTTTTGCGTGAATTGGTAACACGAAATTAACCCATTAATGCCTGGCGTCCCTTTTTAGGGACACTTTTAAAAAAATTCGCAATTTTTAATGAATCAACTTTTCAATTAAAAAATTACTCCGTTGTATTCAGTAGTATACATTTCAACTGACCCAAGGGCATTGATGCTGTTTAAGGCAACTTTTCCGGTAAAACTCTTAACATTTTAGTCTCATAACCTTAAATTAGCGCCACCTGAAAGGGTCTTAATGGGTTAATACTTTTCTTGGCTATTAAACATGCATTGAATTTAAATTTTTTTAATTTGCGTATTAATATAATATTGAATACAAATTTGCATATAAATATGCTGGGAATTAATATTTAAACTATTTAACTTGATGAAATATTTAATATCATAGGAATTAAAAAGGATTAATAAAAAAAATCGATTATATTTCATGTTATGTGCATTTTCAGATCGAACGTCTCTTTAACGATTTGATTGTCTCACGAGACTCATCAGAGTGCTGTAACACGCTTAAAATACGGCAGCTAAACCAGTATAAGACCGTGCTTTGACGAGACCTATAGACGTTAAAACATCACCCACACACACCGTTCCATAACGCCTCGGAAATGCGTGAATTAAACGTGCTCTGAACTACCTTTTGTTTGCTGGGAACAATGATAAAATCTATTTGTAGTTTTTCATAGTTTCATATCTAAAAACTATTTTTGTGTCACTTAATCCGTTTAATCTTGCTAAAAATCAATCGAAACTTGTTGATCTTTACAAAGTTATTCGAGCAATTAATTTTTCATATTTGAGCTTATTCTTTATAACCTATTAAGCACTTAAAATTAAAAAAAAATCTTAAACATAGTTACTTTTGCTTTATCAGTTACAAAATCAGTTTTTATTGGTTAACGCAAAATGTTTGAAAAATAATTTCCTGTCATTCAAAGGTGTGTACTTGTTAAACGTTTAAACAATACAAATTCCTGATTTTTCATAGCATAAAAATTAAGTATACCGTAAAAAACATGCATAGAAAATATAATTTTATGTATAAAATAAAACATGTTTTTTATGAATCAGAATTTTTCAACATCAGAAACATTTCCTTTAACAAATACTTAATTTGAAACATTTTTTCCCTTTTTTATAAACATTGATAAAATAATTTCGCTTTTTAGCAAAAAGTGACTATATTTTTGCTTTTTATCATTTGCTTTTTTTTCTAATGTTGCAAAATTCTTTCTAAAATTATTGTTTGCGTGAATTTATATTTATTTTCTATACATTTTTACATTATGACTTATGACTTTCTTGGTGGGGGGCAAGATCGCCAAGCACTGCGACTTACATTTTTACATTAATAAGGTATTAAACTTTGAATTGTGTTTTAAATGTTAAAAAAAACAATTCTATATTTTAAATACATTTTTCAAATGCTCTGGAATGGGTTAACTTTGATTCAAGCTTTTCAAGCTAATAACTTCTCATTAATACACCCTTTAAAGCATGCTTGTCTATTAGTGGCAACTCTGCCTTAACCTATAGGTACAAAAATATTCAAAATTAAGTCAGTACTATATGACTTTATGCTTCTACTAATTTTGATTTTTTTTTTTCAATTTCTCCTCGCTATTATTTTGAAACAAATTTACATTCAAGCTCTATATAATTCAGTTTTTGCATTTATTTAAGAAACACAGAAAATTGGTTTTATTGATACATAATATTGTTCTGTTCATTGCTTTCATTTCATATCTTGATTACGTCTCGAAAACACAACTCTCCAAACAGCATACGGAATCAAACCAACTTGTTAAACCCGTGAAATACATTCTTAAAATTGCCATTTCAAAGACAAACTACCCCGAAACCAAACCCAGTTTTCAATGACCCACTCCACCACGAGTTTTCGAAGGGCTCAAAAGGATCTTATACTCAGTTTCCGAACAGGAAATCCGTTTTCGAGAGATGTGTTCACACACACGTCAAGCACTGACTGTCATTCGCATTAAAGCACTCTCCCTTTACACCAGTGTTCAGATTGCATGCAAAGCTAATGTTACCCCTCTACTCCGATTGATCGCAAGTTCCTCATCTTCGAAGCCGCAGTTTACTTGGTGTTAGAATCGACATTGGATTAGACACTCCTTGGGTTTAATTAACTTTAAATTAAACTACATTAGTCGGGATTTTTGATGATTTCCGAATTTAGATTTAAACTTAAAGGAGCATGAGTGTTAAATCTGTAATCAAGATTACATATTTAGCTGAGTAAAACAAAAACATCAATGTGGTAGATTACAATATTTAATTAAACATGTTTGACAAATAAAAAAATGCTTTATTGATTCTCGGCTGGAAAAAATAGCTAAATTTTTTTCCAATTGATCAAGAATCCCTTAGCCACAATTAAAAGAACACTTTACAAGGCATAAGTCTCGAAAAAATACATTTAGATCAATTTAGATGGTATATGATGCTGTATTACTATTACACGTTAAATATATCCTTATACCTATACATAAATCACGCTAAACAAAAATAGTATTTTTTTGTAAAGTGTTTTAATGTAGTTTTTACCCTCCCCTTTATTTGCAAAGTTGGTTTCAATATAAAGTTTATTCCAGTACGTGTTATATAAAAAAGGCTTTAGAAGAATATTAAGACTCGGATAACACCTAAAAAACTGTAATTAACTTTTTTATGCATATATGAACGCTTATAAGTTTAGTAAACAACTTTTTTTTAACTATATAATATAAGCACGAACTATAATGAGTAGGTTGTTAGTAGTAAGAATATTGCGTGGGTAACTATTAAAGGTAAACTCGAGGAAACATTTTAAATTTTAGTTCATAAAAAATCTTCTTTAAACGACGAAGTGTAATTGCATATTTTACTAAAACTGTTTAGTTGAGGCAAGGACATAGCTGTTTACTTTTTAGAGGAGGATTGTACTTACCATTCTGTTGCTCTGAGAAAATATTTTAAACCCATTGTACTGCGGTTAAAGCTTAAAAGACCTCTTTAATTGTTCATCTTAGGTGTATAGGAACACTTATAGCTCAATTAAAGTAGCAAACTAGAAATAACACTTTTCTACATTGGGGCATTTTTTTAAAGTCTGAGTCTGCTTCAAGCAATAGGTAAACTAGGATGTAATTATCACTTACTAATTTCTGGTGGTCACTATTATTCCGAATCACAGTTAACTAAAAAATGCAAAATTTTTGATACAGCAAAAATAGTGATCATTTACCAATCAGTATAAAATTTTGCAAATATAAAGTTAAAATTAATTTATGTAAGCAAATGATAACCCATTCATAATATTTTATTTTACCAAATTAAGTTATTCAGCCATATATATTTATCAAATTTGAAAGAACGCTCATTGAGATTCACAAAATAGTTTTTATGTTAAAAAAATTTAATGAACGTATAATTAATCAGTCATTTAGGCTCCTAAATAGTCTTCGTATTTTTTAATACTCTAAACGTAAATTTTATGATGCTTACTTTCCACATAAAACGAATTTCCACCCCCATGCTATTTAGAGAACAAAATCACCTTTATAAGATTTGACCTTCCCTCCATACCCCTGAATTTTATTAAATTAACAGAAAAACCTCTTACAAACAAGTCACGCGATTGGACAATTTTTGTAGCCGAAAAGGATAAAATGGTAGACGCAACCAGAAGAAAAAACATTTTTTCAATATAAAAAAAAGTCACTTATTCCTGAAGCTTTCGTTATTCCCTTACCTTAGTAGAAAAACAATCACTGTCCTATTTTCCAACATTATACATCGGTCTTTTTTCTACTAATTTATAGATTTATGCCTCACCACATACACAGCCATTCCGGTTGTTTTTACAGCTTACGCACAACAAGAAATATTCCGTTTTAATGCGTAATGGTTTTTCAGGAGCATTCTCTCTCTGGTTCGAGATTAGCTTCACTTTAAATACAAACTATCACGCCCCCTACAATATTACCTCCCCCAACAGTGGGTTAAAATGGTGGTGGATCCCTAGCCTTATAACATTCATTTTTCCGCCTTTCCCATTTCTGACTCCTTCGCAGGGCATGTCAAACAATTACCATATATAGAAAATTTCATTACACGGTTTTGAGCTACACCTTTTAAAATGGGTATGAACTTATCTAAGGTAACTGAGTGAAAACAATAAAAAACGAAACGAAAAACGCGGAAAATACATCCTAAAAGATTCGGCTAGTCTTTTGGACTGACTAATGTTTTCCATTATTTCTGCTTCTTTCTGATTATATCATACACGCAAAGGTAACGGGGAGAAAATGTATGTTTCGACTGGGAAGGCCAGGTTCAAATGAACTGGAGATATTTTAATCGACCTCCCAAGGAGTCTCAATCAAACATCTTTTGATTTTTAAAAAGAAATCCTTTTAAAAAAGTACAACGAAAGGAAAAATCGCAATTAAGTAATGGTTGATGGAAGATTTCTTGCATATGGCTAATCTTTACCACAATACACTAAGTGCATCTCTGATGTGAAGTTTTTTTTTAAATAGTGTACACTACTTAAATTCGAGTTTACTCTCACAAAGAAAAACTTGCGCAGTTACTTCAGTGATTGGCTTACCATAATGGTTCCAATCTATAGCATCCTTATGCCTTTTTTACCTACCTGACTTCGATTTTAAAACTCTAGTCACCTTTTATATCTATGGATCGTGTGATACATTAAACTTTCTTAATATCTATGACTAACAACATGTAAACTGTTAAAAAGAAAATTCTCAACACTGAGTCCTAGGATGTTTTCATTTAACTGTAAAAATCATATTCTCAAAAACAAATACTTTAATATATTAAATATGAGATCATTCATGATCTAAAAATTTAACAACTTGGAGTTGACAAAACACCACTGGCGATAGGGTAGCGCAATTAGATTGCACACTGCATTGGTGGGTTTGAGTACCCATATCGTTTTTCTCGATAATTCTCAAAAATGAGAACATGCATGTTCTTAATTTGAGAACATTTTATTATTAGCTATTATAAACCTATGATCTCATCAAAACAAAAATTTTTTTATTAAAATTGAAAACCCACTGTAAAAGTGTGTCGATACATCTAATGGTTGAGATCTTCTATCTATGTGTCCTTTATTAACAAAAAACTATTACTTCTGAATTTTAAATTCAGATATTATAGCTATTTTCGAAATGGTCTGCTATGGCGTGTTTCTGAACTTTATTCAATACGAAATTGTTTTAAAATTCCACACTAACACATACTTTAAAGTTGCCAATGAATAATTTTTGAATATAATCCTTCGTCGGTTGTATGTATTCAGAGAGGAACTTTTTCCAACTAAAACAAAATTTGTTTTCACATTTCTGCAAAATTTCTAAATAACCTCCCCCAGATCTGTTGAATCTTTTCTAAGCTCTCAACTTTAATATCATCCACTATACATGTCTGTAGCATCTCTCCACTGATCCATCAGTCATCAAATACCCTCCCCAATTTCTCAAATCTGGATATTAAAGCAAAGTATGCAAATGCCACGGTATGCTCTCGAACTTTGATTAACGCCAGTTAGAGGCGACGACCAATGTTTATAAAATTCCTCACCGGAACCCATCCCCGAAATGAGCCCATACATAATTCCTAGACAAAGGCCCATGTTTCTACGGGGACAAAGATGATCACCTCAGAGACCACTGTGATTAGAACTGACAGAGGAGCCAAGATCGACGGACGCGGAGGCGAATATTCGGATTTACCTGGATAGACCACATCTGCCCCTTGCATCGATTGGCAAGCAGGCGCTTAATGTTTCACGGCTACCAACAACTATAGACGTTATTAGAGCGATATTGGAGTTTCAGACTTGTTAATACCTACGTGACTCGCCATGTTGTATGCAAATGCGGAGAACTCACTCCAATGGAGCTGTCGATAGAAAGATACAAGGTCTTTCTAATGAATGCCGGGAAAATGGTGACGGTATTCCAATACTTGGCTTAAAGGATCCAATAATTTGAATATCAAAATTGAATTAGTAAATCATCAGGCGCGTGGAGATATTGACTGGAAGTATATATACTTTGGCGTGTTTTATGGTAATAGCTGTCTAAAGTCAATGATTGGTACTTGACTTTCTAATTATATTCATTTTTGATTAAAGTTTCATTAATGTAGGAGGTACAGCAAAAACCCTTTTATATATGTATGGTTTCTAAGGGGCATGTATAGGTAGTATTATCCACGTCGTTAAATTCAACTTCTTTTAACTTTTAAGTGTCAAAATGTATACAAAATATGTTTAATTATACTATTTTGCAATATTTAAAATTCAAGGGCTTCGTACCAGTTTTTTATTTAAAGCAATTAGCATTAAATAATCTATCGAATAAATTACAATTTGAATTGTCCGTGATACTTTCTATAGTTTGTGGAGAGTAGGAGATAGATTTCACCTACGTACACTCTTAAAACAAACACTCCCAAGTTACCTCAGTCTGAGTGGATTTCACTCCTCCAGACTGGAAAATGCACTTCTCCTTTTGGAGTGAATCCTTTGTGTGTTAAACCTCCGACAGGATCACTCCAAACGAGTGATTTTAACTCAGTCTGAGTAAATATGCATGCCTTTACGTAGTCGAAAATGCACTTCTCCAACTGGAGTGGATTTCACTCTTTTGTTTTAAGAGTGTATCAATGTAAAAGCAGGAATGCAGCATAAATGCAGGAAATAGTCTGGTGAAATTAAAGTATTGATTATTTTTAATGTTAAAACAGTCATAATAAACTTTTTAATAACTTTTAGCAACTGTTGATTTTCATTTATCACATAAGATCATGAAGTTTATATTTTTAAATGAAATTTCAATATATTTCAAAACCCGAAGCCTATTTAATCCACATCTTTCCATGAATTATCGTCCGGCATTCGCTAAATAGTTCAGAGACTGGAAATCCCAAGTGCTTTCCAAAAAATATTTTAACTGCTATTAATTATAAATATTAAAAAATGAAATCGTCATTAAATATGAATATAGCCAAAAATGTTTAAAAAGAACGTCTAAGGTTATAAAAATAAATTGGGTACATATGATGATATTAACGTTCCATGAAAATTTTTTCACAAGTGATTTATAAAATATCTTAACTACTACTAATTAATTACAAACGGTTTTTCTAAAACTAAAAGAAAATATGAATATAGCAGAAAACGATCAACATGAGTGTCGGAGATAAAAAAAAAAGAATATTTTTGCGGTAAATTCATGGCAGTATCGCGCGCTCGATAATAACATTCCCGAAGCCGGAAATTGAATCTATGTTGTAAGGTGTTTTCTTTTGCCATTAGGGGTGCCTCAGTTGTTTGCAGTGCCACTATCTCAAAGACAGAAAGTGACGTTGAAAAATAGATTTTTGGCGTAAATTCCAACATACCGAAGGACATTTCCACCAAGAATTTCAAATTTTTATAGTTTTCTTTATTTCCCAGTATAGAGCCAAATGTAAAATTCTGACAAATGTTTAGACATAAAAGATGTGGAGAAATTTAAATATAGAAAGTCGTGCCTGTGAATGAGATTTTTGTGTCAATCGGACGAATGAAAATAACACATTTATGGGGGAGGGACAAAAAAAGAATTACTATTTTAATCAAATATGGATATTTTAGTTTATCTGTTAAAAAAACGACATTTTTGTCCAGATAGATATAAAGGGCAGATGGATTTATTTTTTAAATAGTATGAAATTTACTTTTTAGGTTTTAAAATTTTTGAATTAAAATTTCCGTTAATACGTTATAAAGTATAATAACCATTAAATATATTGATTTGTTTAATGGTAATTGAAAGTCGTGTAGTGTTGAACGCCCCTAGTTTTAATGGAATTCATATTGCAGTTCTAAAAGTTGTCTATTTTAGAATAATTTGGAGGAGACTAACATTTGAGACTTATGACAGTCACATTCTAGTTGAAAATTGAG
This sequence comes from Hylyphantes graminicola, assembly GCA_023701765.1. Classification (NCBI taxonomy): domain Eukaryota; kingdom Metazoa; phylum Arthropoda; class Arachnida; order Araneae; family Linyphiidae; genus Hylyphantes; species Hylyphantes graminicola. The sequence continues at coordinate 32,571,404 of CM043122.1, forward strand.
AAAATCCTCAAAGCATTCAGACTGAGAATCCAGGAGATAGCCTAAGCTTATATTTAGCATTCGTCAACCTTGTTACCGGCCGTGCTTATTCTTAGGTTTTTATTGAGTTTTCGCTCAAGATAAAAATAAAACTCGATTACTTCACTACAAAAGATAGTTTTTATGAATTCAAGTTTTGGTATTTTTACATTAGAATAAGTTATTACTATCCTAAGATTCTATGATTTGTGAAACGCTAAACCAGTAACACGATACTTCAATTTACATTGAATGAATGATGGTACGTGAAGACGTAAAATGAGTCTCTTTTTAACATTTCCAAGAAAGTTTTATCATTTTTCCATTACGACAGCGAGGAAGCAGCGGAATTTTCTCTTAGAAAAATATTCATTCATTTGTATGCAAATGAGAAATGACGTAAGGCGATGGTAAGTAGAATCTATGAAGCGACTAACTGAACCTTAAGTTCGGTACGTGAAATACATCCAGGTGCAAAAATGAAGCTTAGGTATGCGGAAGAAACAAGCATTATGCTCCTATTATTTTCAGGGCTTTCACAATTAACGTTGTTTTGATACATAGAGATACTGATATAAGGTCATTTTATGAATGTATTGTATATAGAACACTGAAGTTTTTAAAATTATATTCTTAATTTTAAAGTTACGATAGATATAGATTTTTGCTTCTTAACGGTAGGATAATTTGGAATAAAACGGTTATAAAAGTGATTATTTTTTCATCCTAAAGAAACTTATATAAAATATGTGTATGGAATATATAGGTAGATTGTTTTTTAATTTGTCTAGGAAATATAACAACCTTAACCAGTAATATTCATTTAGGGGTTAAAGCGAATAAGTGTACTAGGTTGCATTTTTAGTTTTTAAGCAGATTAGTTTATTTTTACAGTAAACATGAAAAATGGTTTACTATATTGTTTAAGTTAGTCAATACCAATTTGGGAAGGTTATTATAGGAAACTACTAAAACGTTAACAAATATCGCTATCCTATTCTTCGATTTATATTTAACATTTAGAAAATAGTAACTTCAAAGCTAGAACTATAAATATATATATTTTATTGAGACTCTGGTTCAGAAAAAATATTCCCAGCTTAAAAAAGTATTACTTTACAGCAACAAAATATTTTCAAGCATTCAATTTTGCCAATATTATAAATGTTAGGATTTATCGAGCATGTTAAGAAAAGAGTAATTGAATTCAAAATACATAAAAAATGACTCAACTACATCTGCACCCCTACCCTACCCCCAACTGAACGAATAAATTTACTTCAAATACTTCAATTCGCTTCCTCTTTAGTGACAAAGCGTGAAGTTTTCCTACCAGGGAAAATCGCATAAAATAGCTTTTGTTTTTTGAAAATGCATGAGTTACGTTTCAGGCGACTCATATTTTCTGCCGAAAATGTTCGAGTTTCGAGTGAGTTAGAAAAATTCTTTCCTTTACTTCTTTGACTTTTTCTTTCTTAAAAATTTTAGGAGCTTTTTTAATCTATATCCCCTGTGTGCCTAAGAATACATGCTTTTTTTATGGACTGGAATTGATGTTGGAATGCCAATCAGAGTTCTGTTGAGCTGTCAGAATTGTGATTTAAATTGCAAATACTTTTGCCGTATTCTTAAAAGAATGTTGTCACTCGTAAACAAAAATTGTAGTTAATAAATTGTATTAATAATTTTTAGGAAACTGCAAAAAAATGTAACTACAAAAAAGCTTTTCTGTAAAAACCATGATAGATATTAACCCCATCTATAAACATACGCAACCTCTTTTAATGTGTAACTATATATTTTCCAAAGCAATTCTTATAATCAGATTTAGGAAAACTTTACTGAAAATTTTTATGAAAACACATAGCAGTTGCGTATAAAAGCAATTAAAAACAGTATTTTTGTTTAAATAATTATATTGCTAACATATTTCAAAGTTTCAATTCACTAACTGCAGGGTGGCGCAAATTTAAGTGGAGATAAGAATGAAATATAATTGTTGTCAAGTCAAAACCTACTGCAAAAAGAAGTTTGCAAAGGGAAACTATGGATCGCTTCAATATTAAGCCCAAACAAATGCTTGACAAAATATTTTCCGTCAACTACTGTGGTCTATTGATTGATAAGTTGGAATGCAAGTTGGAATGCAATATACAGGGTGTCCTAAAAGTTCCCGTACTGACGATTCGTGAATTTTTTACACGCAAAACAACAAACTTTAAAACATTGTTTTTATGCTAATGGTGTAAAGCACTTTTAATAAGACGTAGCAAAAAATTTGGAACCTACATTTATATAAAATTATCAAATTATCCACCCCTTTCGTCGAAACACACCCGAAGGCGTTTTGCGCATATTTTTAGATACGCGTTTTAAGATGCTGGGATTGACTTTTTGTATCTTCAGCATGATGGCATTTTTCAGTTCCTCTATTAATTGTGGATTATCTTCATAAACTTTGTTCTTTAAACATCCCCACAGAAAAAAAAGTCAGGTATATACTCAAATTAGGGAAATGAGGTTGCCCAAGATTTCTTGAGAAGAGTCGATCGCTAAAAAAATTTTGAAGCATGTCCATGGTTTCATTACTTGTATGGCTGGTTGTACCGCCTTGTTGGAACCAAGAATCTCATTTATTCACTTCTAATAATGCAACAAATTGTTGGATAAATTATCTGTATACAGTTACATCAACAGTTGACAAGAAAAACCGATTGCAATATCCTTCGTTGAGTTTCTTGCACAAAATCTGGTGTAAAAATTTTCGGTCTGCCACTTTCTGTGTTAATCTTTCACCGAACCTGATGACGCACGAAATCTCTGGACGAGTTTATATAGAGTATCTTTACTCGGCATAGCATCAACTGGATATTTATGTCGCCAAAATTCTTTACATCTTTCATTATGGTTTACATCTGAAATGGGCCTCAAGCAGCGCAATTTTCTGAATGCGTGAAAAATCATGTTGCAATGAAGAACGAAATGACATGGAATTTTATTACAGAACAACTTGAGCACGAAAAAAACCAAGCGAAAAAAACAAAAGATTTGCTGAAGTAATAAGGAGACGATAAAATTCAATATTTGAAAAATTAAACACGGATAATGATTTTTTAAAGTTGGAGTACGGGAACTTTTAGGACACCCTGTATATATAAAGGGCCGTCATCTTATAATACGCACTAGGATCTGAACTCGCCAGTAGTACAGGGGTAGTTCTAATGTGAGGCTAATTCAATCCAACCATTGTACAAACGGGTTTACCTTTTAGCTATTACACCCTTGAATCATCTTTTATTTCGACTTGAAGGCTGGTTGGTTGGTTGACATATATTTTCAGGCTTGTGTGCTTGGTCGCAAGGACCCGCTTATAAATCATCGTCAAGTAGGACAACACAAGACACACACAAACACATATGACAGATGTTGCCATCTGTCGCCACCTCCACAATTTAGACATGTTCCTGAAGGGGAGGGAAATTTTCTCCAGGAACCTGTACTCATGATGAACTGCGCAATGACCGACCACAGGACTTTCGGACCCAACAGATTTTACGAGCACGTACTCCGCATATACTCGGTAAGTCTTCAGTGGCACCGGGTCTCGAACTCTCAACCTCCCGATCTCGAGTCCGAGATCCTGACCACTAGGCTCCTTACAGCCCTGACTTGAAGGCTTTCAGTCGGATTCAGTAGTTTTTTCTCGTCAAGCATTTTAAAGGATATCTATCTCATCACCGGGGCGCCACTTTTATTTGCGCCACCCTGTACATTATTAATGTACGATCAGTTAAAAATATTACGACACAGTAACAAAACATCTGTTGTTTTTGAAAAAAAGCTGTCAGCTGATGTGCCAGAAAACTACCGTAAATTTACAGAAATAATCTGTTTATTTTATACGAATAATTTGAATTTAACGCAGAATCTGTGTTTTAACATGCAATATAAAGGAAAACGAAACATTTCCTCCTTCCCAGTCAATAGCTGGGATACTAACCACAGTACTAACCAACTAAAGATTCTGAATAAGGTGTCTACCTCGGATTGTAGAACCACATACATAAACTCCAGTATAACGCTCTCCCAACAAAGCTACTACAGCCTAGAATTCAAAAACAGTTGAAATGCCTCTTCGGTTGCAGTCTAATACACTTTAGGGCAATTAAACACTGAAATAACCTAGTTTTACTTTTAAAACTTTTTAAAAAAAACTTTTAAAATAAAATAAAGGGATTTTACATATGGTATTTTTTGCAAAAGTAACAGATTTTGCTGTAGTATATATAAGGATTGTTTGAATATACATAAATACAATATTGTATATAATATTCTTTAATATTTTATATCGTTTAAATGTTTCGCATTGCTAAAAAAAACTAAATATCAAACAAAAGAATAAAACCACGATCAAAATAAAATGCCATCGGAACTATTTTGCGTTTTTTAAATATTAGAATACATACAGGAAATGCCTTCAATAAATTAAACAATGCTTAGTTTTTATAAAACTTTGTTAAAAAGTTTTCTGCATTTTAAACGGAGAATTATACTTTTAAAAATATTTTCCGCATTCTTGCTTTGACAGTTATACCTTTAACAATATCTCAAGATTACTCCGCTGAACCTCCACATAACTCCACATTTATAATATGCATGGAAGAATGTAGTCACGATTTAATTTTTTTTAAACAACTCAGAGAAAAAAAATTCTCCTACCGAAAAAAATATTCTTTTTTTGAACGTTTGAGCTCTTTAATTTTTTTAAAATTACTTGTCTGCGAAAGAGCTGTTCGTACATAACTTCTTTTAAACATTTGAGAAACGTAATTGTGTCCAATCTTGTTATGTGAAGAATTAACTCAAAAGAACTATCCAAGAAAAGCAATAAAATCTTTTTCGAAACAGATAATTTTAAAGCGTAAAAACTTAATCGGTAATCAAATGTCTTCTTGAACGATTTTCATGCACTTGTTACTCCAAAGAAAAATAATACTAATAATAATGGAACTAATTCAGGCCGTTTGAAGCTTTTGTGAAGTTGTTGAGATAATTTTGAAGAATCTTTCCAAATATATTGACTGCTCATACTTTGATAATCTTCGTTTAAAGCCACAAGAGGAGTTTATCGAACATAGACAAGTGGTTCTTGAATGGAACTGTTATTCTTTGGGTATTCGAGGTTAAAATCAGTGTGCTCATAATCTCTTTGATCTTCGAAAATCTTTGGAACATGGAAGAAACCCGACATAGGGTTATGCGATTCGAATTCTTTTCTTCTCAGTCTAAAGTTTTAACGGCAACTGTGGTATGGCAAAGTAGAAATATTGATATACGTTTCTGAGTTTGCGTTCTTATTAAAGTTTATCTTTGAGATGGATACTTACCCACGAAATATGGCTTCCTTTGATCTACCACGATTTGCATGCGGAATTCGAAATGCAGTCTGAGGATTGCGGATCTTCCTTTATCTTTCAAGATGCCTTTATCTTTGTGATTAGCGAATATTTTTTTTTCAATTCTGATAAGTGGCTTTTGTCAAGAACAGTCGTCATTGAGTCGACACAGATGCACATAAAAAAGATTAATAAAGCTAAAAAAGATTCGTGTCAAAGAAATATTTCCTTCCCCAAACATCGAGTGGAAGACGGTAGGTTTTTTTTTCCTTCTGCCCTGTGTTCTCGCTCTTTTCATAATGACTTTGCAGGAAAGGTTTGCATTCAAATTTAACGTTTTTTTGCTTTTTAAAGACGAATGTCGTGTATCTTTTATTGTTTACATCCACGTACTCTCTTACTTTTTGCGAGAAGGTTTCCGTATATATGTATTGTTGTTACAGATACAGACTATGGGGACATAAAGAAACATACTTCCACCTTTACTTTCGCATATTTTTGTGGTGTTCCATGGAGTTTTCTCTGTAAGCATTTTTCTAGTGTTTGTGTTATGACTTCAAATGATACGAGGATACAGATTTATCTCTAGAGATAGTGTAGTGAGGTATATGGAAGGAACATACTTCTATATCATTATTTTAAAATATGTTTGTTTGTATGCTTGAATTGTATTTTTATACTTTAAAAAAATCACGAAGATTAATAGGACTTTTATCCTCAAAAAAAAAAAGTTTCAATAGAAGATGAGACTGATAAATTTTTGAATGTTAACTATGCAAATGACAAAATAAATTAATATTTTAGTCATTCATTCTGTTATGTTTGTAAGTTATGTATGGTATAGAACTAGAATTTCTATTTAAAAAAATTCAGTGATATACAAAATAATGAAACAAAATAATGCCTCTGTTTTTATTTAGAACTATTTTTGTGTCAAATATTGTACAAGCATTTATTCATAAATAATACTTTAAATAAGAATATCTGAGAAAGATTTAATTTCAAAAATTTATTATGGAGAAAATTTCCACACTTTAACTAAAGCAGATTCCAGCTTTAATTCCCAAATTCAAAACACCTGAATTTTTAGTTTACCCAACCGTAGAAAATGAAAAATATTTTCGCTGGCAGACTTTTTTTATAACGCATGTGTAAAACGTGGTTATTGCATTTTTAAAAAGTTTATTTTATTTTTATATATTTTAATAAAAATTAAGGAACTTAAAGGTTTGAAAAGCTAAGAAAATTGAACAAACTATGTTTTACATCAATTTCGTTTCTTAGGAGTTAATAATTCGTCAGTAATTCCCATAGACTATTATAAGTGAATAAAAAAGAGATATAAATTATTGTAAACGAAAATGAGTTTTTTATGCTTAGACAGTCATGTCACATTTCCTAAGATAATATTTTTTTAAATTTTTCATGCAAGAAATAAGAGTATTGCAAGTTGTTGAAATATTAATTTACTTTTTTACAATCGCAAAACAAAACAAAAAAATTAAATCAGTCGTAAGAAGTATTAAAAGCACGTAACATTCCATTTTATACAATAAAATCTCTCTTCACACATCATTAAATCATAACCTAAAATTATATGAAAACATTGTCAAAAGTATTTATTTGTCAATAATTTTTATTGGTGACAGGAACTATAAAAAAAACTTACATGTTCATGATGCGTGTTAGTAATGCTTTTCTCATATATATTTGTATGAAAATTTGAAGTATTATTGGTTTTTGAAAAATATTAGATTTTTGAAATGTGTGTTTGCAAGTTGTAAAGCCGCGTTTCTTTTTGACATGGTAATCCACTAAGATCGAAATATCGTTTAACAGGTTTTCGAATGTCGATTCTATTTTCATTCCTTTTTTAAACTTGCAAAGCCATTTTTCAATTTTATTCTAAAATAATGACAATTTTAAAGTTAATAAATGATTTTAATGTTTTATAAATTTGCAACCAATGAGTATGCCACTAATAATATTATTTAAAATTTATCTTCCACTCTACGTTTATAACATAGAATGTTGAATATTTATAAAAAAAACTATGCCAATCCGTTTGTTTCATAGTTGTCAAACTATAAATACTACATACATGTGTGATACGTCAAAAAATCCAGTATATCGAAACTTGAAGCTAGTATAAAATCTCAGAAAACAAAATTGAGTTCGAAGTACTCCAATTATCAAAAAAGAACTTCAAAAATTGTCTACTATTTAAATAGCTTAAGAAATCCAATCTTCCAATCATTTTAAATCACCATTGCCACTCAATCATAATGCGGGAAACTTTATATAAAAATAAACTAAACAGGAAACATTACGTATGTGATATAAGTCAGTATAAAATGACGTATTATATATATCAAAATATGTTTCTTTGATAGTTTTCATTTTATTTTTAAAAAGAAGCAAAAGTTCTAATTTGTTTGTTTTGAAAGCAAATGTACAGCAAACAATTTTTCATTTACATTTAGGTATGTATTAATGAATAATGACGTCTTACTACTAATTATGCCTTTTGGTGATTTGTTTTCCTTATATTTGTTTTAAAATGGTATTTAAAAATCATTCGGTATAGTTAGGGTTATGAATTGATATATTTTTAAATGTTATTGTATTTTGAGGGGGGGGGGGGGATATGAAATATTTTGCTTCTATTAAAAAGCGAGCAATATAACGTAGTTAGTCTTAGAAAAATGAATAAATGGAGCAAATGATAGGGAATAATTATTGACTTTCTAAAGAAAATATATGGAACTAGACAAATGTAGCGTATAAATGATTATTAGATAATTGAATGCTGTTTTCGGGTATTTTTCCCTGTTGAGCATAAATGTTGTGTGAATGTGGTCTGAGTTCCAGATTGAGTGCAAACCTTCTTGCGGCACAATTAACATGCAAGGTACATTTCAACATACATGTAAGCTTTTTCTAAATACAAATTATTATTCATGCATAAAATGGAAGAAAATTTTAAAAATTGATTTTTATGTGAAAACAAATGATATCGTTATAATCGTTACTATCAATTATAAAAAGACTGACAGAACTTGTATCTCCTTTATAGCTCAAAAAGTTCGTGTTTAGGGTATTGAATATGAAAAACCAAAACATTTATGTGCTTTTCACTACATATTAAACGATAACTTTTTTGATTTTCGATAAAAATATACTTTACATGTATTTTTGAAAATGCTTATGCAGTGTGGAAAGTTAATAAAGCCACGAAACGAATAACGGATGCGTGGGTGGCAGGGCCTCTTCTAAAACTTTCATGTTGTATAAATAATATATGGGTAGGATTTTGCTTTGGAGTGAAGAAGTTTAATGAATATCAAAAATTGTTTGAAATTAGTTTTTAAACTTCTAGTAAACACAGGGTAATTATATTTATATTACATATTAAAAAAAATTATAGTAAAAAACAAAACTCAAGTGGTAAAATATTTACAAGAAAATCCCTTATACGTTTTTGGAACAAGAAAAAAAAAACATGTTTGTTTGCTAACTAAAATATCAAATGGAATTTGCGGCATTGACAATTTCGTCTCTTCTATAGCAACTGCTGTACTCTATTTTGTATTAAAAATTGCATGACACTGATTGTATTTAATAAGGAGTCTTTGAGTAATAAAGTTTTTTTTTTAATTGTTTTAATGTTTATCATTCCGTAATAAAAATCAATATAACTCCACAGTAAATCTGTTTCATTCAATCCCTTGTGGTAGATACTATCTATTAAAGCTATGCCATCTTTGCAAAAGAATCAATCTTTCCTGGAAAATTTCGCTGAATTGGATTGAAAACATTGTAACTTACCTGCATTTTGATGAAATTTGAATTAGAACTAAGAATTGTACGTAGACATTTATAGAAACAAAATGTGAGTATTTATAGCTCAAAACTTTTTTTAATACGACTATCAGTGGCTTGGTAATAAGTAAATGATGTCAATATATATATATATATATATATATATATATATATATATATATATATATATATATATATATATATATATATATATATATATATATATATATATATATATATATGTTTTTTTCCTAGATCGTTTTTCAGTGTGTTTTTTAAATTTTAATATCTTCCTTTATAGAGTGTTCAAATTTTTCCCCGCATATTTTTTAAAAGTATTTTTTTAATTTTTCTGTAGTATTAGTTTTGAACGGATATTTTTTCCTTCTTAAATTTTTAATAGTGAATTAGAATAATAGTGATTTTTTAAATTCTTTTGTAGTTAAAAAATATGTAAAGACAGTGTAAGTCATTTTTTTTGTTAATAAAAATGTTTATTTTTTGTCGATATTTTTTTACATGTATCAAAAACCAGAAACGTTACTTTCTGATTTATTTTATTTTCAAACAATTATTTTTTTTAATTTGACTATGCAATTATAAAGTTAGTATACTTTAGAAATTTAAAGGACAAATTTAAATATCTGCATTAAAACATTAATTACGTTCAATGCCCTCTTTAGCTTCGAGAACTAAGTCCTGAACAATGATACACAAGTACTAACACTTAAACTGACTTCATTTTGCAGCAGCTCATGTGTTGAACATCGCTTCTGAACTGACGTTCAAAACGGTTTGTTAATAAAGAGTCCCGCCTGTTTCTTTTTCGATGTTTTTGCTGCGCCAATACGTAATAAGCATAACCTAATCCGTAAGACTTCAAAATACAAGTTAAAAGTGAGATTTTAAAACACACATTTAGCGTAATTAAGTAGTTGGAAAATTAAAAATTAGGAAATATGTAATATCTATGTTAAAATAATTAATATGGACCTAAAAATGTGCCCAAATTTGATTTAATTAAAAACAAACTACATGTGTTAGTGCACAACAACCTTCAGGTGTCTCTTAGACTAAAGAAAATCGCATAGAAAAAAAATATTGAAAAAGTTATTTCTATTAGCATTATAAATGTTTATAAAACATTTTAATAAAGAAATTTTGCCATCAAATTTGTACATAGCTAACCTACTCTATAAATTGCTTTTATAAAATAACCATTTATGTTTGCTTTCTTAAACGGTCGGCAACAAAATGTCCCTAAAATTGCAATCAATCTCGCTAATTTAGAGAATGACATAGGTGCCTTTCCCCATTCATTTACTTTTCGAGAACTGATCTCATTCAGTTATGTTGTTATCCATAGCCAGTTATAAATGTTAAGAAATGTTAAATATAAAATTTTATTTTTTCAGAAAAGCCAAATACAACTTTTTTAAACAAATATATCAAAACGTCTCGCTCGTCCTAAACGTCCCCCTTTCCGCCTTAGGCATTGTTCTTCAATTTCAGGTAAGCGTCCTTTCCAAACCACTCGAAATGACTGGCTTCGTCATTTCAGGTCGTGTTGACACAAACGCTGAGAGAGCGGTTTTGAGATTAATTTAACTGAATACATTCTACTCAAAAGCTTCCACCAGTCGTTAGATAAACGTTTAATAATGCTCGACTATATATAAGCAAAAGAAAGCTTTTTTATTGTCTCCCAACAAAAACCACCAGAAAATGTCAACAGGCTGCTAGGTATAATTATAAAACGGAAAATTTCCTTAATGTTTCGCTTGATTGAGATATCTGAAAATGGGTTATTAGAGGCGATGCTAGTACATTTTTTTTCGTATTGTTTGGTTTGCCTCTAAGTCAAATGGGTTTTAATTAAAGAATACTTATCACTGCTAAATATCATCAAGCGTTTCTTTCTCAGAAATGAAATGAGTCTATGATCAACAAAGAGAAATCGTACTAATTTCATGTAATATAAGAATACCAGTTGACATTTTTTGGAATCTTTGGCGTATTCATGGAGGAATAATAGAGCTCAATGTACACTTTATTAAGCCTTTAAAAGGAAAATGGGTAAAAATACTGTCTTCTTTAATTTAAATGACTAGGAAAATAATTAACTTATTTGTTTGACTTTCAAAGAGCATTTTGTGTGTTGATTATTTCTCGTAAATGTAAATAGTTCTTATCTATCAAACTCTCTCTATTTGTCTAAACATGGAGCTTTGCTTACAACCAAAGCAATCAAACCTTTAGGCAGCCCCGAACATTTATTTTAAACTCAGATTTTATCTTTAAAAAGCAAGCGTGTTTGTAGCTTCGCTGATTCAGGTTCCGCTTTAAAAATGTATGTTTCCAAATGCCATTAATTAAAGAATTTTTATTTAATAGTTATGTCTTAAATTTATTCCTTGAACTTTGTGTGAAACATTAGTTAAGCCTTAATTTTCAATATTTAATTAGTTTAAGTTATTGTGGATAAAATATTTTTTTTATTTGCAATATAAGGTTTTCAAAGAAATAAAAGTGGTGAGAACAATGTATGACTTTTTTATAATTATTTTTTGTGAGTCAGAATTGGCATCATTTAAATCCATACTTCCAAATGTATAAGTTATCTCACGTATTTCTATACATTTGGATACTACAGAGAAATTTTTAGATTTGAGTTACTTTTTTTCATCTTCACAAGCAATACTTTAAATTAATAATGCTAAATGTTGAGACACCTATAAATAATGTTTAAACAGTTTGGAAAGCAAATAGTTGGGATGTTACCCTGGTTACAATATTCAACAATCAAAAAACATTATTTCTTTATTTTGCATGAGTGATATTTTTATAACGAAAGCAAATTAATCATGCAAAAATTTTAAATCTTAGTACCTTGACGTAAAATAAGACCATTATTTATTTTATGTTATGAATTGTGCATTACTTAAATATTTTCCAAAAACGGAATTTAAATTGTTAAGCTAAATAAAATTTCTTATTCAAAGGTAAATATTTCTACCTGAAAAAATTTACAGGTATTTTGGATGAAGTTTAAAAGTTTTCTAATTTTTCAAATATTTACGATAGGAATTCTTTTAATCAAGAAAATAAAAAAGCAAAATACATTACAATGCTTTCAAGTAAACAACAATACATTCTTTTAAAATCATAATTGAAAAACTTTTTTTTAAAACTAAGAATTTCTTTGGATATTAAAGGTTGATTCTCTTATAAATGCTCAAATTTTTCAATAAATTATACGTGAATACTTTTTTCTGAAAACTTTTTTTAAACTCAATACCATAAAAGTTACAAATAGTTTATAAATAGTTTGCAAAACACGGGAATAACAAGCAAACGTAGAAGTACTGTGTTTAAAATAAAAAAAATATTTTAAGGGGCATGGCAATATAGATTTTTTTAAATCAAATTCCTTAAATTTTATGTTTTGGTATTACACAAGCAATGAGTTTTTTTTAATTATTTAACAAATACGCACATATATTACATTTAACTTCGTTAGAAAATACCCCCCCCCCTGTCTTACTTGAAAATGTATTTCTTTCAATACAAATGTCACAATTTTATGACATTTAAGAAATGTGTATAAATTTGGTAATATATGCAGTTATAGATTTATATTTTTTTAATATACATAGAATTTACTAAATATCCAACTATATATAAAGCATAAACGAACTATTGCGTTTACTTCCGGCTTTATGTTTTAAAAAAATTGAACAAAATTTAATTGCGTTGGAATTATTTACAGTATTATAAGCCATACCATAAGTAGTGACATTTAACTGAACTTAACAGCCAAAAATTCATTATGTAAATTTAAATATGAACACCCGTATATTTTACCTGATAAGTTAAATTATTTGTGTTCCTTTTTCTAGAGTCAGCTCTTTCAAAGGATAACATTTTCCTATTTCTACATAAAAGAAACAAACTTAACAATGTCTCGGTCCCTGATAGTTTAATGATAGTTTAAAATTTAAGCTAGTTTTGATTTCGTATGATTTTATTGTCTTAATTTTAAGAGTATGAAACTTTTACCTTAAACTTTTTCAAACGTATATTTATTTAATTTTCAGTGAATTTTAATTCAAACAGTGCTGAAAACTCCTTCATATAATAATGATACCGCAATTAACAAATTAATGCAGCAAGTCCCATTCCATATACCAAAAATCTATTAGCTAACTTCAAAATCCAATGAGGCATATTTAATAAGGAAAATTCAATGTTTTCATTTATAAGAAAATAAAAATGAACTTTTTACTTCCTCTACAAACAATACCACTTCCTTTAAGAGATTAATGCGAATTTCCTTTACTCGTAAATTCGGTGTTTCCCTCCATCATACATGACGAAAATATTCTAAAAAAACTTAACTGTCTGTTGAAGAGTTATTCTGAGGTGCATAGACTAATTTAATGCAAGGTTCGAAAACTTTTTATGTTTTTTTAGCCAAACTTTTTGAAGGCAATTTCCTGATTCCATCAGGCCTCGTTGTTTTCGCTGTATCAAAATCTATAGAAGCCGGCAATTTATATAAAGCATGGGTCTACGCGATACCCCAGACTTGTCTTAGGAGTACCGCGTAGCTGTTATACTTGGTCATAATTATACAGCTAAGAAATTGTTTGTGTTATCTCAAAAATCTATTCATCTTCATTCCATTCTATAAAGACCAAAAAGCTTTCTAATTATTTTTTTTTAGTTTTAGTTGTAATTATAACTGAAGCATAATAACATTTATAATTTGCAACTACTAATTAGCCATTTAAAAATACATGTTCATTCTATTCTAATAACTTGATTCGCGTTATAAATCTATAAATATTAAATATATTTGAGAAATATCATATAAAAAGAATTTTTATAAAAATGTATTTGATCTAAAATTCGTTAACGTTTATTTGTGAAATTATTATTATTTATATAATAGGAAAATATAATCGATTAAGTTTATTTTTTAAACGCTTTAAGGTCCAGTAAAAACATTTAGCTTTTTTTTTTAAAATTAAAATAACACTTTTGTCGGTATTTTACAATTGTGCAGAATCGTCAAAACTTAAACATAACACAAGAAATAGGTAAATGATTAGCAAAGTATTTTTAAAAAAATGAAATACACATTAAATCCGTTTAAAATATCCCCATAATAATATTATTGGATGTTTTATTTTCTAAATTTTGATACATAATAAAGTAATGAAATAATCAAATATCCACCATTATTATTTACGAAACAATATGAAGTTTCTCTTGAGTAAATTTTCTCTAAAAAGTTTCATTGAAAATGAAATATAATTTTTTACGGAAATATTACTCTTTGCTACATAATAGCCCTATAACATTGACTCTAACATCTAATTTTACTTTCCAATAAAGATTAAACTACAATAATCCAGTAAAATCAAGAATTAAAAAATAATAATAATTCAACAAAGTACTACAACTCAATAAGTGACATCTGTAAATTGCATAATTCTAAAAACACCATTTTTAGAAGGAATCCTCCCCCCCCCCCCAAACCAGAACAATCCAGTCAAATAAAATAAAAATGTCAATGAAAGAAACAGTAAGGCAGCCAGCTATATTTAGAGTGTAAACTCTTTTAAGTCGTGCCTGCCATCCAAGAGGGAAAGCATCAGTGTAAATAAGGGGGGGGGGTGAAAAAGAGATTATTTAAAGAGATATGGAAATGGTCGGAAAAATACGGTAATATAAAAATATGACTGCAATAATTTACTGCAAAACAAATAATGACATATGAAAATAGCATAATTCTAAAAACATTATTTTTAGAAGGAATCAAACCAGAACAGTCCAGTCAAATAAAATAAAAATGTCAAGGAAAGAAACAGTAAGGCAGCCAGCTATATTTAGAGTGTAAACTCTTATAAATCGTGTTTACCATCCCAGCGGGAAAGCATCAGTCTAAATAAGGGGGGAGGGGGAATAGGGGATCTAAAAAATATGGAAATGGTCAGAAAATTATGATTGGAAAAGAATACAAAATTTTTTACTGAAATAATTTACTGCAACTCAAAAGATGTCATATGAAAATTACATAATTCTAAAAACACAATTTTTAGAAGGAATCCCCCAAAACCAGAACAATCCAGTCAAATAAAATAAAAATATCAAGGAAAGAAACAATAAGGCAGCCAGCTATATTTAGAGTGTAAACTCTTATAAATCGTGCCTACCATCCCAGAGGGGAAGCATCAGTCTAAATAGGGGCTGAAATAGGGGGATCTTCACTCGATGACGTCACTGGGATCAATGTTGTCCATCGAACGGTGATCCCTTTTATCATTGGCCCCTCTCTCCCCAAGTTAAAGTATCGTTTAAAAAGCGTTTCGTTGATTAGGGGCGACATATAATTAACTTAAATTATGAGTTGGTCGTCGACTGGGGTTTCTAACTGGGACGTAAGTGCTTTAATAGGTGTTGGAATTGGTGTGGAGATACTACCTGAAGAGTAGGGGGATCAGACTTGTGTTGTAGGATATTTTTAGGGGATAGTTTATTTGGGAATTGAATTTGGGGATTTTTTTTTTGTTCAAGAAATTAAGTAGTAGATTATCATTAGTGTTTTTAAGATGATGTTAACCCGTTGAGGAATAAACAAATTGGCTGAAGTGTAAACTTTTTTAAAGCACGAGATCCAAATTTAAATTTTTAACTAAAATTTTAATTTCTCTAAATTTTATAAAATAATATTTCTGTAGAAGATTCTCATATAAGAGTTATCAAAACTATATATTTTATTTAGTATAGTTAAAAAATGATAGCTACATAAAAATCTGTGTAATGGTATAAAACCTGATGGAAAGTTACGGGTTTATACGCCTACATCCTTCAGAGGATTATACAAACATTAAAAAAATCTTTATTTGAATCAGGTAAAAGTACACATTTTTTTAATTAGGTCTATTTTATATTTAATTAGGTCTAAGATTGGTTATAGAAGGTTTTGTTACCTTAAATATAAAAAATTTAAGCATAAATTAATAGCATTTATTTTTACAAAATACATTTCTAACGCTGCGTACGATGTCACCCTTAACGGTTGCGTTGGGATGCCTATTCAGGTGTCGGCTCGTCAGATGACTGTGGTTCTAAAATACGATGCCCGTCTCCAATAGCCCTCGTAGCTCTAGTGCGACGATAATTCAAACCGAAACCAAGATACATTTCGATGTTTCCTAATAATCTATTAAGAAACTAATGGTTGTAATTTCAACACTTTTTTTAAAGAGAAATTATTCCAAAAAGCCCAATACAATTTGTTTAAAAAATATTTTAATTAGTGCAATTCAAAAATATTTTCGTTTATGATGACTGAAAATTTTTGTGTGCATAGTAACTTTTCCACGTAATTCAATGTGAAATGGTAAGTGATAACGTAACTAACAAAATTAACATTTAAAGTAAAAAAAAACGCAAATACATTTAGATAGATTTAAATATGCGTGAAATTCTTAAAGAATTCAATCCAAATATTTAATACAACCCCTGTGCTACATAAGCAGATTTGCTATTTTTCGTCCAATAAATATGGAAACGTTAAAGGTTGAATATATCTTCTTATATAACAATTTCTTGAAAAATCGTTTTTTTTTTAAGGGAGCGATGCGTCAGATACCGAAAGTCAATGTAATGTGCATATAAAACGTTTATTAAACAAACAGGATTTTAATAAATATGCAGGAATAACGCGTTCAACAAACATTATAAGATTAAAACTAGCATTGTTTTATTAGTAATCGTAAAATTGTCAAAGTGAAAACTCTCTTTTTTATTATTTAGTATTTATTAGATTTAATACTTTACTAAAAAGTATAAAAAAAGGTGTTTTTTGTAAAATTATTCATGCTTATAGCAATATGTTATTTATGAAGATTATATTCTATATATGAGTATAATTATTTACATCATTGTTTTGTTCAATTAAAACCATATACGATTACTTATGTGTGACATATGATGTTGGCTCATTTTGTACAAAATGTGAAAACTAGTAAGATAATAGCACAAAAATACATTAAAAGACACTTTTCTTAAAATTGAGGAAATTAAAGAAGATACTAATTGTTCTTAAAGCTTAAAATATGAGTATTTTTTTACTTTGTGGTATTGCTGATTTTATTTTAACACTTTCAATACCCTCATATGGGTAAAAACTGGCAATTTATAGTAAGATTTGAAAGTTATTGCACCTTACAGAAGTTAGTTATTTAACCTTACTGAAAATGCCTAACATCAGGTAAGTGTTTAGGAAGAGGTAATTTTTTTTTTATTTTTAGTCATAAGTATACAAAATTAATTTTAGTATAAATAGCAAATATACTTTTTATTAAAATGCTAAATATTGGTGAAAAACTGGAATTTCAATCAATTGATATGTAGCAACTAAGTAAAATATAGCATATCTGATGCATCAGAAATATTATTATGAATAATATTGAGTCATGAAAATAACGGCACACGTGGAACCAAATTTTATGATGAGGAAAAAAACGGATATAAAGAATAGTTACAATTGCAAAAATACAAAACACTATTTCAATTACACTCGAATACTTTTTCTTTATTTTTAGATCTTGCTATAATTATATATGAAAACACTCTACCACAAAAGTGTATATGAAATCTCTGCTAATAAAAAATGTTTTTTCAGTGAACCAGTTTCCATTTTTTTTGTTCTTTAATTCCTCATTTCATTATGTATAAAACGCAAATTATTTATACAGCTTTAAAAATACGTTTGCATCAATTTACAGCAAACATACGCACTCAAATTCGAAAATTATTCCACTTTATATTCAGAATTCCTTTCCAGTTGTTATTTTTTCCAACAACTCCTGATTGATGATGTTAAAAACATCAAGCATTGCATGGGGTAGCTTTAATTGAGCTTACTGGTTGGATACATGCCAAGATCCTTAAGCTTGGTTTAGTAACTATTTCAAAAACTATTTGTGAATTAAATTTTAAACGTTCATACAGCAATACACCGGAAAGTAAACAAAAGAAGAGAAAAAAAGAATTTATTGTTTTAAATCGCAACTTACGGTAGTATTGGACACATTTTCCATAAACGTTTTCAAAAGTTGCTTAATAAAAAATACCCATTAATTTTTCCGGCATACAACCAGTAAAGTTATCATAAATTACAGTAATTACTTTTTTTGAAAACAGCTTAAAGTTAAAAGGTTTCTTTAATATTTTAGATTTATTAAGGCACAGTTAACAAGTTTTGTTGCATTAGTATTTTTTGTATAATGTTCTTTTTTTACGAATTATTTGTATTTTTGAAACAAATATTTTTAATTCAATACACTTATTGATGTTTTACATGTTTCAATGATATGTAATTACAAGTTATAGCGCTTAATGTAAGATTAAATATAAAAAATGTGCAAGACTCCTTTGTTTTTGGTTGATAGCCACCGAAACTAGAAATACATGATCTTACAGCCCAACAATACATTAAGTAATTGATTAAAATGTACCCATTTTCCGCTACACTCAAATTGTCCGAATGTAGTTGGGTAGCAATTTCTTCGGATAATCAAATTTCTACTGTACCTTTTTTTGTCTTCAGACTTATCATTTAAACACAGTTCTAAAGAGCAAAACATGCGTGACTGTATTAAAACTGAGAAAATATGGCACAAATAGGCAGTTGACGACATTTTGCTAAGAAAAGTAAAGTTATTTTTTTTACTTACTTCGACAACTTTTATTTTTACTACTTTTCTTGATTGCATTTCTAAAAGAATTATTTAAAGTCTGTATTTAGCATACGTAGCGTCCAAAGGCTATTCTAAAACTACTATACATTGTAAATTTCTAGTTTTATGCACCATGGCATACAAATCTATATTCCATCCCAGCCTTTATTTCCGTAAATACCCGAATATCACCGAACTACAATAGCACTCCCAATAACCCTGCACCCAATATCTCCAAATTTACTCAACTCGACACTCAAAACTGGTAAGGATGGTTGCTAATTCAACAGATAACCTACAACAGTTTGAGTACGCAGAGCATGCTAAATCTCGACTTGTCCCAAGAGCTACAGGGAACTATCTGAGCATCGCTGCTGATCATAGCTTCACGTGTCACATTATGAGCGAAGCTGCTTCGATCTAATGTATGGTCCGTATGTAATGGATTGCTTCTGCCTGCGAGAGTTTAGGGTGGTGTTTCCTTCGCTCCATCGTTTACGACTTCTGATTAAACAATACGTGGGACTACACGCACGAATGAGTGAATCGTACGTATGTGGTGTTAATATATGTATTGCTATTATGTGTATGCTGGTTATATACTTTGTGTTAGTTTGTATTACTTTGTGTAAATGAAATTATACTCTGTGTAAATGAAATTATACTTTATGTAAATGAAATCATACTTTATGTAAATGAAAGTTTGTATTCTTAATGCTACAGTCAGCAATGGTGTTTGCTGGTCATACACTTTGTGTTAGTTACACTACTCAAAACAATTAGGGGAACTCATGGTTTAAACTCTTTCACACTCAGTGATTCCATTTTGTATCATCAGTTTCCAATTTTTTTCTCACTAAACTGAGCTCGCACTAATTTATCGTTAGATGGAAGAATCATGTCTTTTGAAAACTTAAATAATGCTTGTTTTAATTAAATGAAAATAGAAAAAACACATGGCAAAATAAAATTCACTCCCCAAGAAAATGGATGAAATAAATTGACCCTAAACTCCTCACGCTTGCATTCTTAGATGCTTAAAAATTGATTTTGCCTTCTTTTTACAAATAAATTTTGAAAAAAAATTTTTAATAATGTATTCAAAAGTTATGATTCCAATCTCCCCCCGACCCCTTAAATTTTAGTTAAAAAATTAAGACCCCCCCCCCCCACTCTTTTCCATTTTATTCTGGATGCACAATGAATATTTCACACATTTTAGATTTCTATAATAAAAAATGAGAAGTTGGAACTGAAATGGTAAACAAAAGTACTCAAAGTGCTCCCCTAATTCTTTTGAGCAGTGTAGTTTGTAAATGAAAGATTGTATTCTAAATGCTACAGTCAGAAATGGTGTTTGTGTAGCAGCATCGACGTTGGAGCAAACCATATTGATAGTACTTCTACTTTGAGTCGAAATTCACTGAGTTATTTTATACAGATGTTCCTTGGGCTATCATCTAGTGTCTATAAAATAGTTTATACTTGTTAATGGTTACATTAACAAGTATAAACTCTCAAGTGAAAAAAAAAATAATAGTGCAAGCAATTTGATTTTGCTATTCTTATTCTTGATCTTACAGTATTGGTTAACAGTTATAATAGTCAAAGAAGTTCTGCTCTGTTCTTCGTGTTTATTTTCTTTGGCACAATATGACTTCCTCTCATAAGCTTAAAAAACGTAGTAATTTTTCGTATTAAATTATAATGTGGTTTACACATATTTATAATGAAAATTTGACGAAATATGTTTGCATGCATTCAAATTGGAAATCATAATTTAGATGTAAACATTGAAGCCCCAATTTTAAGTGAATAAACAAAATGTGAAAAAAACAATGTTTTGCTTAAATGCTTAAAAAAACAATACTGCTTTTATACTCCTAAAATATGTTCAGTTATTCACTAAAGGAGTTCATTTAACTGTAACTTATTTGTAAAACGAGGTTTTTAAATCTATCTTTTAAAATTGTGAATGAATCTTAATAAAATTTCTTAAATATATTTTTTTAAAAAACATAATTTGCAAAATATGTGTTGTTTACCTCTGATGCTACTTTTTTTTCTTACTATTTTTAAAATGCGTACAGTACACCATAACCCACAGATATTTTTAAAATCTTTAATATATTGAACTTGCTTTGAGTGCTTAAAAAGATAAATCATTGAAAAACATATATGTTTAACTTAAAAAAATAAATGTTATTTTATAAAAATGAATGTTAAATAAACTTATTGTCGAAAAAGAAAGTAAAATTATTCAATAAATTGTCGAAAATTTAAATATGAAAAGACTCAATTTGTGATTCAAAAGGAATCTTAGTAAACAAAATAAAGGATAAATAAAAATAAATGCAAAATAATCAAATCACATCAATTTTATACGGTGCGAGATTAAATGTAATCAAAATAAAATGTTTTGAAATCTTTCAAAGAGGTGGCATACTGATCAAACACAATTTAAAACAAACGTAAATACAAAATTTATATTTAATTTGAATAGTAAAATAAAAAAGTTTGTAAGGTATTTTGATCTATGAAATCTTCTATAGCGTTTTGATATCAAATATTACGCTAATGTATAAAAAATTATTATTTTTCATTTATTTTGAGGTGAATGATCTGAGGAAATTGAAATAGTTTAATTTGTATTTACACTTTTTATACAATGATTCTATTGCCAACTATATTTAGGTAAAAATGTTTAAATTGGATTAGTCAACGAAACATAAAAACAAATGAACGTATAAATTAAGCATATTTAACTTGTAATTTCTATAAAAGAAAACAGCTGAATAAAATAAACTGTGAATAAAAATTATAAAAAGTAAGTTTATTTAAATAATATTAAACATTTTATTAAAAAAATATTGTTAAATACACACATTTTATCATTATTATAACTTAGCATACTAAATCTTATTAATTACTGAGTATAATTGTAATTGAAAATCTATTGAAAATCTTAAAAAACATGTATCTTTTAAAATAAAAGTACATGTTTTTTTTTAAACTTAAAATTTACAACAGGTTGACAAGATTTTGTTGCTGCAATTTCTTGGCCACAAAAAATCTTGACGTCTTGGTACAGTGGTATATGAACCATTCTACTACTTTAAAGTCAAACTTATAATCATTTTAAAAATGATTATTTTCAAGTTTTCTGATTTTTTCAAGTTCTGTAATAAGAGATCTGGAGAATAATTTAATTCTTTAAATTTATTTTTACTCAAAAAAATAATCACCCGAACTCAAATTGCTTGTATCATTTTTAAACACTCTTTTGTGTGGAATAATGATACGTGTGTAACTCTCATTTTCATTTAAAATTTTTAATAGTTTTACCACATTATTATTTTCCCATTTAAATAACCAACAACTTAAGAAATAAAAATGCTACAAATACGAATAAATACCTTATCCCTATCCAATTTGATTTGTAAATTATAACAAACTTTTCGCAATACAAAAAAAAAACATTTGTTAACAAATACCTTTCGAAAAAATAATTAAAAGAAAAAACTCTCTACCCTAAAACAAAATAAAAAAACATTTAAGGGCGTTTGTGTGTGTGAATCATGTTAATAATTAATCCACAACCCTATCTGTACCTGTAAAAACGCCCAAAGCTGTCGGCGGCATTACTCAAGGTTACGGTAAGTAGACAAGGGATTTTCCCCGGCTGCTACTGTATGCCGAGTTCCCTGCTAGTCGCTGATGTTTGGCCGATGGGAGTTAGCGCCGAGATCGCCTTGTTCATTTTGTGGTTAATGGGATTGCTCAAATCAATTTTAAATTTTATAAAAACAGTGTGAAACTCAAAGTACACTGCTCAATACAAACAGGAGAGCGCTTTGGGTAATTTTTTTTAACCCTTTCTTTCCCAATTTTTATTTTTCATTCTACAATTCTAAAATTTGTGAAATAGATTCATTATGCACCGAGAATGAAACGGTAAAAATCGGTGTATGCAATTTTGATGATAAGGATAACAAAATAAAAAGTTAGCCAAAAATAAATTGTAACTGCTTATGAACTAATTAATTCGATATCACATGTTTGTTGAAAATTTTTACATACAGTGGTGGCCACAAGTGTGGACATTTTTTGAAAGTTTCATGTTTTTCAACATTGTGTGCTTGTAGAATATATTAATTGTCACTTTTGGCAATTTTTATTACTGAATTCTACATTACATTACCTTCAATTTAACGTATAAACGTTTGTGTTTAAGTGAAAATTAATATATTTTACAGGCACACAAAGTTACATAAAACTTTAAAGAAATGTCCACACTTTTGGCCACCACTGTATGTTTTGATTTTTTTTTTGTTTATTTAAAAACCAAAATGATTAAGCATTGGGAAATGTCTCTCAGGTTTCAACAAGCGAAAACTACGAACAAATACTTAAAAATGCTCAGTATTTGTATAATGTTTGTAAAAAAAGTATGATAAAAAATGCAGACTATTATCATTTTAGCTTTAAGCTAAATATTCCTCACCTGTCATATGTCTTATTTTGTGATATAAGGAGTCTTATTTTGTGATATAAGGATATACGTCATTTAAAATGGCGCTTTTGGAAACCGAAAAAAATCAATTTAAATCAGTAAATCAATTTTCATGCCTTTTTAAACTCCCCTTCCTCTTAAAAAAAGCCTAATTACAAATGGTCCCATAAAGCACTTCTAAAGAAATCTATGTCCACTGTCCGTTGATTGTGTTTAATGGGCAATCCCCTAATCGCGCGAAATGCATTTTGTGGGTCACCACAAGGTGAATGATTCTCCGAATCACGTGCGGTGCTTCGAATATCCAAATGCGAGAGCGACCTAACTTTGGCCATTCCGATGTTATTGTAATCAGTGTAATTGCTCGAGAACTCGCAGCCTTAAGTAGCTTATGCCACACTCGAAGACGACTCAGTGATTCTAAGAAGAAGCGCACTGGAAGAGTCGATGTCACTCTCTGTGACTTTGGTTTGTAAATACTGTAAATGACACATATGGAGAACTTGGGTTTAAAAAAGATGAGGTTTAAAGGGAAAAATAATGTTTTTCACTACCGTAAACTACCAAATTGTGGTATCAAGAAAGCAAATGTGAAGTATAAACACATATTGAACAGATTTTTGAGAAAATGAAAGTGTTGAAAAAGTAACGGTAAAGTTATATTTGACAATTGGCATATTGTGAGAAAAACTTATTTGAACAGATCAAGTGACGGCAGAGCGACATGTGAAGAAGAAAAGTAAAAATTTTCTCTTTAAATTTTTTCAATGTATAGACCCTAGTTTTAATTTGTTTAAAGAATATTTATAAAATATCCAATAACTCCTAGAATAGAAGGCTCAAAAGATTTTGACTAATGATCTCTTTAGTCTGGAGCTGGAGGTTGTAGAACGATCATTCATCAAATCCTCAAAAGCGGTCCACTATAGGTGACGTCAGACGGTTCAACTCGCTGATTTCTACTTTTAGGTAGTATTGGGATAGTTTGGCTTCTTTAAACTCTGGCCGATAGACAGAGTGGGGAATAAAAAAAAATTAAAAACTTGTATACAAACTTAATAGTGATAGATAGAATCCTCAAAATAGATTTTATGTTGCTTTGTATATGCCTTGCGCGTCCTAGCTTTGTCTCGTTCTAAAATTCAGTTTCATCTGGAACAAATTAAGACTTACACATTCATATTCTATGGGAATATTGGAATAATTTTTTCACGGAAACCTGAGTTGCATGTTTGTCAATCCTTTCCTGGGTCTTGTCAATAAGGGTGGCACTTAAGGGGGGCCGGGCGGAAAATGCGGCTGCCAGGGCCATTACGTGAATAATTGACAACGGCTAAATAGTCTTTTATAGTTGAGCGCGAGAGCTAGCAGGCGTGATGGAGCCTTGGGCTAAATAAGTAATTAGAAGAGAGGAAGTGGGGACGGACTGCGAGACTTGTCGCCTTGTGATTGGCCGTGACGTCACTCTACGATTTCGTTTCCTGGCCACAAAACTTCCCCCACGAAACGACAGCAGGTAAATTTTGAGGCGCGACTTAAAAACCTTTATTTTTATACGAGGGTCATTAATCGCTTTTCGCAATGTCCTATGAATTACTGTGATTATTCTCCTTTATCGTTGTTTGATGTCCTCTCTCTAATTTCTCTTCGAGGATGAACAGAAGGGTGGATTGAGGATGGTCTCTTGAATATTTTTTTTGGAGGACGAAAATGTGTGTCTCCGAATTTTCATTTTCTCGCTCCCTTATAAAATTAAAACACCTAAACTGGTAGGTTAAGATGTCTTATCAACGTAAAATGTTTGTAATATTTTTTTTCTCGTAGGCGAATCATTAATACAAATAAAACGTCCAACTTGTCCCTTCTACAAAGAAAACGGTTTTTGTCACATGACCTTGGTTACTAGATACAATACAAAATTTCTAGTATTTATTTGCAAGTCTTCGGAGAAAATTCGTTAAGAACAGAAACTTTTATTTTTGTATGCAACAAACAATCATTTAATGCTTTTTATTAATTCATTGCACACAAAACTACTTTTGAATTTAGGATAAAATATTGAAACATGGTCAGTAGTAATAACCCCACAATGAGGCCAATCAAGGCGTGGCCACCTGTCAAGAGGCCACGCCCACCTGTCAAGAGGCCACGCCCACCTGTCACTCAAACCACGCCCCCTTTGAGAATGGAGGCTTCTGATTGGTCGAGGGGCGGAGCTTATGGAAATGGAGGCTTTTCATTGGTCAAGGGGGAGGAGCTTATGAAATGGAGGCTCCTGATTGGTCGAGGGGGTGTGGCTTAAGAGTTGGACTATAAGAGGAGGGTTTTAGCCGAGTTGAGATGTTTTGTTCCTGCTTGCAGACAAGGTTTCGGTATTGTTATAGGTTCTTATTGTGTGACGTCATATGGACTGTTGCGATGCATGGTTCCTGTTATAGGTTCTTATTGTGTGACGTCATATGGACTGTTGCGATGCATGGTTCCTGTTATAGGTTCTTATTGTGTGACGTCATATGGACTGTCGCGATGCATGGTTTCTGTTATAGGTTCTTTTTGTGTGACGTCATATGGAGTGTTGCGATGTATGGTTTCAGTATTGTTATAGGCTGTTTTAGTGTGACGTCATTGTTGAATTGTAAGTAACCTGCTGCAGTTTCGGAATTCGCAGTTGAGTTGTTTATTGCTGCCGTGACGTCATGATTACTTGTTAAAACTCGTATTGCTTTTAGACGATCGTGGCGCCATCTATGAGACGGAATTGAAATTAATTATTGTATGAGTTTGTGTATATGAGAAACCTAGGTTATTTTTATTACTTTAAAAAGGTAAGAATTTTATTTTTAGTTGGTTATAATTTAAATATTTTAGAATTCATTTAGTTATTCTGAATTAATTTTAGTTGGATTTATTAGTAATTTTTAAATATATATATATTTTTCTGACTGGGGAATCGAACCTGCAAAAGAAATTCGTCGCATGGTGATTTACCATGTACCTTAACCACCACACCACGAATTCCCAGAAAACAATTCTATTTTAAAGTATAAGTCCAAAAACGAAACCAATCTTACAAACGCATATCCATACGTCACGAACGGCGAAACCGATAACGTGGTGCTAATCTGGCAACGATACAGAGGGAGGAATTAACTCCGCGGAATGGCAGCACCTGGTGTGTGCCCTCATTGGATGACCATTGGACGAGCGTGGTTGGCTGATAAGATATTGAGGGAAGGGAATTATCTGTGGATCGCCATTACAACATTTAGTTTGTTTCAACTACGTTTGTTATTTTTGGTGATATTGTGCGTGAATTTCAAGTATTGTTGTGTTTCATCTTGACTTTTTGTGTGTGTTCTTTGGATTACAACAAGATATATAAGTTTACGATGTCTAAGAGAAAATTTGAAGAGGTTAGTAAAATTATATTATTTATTTACCATTTAATATTTTTATACATGTATATATTTCTGTTTATTTCAATGATCTGCTTATTCTTAGGCCTAGTATTTTTAGTAACACGTTGCTTCATGACTCATTGTATTAAATCCTATGTTTTCTTTAAAAGTATATTGCTTTCAATGTATTTTACCATGTTATTCTTTTTAATTCCATATAAAATTATCCTTAGGCCTAGTATTTTTAGTAACACGTTGCTTCATGACTCATTGTATTAAATCCTATGTTTTCTTTAAAAGTATATTATTTATTTACCATGTTATTCTTTTTAATTCCATATAAAATTATTCTTAGGCCTAGTATTTTTAGTAACACGTTGCTGCATAATTAATTAAATTAAATCCTATGTTTTCTGTAAAAGTATATTGCTTTCAATGTATTTTACCATGTTATTCTTTTTAATTCCATATAAAATTATCCTTAGGCCTAGTATTTTTAGTAACACGTTGCTTCATGACTCATTGTATTAAATCCTATGTTTTCTTTAAAAGTATATTGCTTTCAATGTATTTTACCATGTTATTCTTTTTAATTCCATATAAAATTATCCTTAGGCCTAGTATTTTTAGTAACACGTTGCTTCATGACTCATTGTATTAAATCCTATGTTTTCTTTAAAAGTATATTATTTATTTACCATGTTATTCTTTTTAATTCCATATAAAATTATTCTTAGGCCTAGTATTTTTAGTAACACGTTGCTGCATAATTAATTAAATTAAATCCTATGTTTTCTGTAAAAGTATATTGCTTTCAATGTATTTTACCATGTTATTCTTTTTAATTCCATATAAAATTATCCTTAGGCCTAGTATTTTTAGTAACACGTTGCTGCATAATTAATTAAATTAAATCCGATGTCTTCTTTAAAAGTATATTGCTTTCAATGTATTTTACCATGTTATTCTTTTTAATTCCATATAAAATTATCCTTAGGCCTAGTATTTTTAGTAACACGTTGCTTCATGACTCATTGTATTAAATCCTATGTTTTCTTTAAAAGTATATTGCTTTCAATGTAGTTTACCGCGTTATTCTTTTTAATTCCATATATAATTATCCTTAAGCCTAGTACCTTTAGTAACACGTTGCTTCATAATTCATTAAATTAAATCCGATGTCTTCTTTAAAAGTATATTTTTTTCAATGTATTTTACCATGTTATTCTTTTTTTAATTCCATATGTAATTATTCTTAGGCCTAGTATCTTTGGGGACACGTTGCTTCATGACTCATTTCATTAACAGCTTAATGTTTTCTTTAAAAGTATATTGCTTTCAATGTAGTTTAACGTGTTATTCTCTTTAATTTTCAATGATCTACTTATTCTTAAGCCTAGTATCTTCGTTATTCATGTTATTGAAAGCTAAAGGTCTAAGACTTCCCTAACAATTTTATTTTTTCATTCATATGTGTGCTGTATTAATTAAAAGTCTAAAACCTCCCTAACATTTTTATTTTTTCATTCATATACAACTTTGAAATAATGTGTGATGTATTAATTAAAAGTCTAAAACCTCCCTAACATTTTTTTGTTAATTGTTTAAAAACTTGTTATTTTTATTTTCTACTGAATTGTGTTTCAGCAATAGAAATAGGTCAAATCTACCAGTCCCCCTGGCTATTTTTTTTTCATTGTTTAATAACTTGTTATTTTTATTTTCTACTGAATTGTGTTTCAGCAATAGAAATAGGTCAAATCTACCAGTCCCCCTGGCCATTTTTTTTCCATTGTTTAAAAACTTGTTATTTTTATTTTCTACTGAATTGTGTTTCAGCAATAGAAATAGGTCAAATCTACCAGTCCCCCTGGCCATTTTTTTTCATTGTTTAAAAACTTGTTATTTTTATTTTCTACTGAATTGTGTTTCAGCAATAGAAATAGGTCAAATCTAACAGTCCCCCTGGCCATTTTTTTTTTCATTGTTTAAAAACTTGTTATTTTTATTTTCTACTGAATTGTGTTTCAGCAATAGAGATAGGTCAAATCTACCAGTCCCCCTGGCCAAATTTTTATTATCTTTAAAGACTTGTAAATTTTAAATTATTTATTTTATATTTTTACACAAAAAAGTGGATATGATTATGACTGCTTTATCTGTAGGAGGAAGATGATGAAGTTGAGTTACCGGAGTCATCTTTTATATACAATCGATACCCCACAAATGTTGCCGATACGTTGTTTAATGGATGGGATGACTATTTGTCAGATAGTGAGGTTTGTTGTGATTCATTGCTTTATTTTTTTAGTTTATTTTATTGGTTATTTTGTAATATATTACAATTAAAAAATGCTATTTTAGATATTGTCCCAAACATCCCAAGAATTTCTTGAAAACCCCTTGAATTTGTCTGAAACGTCACAAGAGTTCCTTGAAAACCCCTTGCCTCTGTCCCAAACATCGCAAGAATTTTTGGAAAACCCCTTGCCTCTGTCTGAAACGTCACAAGTGTTCCTCGAAAACCCCTTGCCTCTGTCCCAAACATCGCAAGAATTTCTGGAAAACCCCATGCCTTCTCAAATCGGTCTAGGAAACGAGGTATGCAATCCTTTTATAATAATGATCATTTGGTAGAAATTTGAAGTATAACAAAAAAAAAAAATTCAATGAAAGCATTAAAGTGTTTTTTTTTTATTTTTAGGATCCTTCTATAGATGCGCAAAATAGTAGTGACAACAGTTTTGATGCTTTTTATATTAGGGAAAAATCTCGAAAATCAAACAAGAAATTTCGTGTGAACGAAGTCATTTTTGAAGTCAAAATCAATCAGCAGAGAGCTCCCGCGGCTTCATTAACACCTGTCAATATTTTAACGCAGCAAATTCGATCCCTATTCGAGGCTATATTACAAAGATCAACAATGAATCTAGTCGGTCATGACCTCATAAGGGTATGCCTTTTCAGTGATAGATTGGACAAACCTATTAGCACCTGTATATTGCGCGTCGACGAATTGACTGTAGATATCGTACTCGCAACCATTTCCAAAGTACTACAGTCAAAGACAGAAATTCCCTTAGACAAATGCTTTCATTTGGATATTATAACTGCTAAGAGACCCAATCCAGGAAGCGGCCGTCGGAGAGTTACCAATCTTCAATTGGACTGCCTGAACAAGAAATCCATCTATCAGTTGGAAGATGATGGTTCTGGACTTTGCTGTGCCAGAGCAATATCATATGCCTTAGCCATTGTGAACAGTGACCCTCAGCTTCGAAACATTAAAAGGAAAGGGAGCGATGTTCTACGAAAGAGAGCGGAGGACCTTCACAGAGCAGCGGGGGTCCCTCTGGGTCCCTGTGGTTTGGAGGAAATAAAGATGTTTGAAAGGCATCTAAAGATCCAGATTTGTGTGGTGACACCTGAAAACGGCAATCGGGTAAGTACTGTAATTTAGTAATTATTTTGCAGCAATATTTTTTAAAACAATGTTGTGAGCTGCGTTATCATTTACTAGTATTTGTTTTCATGAATATTTCTACTTTGGGATCTTGAAGTTATTTTGTATATATTTTATGTGATTGGATTAGGATACAGTTTTCGAAAGCTGGTAGTAAAATAGGTATTTTATTTTTATAGGTTGCTTATAAAGGTGAAGATCAAACCGTAAAAATTTATTTGTTTTTGCACAATGAGCATTTTGATTACATTTCCTCCATGAACAAATTTTGCGGTTCGAAGTTCTATTGCAATGGATGCGAAAAACCTTATGATAAGGTGGAGGACCATAAGTGTTCTAAAAGGTGTTTTATTTGCTACAGACTGGATTGTAAACCCGATTCCCCTTTCAGATGTACAGACTGTGACAGACTATGTGTATCATTTGAATGTTATAACGTGCACAAGCAGAAAACAGGAAACCGTCAAACTAGCTATTGTGACGATTTATATCAATGTAGAGACTGTTGTAAAGTAATCAAACGCCGCAAGAGACCTATGCATTTACATCGCTGCGGTGAAGTACGTTGCAAACCATGCAACTCCTATGTCGATCCGGCAAATCACCGTTGCTATTTAAATGTAGTAAAACCTAAAAATCCATCCACAAACTTGATGTTTTTTGATTTTGAAACGGATCAAAGTTCTGGTGAACACTTAGTTAATTTTGCTGTTTGTCAGTATTATGATGGACAAGAGTTAGTATTTTCCGGTTACGACGCCCTGGATAAGTTTTGTTCATTTTTGGTTCGTCCTCAGAATAAAGACTGTATTGCGATCGCCCACAACATGAAAGGCTTCGACGGACAGTTTGTTTTGAGATGGATGTTGGAACAAGGTCTACAACCGAAGGTCATACCAAATGGTTCAAAGTTGATGTCAATAGAAGTTAAGAGTTTGAATATAAGAGTTATTGATTCTTATAATTTTCTACCAATGAGTCTGGCCAAGTTACCTCGCACCTTTGGTATAACAGAATTAAAAAAAGGATATTTCCCGCATTTCTTTAATACACCTGAAAATCAAAGCTACATTGGACCCCTACCAGATGCAAGATTCTACAACCCAGATGGAATGTCTTCATCAGAACGACAAAAGTTTTATGAATGGTATGAAGATCGAAAGGTAGAAGATTTTGATTTCCAGAAGGAAATGTTGGAGTATTGCAGGTAAGTTTTTTATTATAGTTTTACAAGTTTTTTTTTATTACATTTGTTTAAGATTTTTGAAAATATTATTTTAGACATTTTAAGATTTTTCTCAAATTTATTATTTTTGTTATTTCTTTTTTCCTATTTTTTTAATATTAACTTTTTGTTAAAATGTCTAAAGTTATATTTTCATAGAATTTTAAAAGTTTTTTTTTTCTCCCTTTTTTCAGGTCAGACGTAGATATCCTTAGGAGATGTTGCATAATTTTTCGAGATGAGTTCCTAGCCTGTTGCAAAGTGGACCCCTTCCAAT
This sequence comes from Hylyphantes graminicola, assembly GCA_023701765.1. Classification (NCBI taxonomy): domain Eukaryota; kingdom Metazoa; phylum Arthropoda; class Arachnida; order Araneae; family Linyphiidae; genus Hylyphantes; species Hylyphantes graminicola. The sequence continues at coordinate 32,603,271 of CM043122.1, forward strand.
ATGTGACAATAGCTTCTGTCGCCATGGCAATTTACAGGGCCCACCATATTCCCCCAAACAAGATAGCGGCACCACCTGCAGGAGGATATGTATCCAATTATAATTTTAGCAAAGATGGCATTAGATGGTTGGACTTTGTGTCCCAAAAAGAAGGCATTAATATTGCACATGCAGCAAATGGATATGGAGAAAAGAAGTTGATGGGAGCTCCAGTTGATGGATTTTGCATTGAAACAAACACCGTTTACCAATATCACGGTTGTTTTTTCCACGGCTGCCCAACCTGCTACGACAGCACAGTTATTAATCCACTGCATCAAAAACCTATGGGAGCTCTTTATGAAATAACTCAAAAACGTTCGGCTGAGTTAAGACAACGTTACATCTTAGTGGAAATGTGGGAACATGAATTTAAGCAGCTTCAAAAAGAACAAGAAATGAAAAACTTCCTAAAGACCCATCAGACTGTCGATCGTTTGAATCCTCGTGATTCCTTTTTTGGTGGGCGTACTAACGCTATCACTCTTTTTTACGAGGGTAAAGCGAAATACATCGATTTCACCAGTTTATATCCATATGTAAACAAATATTGCACATACCCAGTTGGACACCCTCAAGTTATTACTGAAAAATTTGATAGTATCGACAAATATTTCGGCATCATAAAATGTCAAGTCCTACCACCAAGAGAACTGTATCATCCTGTCTTACCATACCGTTGCAATGATAAGCTAAACTTTCCCCTCTGCAGAACATGTGCTGAGACGTGTCAGAAAGAGAGATGCCAGCATACTGATGATCTTAGGAAAATGACCGGAACTTGGGTCACAGAGGAAGTAAAGAAAGCTGTGGAAAAGGGGTACATAATAAATCAGGTGAATACATTATTATTTTTGAATAAATGTACCTACGTATATTTTCTTTAAAAAATGTGTAATTAGCATCATATATTGAATAATGATTTTGTTTTTCAGATATTTGAAGTGTATCATTTTGAGGAGAAATCAGAAAATTTGTTCAAATCTTACATAGATTTATTTCTGAAAACGAAGCAGGAGTCTTCCGGTTGGCCCAGTCACTGTACATCTAGTAAAGAGAAAGAAAAATACATATTGGACTACGAAGCAAAAGAAGGTATAAAATTAGAAGCAGATTCGATCATGAAAAATCCAGGAAGAAGGCAGGTTGCCAAATTAGCCCTAAATTCATTTTGGGGACGCTGGGGGATGAACTCTAACAAGACGCAACTCACTTTTGTAAACAATATCGAGGAGTTTAACAAGTTATTTCTTGACGAATCCAAAGAGGTGAGAATAATTATCTGTTTGATGTAACTAATCCTATGAGGTATGAGCACCTGAATGTTTATTTATGTAGGACTTATTAGGTCTTCATAGTATCTATTTCTTAAATGCAATGTTTTACAGATGCAAATTTACAAGATTTTTTTTTTTTAATTTTAGGTTAAAGACTTGTTTATGGCGTCAACGGAGGTAGCAGGCGTGCAGTGGTGCTATAAAAAGGATTTTGCAAGATTCGACGACGGGACCAACATTTTCCTGGCATCTTTTACAACTTGTTATGCTCGCCTGAAGCTGTACAAGGAGTTGGAGAAGCTGGGAAAAGATGTTTTGTATTTCGATACAGATAGTATCATATACAAATCCAACGGAGATAATGATCCACCTCTAGGGGACTACTTGGGTGACTTCACAAATGAGCTTGACGACGACGAATACATCACTACATTTGTATCAGGTATAAATGTGTTTTTTATTTTGAAATGTTAGTTATTTTGTGAAGGATTTGTATTCATACAGCTTATTATTTACAGGAGGGCCTAAAAACTACGCTTACGAAACCAACAAGACTAAGTCTGTGTGCAAAATAAGAGGGTTCACCCTAAATTATAGAAACTCTCTTAACCTGAACTTCAACTCCGTGAAAGCTCTTGTCGAAGAGCTGGACATGACCACAGCCGTTCCAATCGTCAACCCCAACAAGATTGTTCGCGATAATAAGAGACGCAAGGTGACAAACAAGGAAGAGACGAAATTGTACAGACTTGTATACACCAAGAGAGTCATTTTGGATGATTACACGACAATACCTTATGGTTATTGATAATTTTATTGTTTTGAAATAATTATTACTTGTTTGTTCTCTAAAATAAATATTGATGTCTCCAATACATGCGTATTTATTTCAGTTATATTTTATTATTGTTGCTTTTTTTTCTAAATTAGGGTCGAAGTGATGTTATAGTATCTAGGAATCTCTACTATATATAAGGTGACAATTCTTTTTTCGACTTCATTTACAATGGAGTTGTTGTTCGTGAATCATCCCCTGACAATGCTCGTTTCAGGAATGTCTTCTAGTGGAAAATCATATTTTGTTAAGAAATTAATTCAACACAGGCGTATTAAGCCTTTTCCACCAAAAGTTATATGGTGCTACGGAGAATATCAGGAGCTTTTTGATACTATGCCTAATGTTACTTTTCATGAAGGTTTGCCAGCAGATATAAATACTTTAAAAAATTGTTTAATAATTATTGACGATTTAATGACAGAATTAGGAGGAGATTCTAGAATTTCTAAACTTTTTACAAAAGGCAGTCATCATAGAAATTTAAGTGTTATATTTTTAGTTCAAAATATTTTTCATAAAGGTAAAGAAATGAGAGATATATCATTAAACTGTCAGTACATGGTTATTTTTAAGAATCCAAGAGATAAAACACAAATCATGCATTTGGGTAAGCAATTATATCCTGGTAAAAATAAATTTTTTCAAGAGGTTTTTCAAGACGCCACTTTAGCTCCTTATAGTTACCTATTAATTGATTTAAAACCAAATACAGATGACTTACTAAGATTACGAACAGGCATATTTCCAGGTGATAAAACTGTAATCTATCAACCACGGTAAATATTTGATTACGTATAAAAGAGACTACATTTAGAGCAAGTGTCATTTGATAAGATAATGTCGTTGTGTACGGAGCGTCAGCTGAGTCAATTAAAAGTTTTATCAAAAAGTAAATCAAAAAAGAAACTGTTGAAAGATTGCCCAAATTGTACTATTAAGTATTTGTGTGAATGTGCTTTGAACTTACTTAGAGGGAACATACCATTGACTAAGTCACAGAAACGTAAATTAATTCCTTACAAGCAAGGTGTTCGCAAATTAGCTGATAAGAAAGTTCCCCTATACAAAAAACGGAAATTTCTTCGAACACAGCGGGGAGAAGGGTTGTTAAGTGTTTTATTGCCAGCTGCCATATCTGTAATTAGTACATTAATTAATGGAGTTTAGTAAGAAACTCGTTTTGGTACCTGAAGATAGGTTAAATACTTTTGTGCAGGATTATGTATCAGATATGGATAAGAAGATGCATAAAATACTTCAACAAAAAAATTTAGGGGACAGTGATAAAGCATCCTTGTATTTGCAAGTTCTTCAAAGTTATATCAATTTTCAAAAACCTTCGCCAAATCCCTCTTCCAAAATGGAAGTTCATTCGGAAATAGAAACAAATCAAGGCGGGTCTCATGTAAAAGAAGACGACGTCATTAAAGAAGAAGCGGGAAACAGTGAGAATGAAGGTTTAACACAAATTAAGAAACAGTTAATTGAAAAAGTACCTGTTAGATACAAAGACACTGCAGAGGGTATTTTAAATTTCTTAAAAAGGGAAAATAATATATTAACCTGGACACCTCAAGGTGAAATACTGTTTAAAGGAACATTAATTCCTCACACCCATATTGTGGATTTAATTAATAGTTTATTAAGAAAATCAAAAGTTCGACCTAATGGCCACGATGTTTTTGTAAAGGGGTTGAAGGAAGCTGGCTTACCTGTAGAATTTGATGTACAAAAGAAATTGTATGAAAAAAATAAAGTTGTAAAACGTGTTATGTATGCTAGAAAATTGAAATGGAATAAATATTAATATTTTTTTAACAAAAATCTTTTGTGTGTGTTTACTTTGTACTGTGCTGTTTACATGAAACGAAAAAAAAATACAAATTTGATTGGCATTAAAATTACTATTATTTATTTTCTAAAAATCATTCTTACACCATACTTTTTTTTAACAAATTGATACATTCTGAAATCATTGTTTTTACACAGAGATAAATTATTTACAATAGTACACAAACTTTGATCTTGACATTTTTTATAAATAAAATAAATACAATAAGCTCCACAAACATTTGAAGTTGGGCTCTGAAACATCGTAGAGTTCCACTCTATAGTCGAATACTTGGAAATGAAAGTTTGAAAACGATTGCCATAAAACTGTGGCGAATTTCCATAACTATCAAACATTTCTAAAGTCTTGCTGTCTTTTGCAAAAAAAGCAATCCAATGTGATCCAGGCTCTGCGGAACTGTCCAAATTTACTATAATTCCTTCTTTTCCGTTTAAGTGTGGTATTAAATCTGATGCAAATACACCTTGAAAATAAGGTGCTGTAACAGGATCTTGCGTTAAAAGTTGACTAATTTGTTTGCCTTCCATTTTTCTTAACTGCTGGCGTCGTAAAGTACGGATCTTGTTTTGTTTATTTCCAGGATGTTGTCAAATTCAGCAAAAATGATTACGGTTACAGTTTGTGATAAGGGCTGACTAAACTTTACTTCTAATCTTAAATTACTATGCTTGATAAGGTTCATATGATTACCATCACAAAGATCCGGTGATAAGTCAAAACCGAAAAGTACATTTCCCTTTACGTATTCCGACCGAGATAAAAACAGTCCTTGATCCTGACCTGATTTTCCACTGACAGTAAATAAACTATGGTATGCTCTTATATATAAATTATTGGCAAAATCCAACTGTAGAGGATTGTGTGGCAACGGTTGACCATCAACGAACACTCCAATAAAATTCATATTGTAATGCTTGAATTCAAATGGAGATTTGTCTAAGCTACCGTGAAAAGCATCATTATCCAAACACCCTATAATTAATCTTTTAGGCATCTGTCCAACAAAAATATTGTCTTGTACTATCGACATACTACCTTGTGGAATGGAATACACTTTACACACAGTTCTATTCATCGGATACTTTGCAGTTAAACCTTTTTCTAAAGCTTTTGCGTGTCCCAAAATGACACCTGGACTTGTTCGGACTTTTCGTACAAATAAACTTATATGATCAATGACTACTTTATGACCTGTTGTTCCCATTAAGCAAAATTCCGGTTTGCTTCGAATTAATTTAATTTTTAAATCGACCATATTCAATAGAAGACGTTCTTGATTAAATAGGTCACAATGAAGATTTCCAATCATGTCTACTGTGGAACTCATCTCAAAGAATGTAGATCGCTCCTTCAATCCATCATCAGAATCTTTAATAAACATTTCGGCTGTCAACTGAGATGTCTTACTGTCTTGGCCATTATTTAAAAGTGTTTCTATATAAGCTCTATACGGATAGGTATTACTTGAATTAGATATTATTCTATCATTTAATGTGACATCTACTTGAGAAAATAAGCTATGCAAAAATAAATTAACTGGTCCTATTTGTTCGTCCTTAACAAGAGAAGTACCATCGCTTTTTACAATTTTTACTTTAACATAAAGCTGAGTTTGACTCAAATCAATATATTCTTCTCCACTTGAGGCAATATGAAACTCTACTGGTCCTCCATCAAAAACGTTAGATAAAGGGTGAAATTCTATCCATTGTCCAGATTCAATGGCAATTTGCGTTGGTGGAAGATTAAACAATTCCAATTCCGACTTGACGCACTCAGGAGATCCTTTCATAATAAAAGCCATTACGAGTCAAAAATATCACGACCTTTCACCTTCCTTTTCTTCGATTGAATGATACGTTTCTGTGTTTTTCGTTTCCTTTTATATTTTTTGCCATTTCCCACCATGCTTTGTAATTTATCAACTGCTCTACGAGCAATATTTTTCCCCGCTTCCTTCGTTCTCTTCTTTGCTGAATCCTTAATATTTTCACCTGCCAACACGTCACTCATCACCTGAGTTCCTGTTCTTAATGCTTCTTTACCAACAGTTTGTCCACCTTTCACTAAAAAAGGTAAAGCAGCTCGAAACATACGTCTAAAAAAAGAGCCAAGGCCGTACCCTTTTTGGAAGGACATTCCCTGATAGTAAGGAAGGCCATTTCCCATATGGGAAACATAATGGTCTTCAAATCTTTTAGTACAACACACGTAAGGAACTTTCATGATGCAGCACCGTTTGTGTTTGACAATAAAATGAATGATATTTATTCTTGAAAGGCCTTTTATAGTATCTGTCTCATTCTGAAATGCAGAACTACAATGACTTGACCTCTTTCAAATGGTACTAATCCACCAGTATGGAGTCGCGATTGAATTTCAATAGTCTGAAAATTATTGCGTACAATCGGTACGTAATGGGGTCTATCGTAATTGCGACATATAACATCGCTGTTTCTTCCTTCAACTTTTACGATTCTTAAAAGAGGAGCCTGTATCTCTCCTACAATCTGTGGTGCAACAATGTCTGCATATAAATAGAAAAAAGAAAATTCGGCGCAGGGATCAGCTACGTTTGGACTTTGAACAGTGCCTTCGAGTTTTTGGCTTTTAAAACCCAATAGATTACTCAGACCAATTCCAAATCGTATTGACGATCCTTTTACTATTTGTATTTTTACTCTTTTAGTATTTTCATTTAACGAAAAATAAAATTTGCCTGCTGGTACCGCTATAGTTAGAGCTCTTAATATATCTAATGTAGTTTCGTAACAGCCTGGTGCAAGTTCTTTTCTAACTGATTTACCATCTCCAAGGTCGTAATAAAAATCATTGTTGTTTTCATTAATGTTGTACCATGAGTGTTTATAAATCACTTCACTTAGTCCAACCTCCCACTCACCAGATAAATTAATGGCATTTGGCAATTGAGTAATAAAATGAGAAATTTTATTGTTGGGAAAAAATTGTGAAGAGGAATCAGAAGGTAACGTCACGTAGAAGGACATGTTGATTACTAAATTTATTTGAATAACTCGTATTATTTATATCATTTTTACATCCGACACCCAATCATTAAACTTTTCGGGGTAACCTTCAAATTTAACTAAATATTCTGTTTTATTGCCTTTTTTGCGCTTTTTAAGTACTTTTTCAACAGGGTAGTAACCTGAATCAGTAATTTTCTGAATTTCACTTTCGTAAAATGTACCTTCTATAACCTCACCAGCTAAATCTTTTAGTTTGTAAACTATTGGATTGCGCTTTATAATTTGATGTATTGTAAATATTTCTCGAGACCAATTGTTTTTGTAACCTTTTTCAAATTTTCGTTTCAGCTTACTTATTCTAACAGTATCATTTATTTGAAACTTGGGACTTAGACTAGGTTTTACTAAATCACCATACAAGATTTCCCTTACTACAGCTTGATTATCAATGTTTACTGAAACAGGTTCTGTTTTAATACTTCGGTGAAAAGTGTGATTGTAACTATGTATAAGTTTTTGGATAACATCTATATATTTATGAGTATTATATTCTGTAAAATATCTAGTTAATTTTGACATAAGAGTTCTATGGAATCGCTCAATGATGCTGGCTTTTGTTTCATTTTTAGTCGTAAAAAAATGAATGCCTTGTGCTTTTAAATATTTCTGTAATCCACTATTCAAAAATTCCGTACCGTCGTCTGTTTGTAAAATATCAGGTTTACGGTCCTTAAATATCGATTTAAATCCATTAAGAACACTATCTCCCTTCTTATCTTTTAATGGAATTGCCCAAGCATACTTTGAAAACACGTCAATACATGTAAGTAAGTATTTAAAACCATTATTAAATTTACTAAGAGATTGCAAGTCCAGTAAATCAGCTTGAAATTGTTCATCAATACCACCTACAATTACACGATTTCGAGGAAAATTGTATTTTAAAGGTTTATTTAAAGTATACGAATCTTTCTTCTTCAACCAAGAAACTATATCTTTCGTTTTTAGTTTACCTCTCGTAACATTACGCAACTTACTAATACCACTAAAACTTCCAGGTAACTCTGGATCTTTGTATAACTTTTCCAAGTCCTCCATATTCTATGACTGCATCCTAAGAAATTAAAATAAGTTATGCTACTTACCTTATCACTCTACACCATTTATACACTAATAAACACACAATTTTAATAGTACATCAATATTTATTTATATCTATTAGGTACATACAAATATAAACACACATTTCTCAAAAGATACAAATATATACACATTCAAAAGATAACAAATACACAATACTTAACAAACTTCCATCATGTCACATAACATTTCTTCCGTTGGAACAAATGTGTTTTTTACTGTTTGTAAAAAGGAGCCGACAGATATGGTACGAAAAAAGTCTTTAGAGACAATTAAATTAGCAAAGTATAAATGCTGAATATTTTCGGCTACAAATTTCTGTGCAAGTTCGGAATAGTTCAATGTATATAATGCAGAATCGAAAAACATATCCAAAAGCTCTTCCGCTGTATGGCATGTGCAGGGCGCAGCATCGCACATATAACAAGGGGCCAATTCTGCGATTTTTAGGGTAATACATTCGAAAAGGCACTTACGTAGCGAGTCCGTAGTTTCGCCTGCTCCTTCATGGTAGTTGCGAGAGCGGTAAGCACGAGCTTCGGGTGAAGATTGTTCCAGCACTTGCTTCACTACATGATGCCGTAGCGTTTCAGTTAGTAAGGATATTTCAATCCATTTTTTCACACGTAGTACCGAACTTAAGAGCACGTTACACTGCGACTCGTCAAGGTGAACAGTTTCGGGTACAAGTTGAAAGGAACCATCCCGGCGCTGGAACATGCGTTGCAGCATGACTTCCAGTTTTTCATTTCCGTCAATGTCTTTGAAAATGCACAAATCCCGGTCAACAACTTCCACATGGTTGTTAGGATAACGTTCGAAGTATCGCTTGCTCAAGACCACTGGGAGTTTCTCGGTGAAGGCAGTCCACACCTTAGGGGTTAGAGAAACCCCATCTTTCGTTGGGATAAGCTGATGTAACTCATCGACCACGAACTTTCTCACATGGATTCGTGTCTGGCCCTGGTAACTTCGTACGACAAGGAACTGACTGCCGCCCAGATGTATCATGTTGTCGGGGAGATTATCCTCGGGAACTGGTCTCACAGACATTGTGTTGGGTACCTATAAAAAATATAAAAAGATTTTAAAATCACATCAATATAATAATAGTCCAAAAATAGTTCAAAAGATTCAAATAAACTAACGCTTTAAGTTGGTACTGGATTAAAGTCAAGGATTACTAAAATAAAATTATGCGTTTAGATATAAAGAATACATTTACATTAGATTTAAAATGCCTCTACATAACTACTAAAATAAAATATCGGGAATCAACTAAACATTGAGTAAACCGAGCTATCCTGTAAGATATACAATACATAAATAGAATTGTATAGAATTAAACTCAAACGTTACTAAAATAAAATTAGGCATGCGTTTAGGTCTAAAGAATATGTTTACATTAGATTTAAAATACCATGTGTTAAATAAATATCGGGAATCAACTAAACATTGAGTAAACCTATCAATAATGTAAGAAATACAATACATAAATAGAATTAACACTATAATTTACAAATGAATATAACTTACTTCTTCAATCTTTGTCCAAGAGAAATTTAAAAAGCAGACAAGTTTGTCTGAAGTACAGCGAGAAATGACGGAACTTCACTATCTTTATCCCCTCCGAGAATGTATCAGCCAATCACAGGCAACGGAGAGACGTCACGACCAATAGGGTGGAAGAACGAGTTGATACTTGTTCTAACAACATAACGAATCACCGTTGCCACTCCGTCGCGGTAATTCCTCCCTCTGTATCGTTGCCAGATTAGCACCACGTTATCGGTTTCGCCGTTCGTGACGTATGGATATGCGTTTGTAAGATTGGTTTCGTTTTTGGACTAATACATTAAAATAGGATTGTTTTCTGGGAATTCGCGGTATGGTGGTTAAGGTACATGGTAAATCACCATGCGACGAATTTCTTTTGCAGGTTCGATTCCCCAGTCAGAAAAATATATACATTTAAAAATTACTAATAAATCCAACTAAAATTAATTCAGAATAACTAAATGAATTCTAAAATATTTAAATTATAACCAACTAAAAATAGAATTCTTACCTTTTTAAAGTAATAAAAATAACCTAGGTTTCTCATATACACAAACTCATACAATAATTAATTTCAATTCCGTCTCATAGATGGCGCCACGATCGTCTAAAAGCAATACGAGTTTTAACAAGTAATCATGACGTCACGGCAGCAATAAACAACTCAACTGCGAATTCCGAAACTGCAGCAGGTTACTTACAATTCAACAATGACGTCACACTAAAACAGCCTATAACAATACTGAAACCATACATCGCAACACTCCATATGACGTCACACAAAAAGAACCTATAACAGAAACCATGCATCGCGACAGTCCATATGACGTCACACAATAAGAACCTATAACAGGAACCATACATCGCAACAGTCCATATGACGTCACACAATAAGAACCTATAACAGGAACCATGCATCGCAACAGTCCATATGACGTCACACAATAAGAACCTATAACAATACCGAAACCTTGTCTGCAAGCAGGAACAAAACATCTCAACTCGGCTAAAACCCTCCTCTTATAGTCCAACTCTTAAGCCACACCCCCTCGACCAATCAGGAGCCTCCATTTCATAAGCTCCTCCCCCTTGACCAATGAAAAGCCTCCATTTCCATAAGCTCCGCCCCTCGACCAATCAGAAGCCTCCATTCTCAAAGGGGGCGTGGTTTGAGTGACAGGTGGGCGTGGCCTCTTGACAGGTGGCCACGCCTTGATTGGCCTCATTGTGGGGTTATTACTACTATGGTCTCTTAAATGAAAAAAAATGCAAAAATAGCTACTTGAGAAAGTCAGGGCATTTAAAAAGTGGATTGAATGTAAGATATTTACGAAACGTTTAAGTAGTTCGAGCAAGTGTTAATCTTACTCTACTATGGCTGGAAATATTCGTATGTAGCTTAAATGAAGAGGAGATAGTGTGACGCTAATTAAATGAAAAATGAACTATAAAAATATGTAGGTGTGGAATTTATTCAGTAGTATCTTAAAAGTTGGACATATGGGTTAGTAGAAACTCGTTCGTATGGAATACCGCCAAAACCAGCTTGGCAGTAATGTCAAAATCTTATTTGGCATTGAACCAGGCGTCATTTACAAATTACTTCTTTGGGTCTGGTGGTTAAGAATTTAAAACAAATATCAAAAAATATATCTTCTACCAAAGCGTAAAAATTACATTGATAAGTTGATTGTTCTGCTAAAGCTGAATATTATTCTTCGACAAATGCAACTTAACACAATATAAAATAACATGGTATATGAAATAGAAATATTATCAAGAAATATATGTTATTTAAATAGAAATTTTAAAGTATTTTAACAAACATTTTTGGCATATTAGGTAACCAAAAACCCATTGAACCCTAAATAACTATCCCAATTAAAAATTAAAAATATCATTGCCCTAAAACAATTTTCTTTAACCCTTATTACAATGTATTAATATTAAATATACTTCAGGGTAGGTAAGAGAAAATTCACTAATTGAAATTTTGGAAACACAAGTCATAAATATGTAGTTGAATACTTAAGCTTAGTCTTTATACTGCATAATCAGTGTGGCAACAGTTTTAAAATAACATCAGGATGGATAGCTTAAGGGAAATGTACTGTTAGTGAATGTTATTTCAATAACCATACCATCAGAAATAACATGTTGAGGTAAAGTCAAAATTTTCCAATTATAAACACAGAGTTCATTAAAATACTTTGAAAGAAAGTGCTTGAGGTTCAACTTGCAGGGACACAGTTGACAGTTTCTTTTTCTAGTTAATTTATTTAAATATCATAATGCATTGTTCGAACTTCTGGTCCAAACCGACTTTGAGGGACGATTTCAATTGTGTATAAGTGTATTTTATAAATTAAAACGAGATATTTTGGCAGATTTGGCAGAAAATCAAACATTTCAGCATGCTTACGAGAATAAAAGTTTAAGTTAACTAAAAATGTTTTTTTTTCTTTATTCTTAATAAAGTTATACCCCGCCCCCTTTTCGAAGAAACCTAGTATGCATGACAGGGATTAGGCTATTGATGTCATGGCATCTGAAAGTAATTTAGTAAGTTTGTTAAAATTGCGTGTAGTCTTTAAAGTGTATGTTTAAAGGTATGTCTGCCATAAAAACACATCGCATTCGTAAAAGTGACGCATAGCTTAAAAGATGCCTTTCCATGCTTCTAAAGTTTTTCCAGTTCATATTTTCATTCTTTTGAAATGGAATATTGTTGTTTTGCTATGTTTTTTTTTAATTTGTAGCATGTAAGTGCACTGAATTTAAAAAAAACATTTAAAAACTTTTTATATTTAAAAATACAATAAATTTCGATTAAAATAACTTACAATGATATGATAGATTTTAACATACATTCCAAACAAGATTGTACAACGCTTACAATCCCATTTATAAAGTAGTCATAATTACAATCAATACTCGTTATTAGCCAACTACATCATAAAATTATAAACGCTTTTATTCACCACACGTCAAATGAAATATACCACAGCAATTCCCATCGTCAAATATAAATTTATACAAATGACGCCGTATCTATTCTAATGGAGCTGCTATTTACGGCATTTAAAGTGGAGCCCCCGCCACTTGTAAAAACCTCGTCCGCAAAATATACCTCTGGGAGCCAGCGAGCCGTGGTAAATGTCACAGTAGGAACACAGTTAATTTTTAATTGCGACTGTTCTCAGTACTCGGGAAAACTAATGACTGGACGGCCGATGAGCGCATTTCGGGGCCTCAAAATGACACGCAAATCTAGTTTCCGATTGCCGGTGGATTGTCCAGGGATTTGTATTACTCGCTGCGATCCAATTCTGGGAAGGAGTTACACATTGCGATCCAATTCAGGCAAGGAGTTACACATTGGGATCTAATTCAGAGAAGGGGTAACACGTTGCGTTTTGGCGACTTTATTTGACGTGGCCGGAAACACGCTACAGGTCCCTTGGTTGTATAGTTATTATATAAACCTTAGTTTCTGGTATTCCACGTAACTACAAAAAAAACTTTTGTTGCAGTTGAGAACTGGAGTGATGTTTATTGTCAGTATGTTTTAGGAAAATTGTTTTGTATAAGTGGTTATTTAACAGGAATGACTTTATTTTAATTGCAAATATAATAAAAAAAGTTTTCGATTGTTAGAACTCATTATATTATTTCTATTTTATTCATTGTTTTAAACTATTATTTTCATTTTTCTTATGATTAAAGTTTATTGGAAATTTATATTTTTAAAGAATTTTTAAAGATTTATTTTAATTGTGCATTATTAGGTAAGTTCATTATTCACTCTAACTATGTAAGAATTATTTTTTGGTATTAAACGTAACTTGGTGGACCTTTCTTTCAGTTGATTTGTCGGTGCTTATTTATCGATAAATAACATTACATAAAAAAAAGTGAGTACCTATATATAGCCAAATATTTATTTTTAATATGAATAACAATATTAGTCCTGTATTTCTGTGTTAGCCTTTTATACGCTAACGTTTCACTTGTGGAACATATTATTTAACCTATTATCAAATTTTATAAAAATCTTTGTATTTTTTTTTATGGCATTGATGCTGTTTAAGGCAACTTTTCCGGTAAAACTCTTAACATTTTAGTTTCATAACTTTAAATCAGCGCCATCTGAATGGTTCTTAAAGGGTAAAATAACATGCTTTGTGACACAATATTTTATTTCAAATAACTTTTGTCATGTTACCATTAATTATAATTATATTGCACGTTAAGCTAATTTAGCTATTTTACAAACAAAAAGTGAATTAAAGTGTTTATAAATTAATTTAGTAGGTTAATTTTGCATATTTCGCCTCTATAGTTAAAATAAACTTTATAGCATTGCATATTTGTTACCTTAAAATATTTTCAATATGTGTGAATAAGTAAATAAAACCTATAATTGAATCACAATTCTTAAAGTTTACAATATTCATTTTACTATGAATGTAAATTTAAATTTGTCTCAAGTAAATCTTATTTTGTTGTGAATTCGAGGATTAGCTAAAAAAAAGATAAAAATATATAAAGACATATTCCTTTATAAATAACTTCTTATTTTAAAATATCAAAATTTCTATTTAGCGTTGGTGATCTTTTTTCTTATAAATGAAATTACAAATTCAACGAAAAGGATTTCTTAAGTTTTCTTGCTATTTGTCAAACACTAAGTTTTACATCTATTTAAAAATACTAATTTAATTAATTTAAAATGTAATTTATCGTTGAATTAAAGTAAATTTTCATCTGTAGTGATGAAAAGTCTAATCGAGATTACTTTAAACAACAGTTATTAAACGTCTACAGTTTACGTTCTATATTTTAAATATTTGTAGTAAATATATTTCTTTGCTGAGAAAATATTTTTAGTAATTATAATTTTAAAAATTTTCATTTTTATTTTGGTCGTTTGAATTTCCTATCATAGTACAACTAAATATATTTATGCGATAATACTTGACTTAAGAGAATGTAGAACAACCCAATATCATATCGAATTAAACTTTATGAAATGTGTACAAAAATGCAAAAAGGAAATTAGAATCAAGAGACGTTTATATTTTAATTATAATTTTGCGAATTCTTTTTATGATTTATATTATATTTTAATTATAATTTTACGAATTCTTTTTATGATTTATATTATATTTTAATTATAATTTTACGAATTCTTTTTATGATTTATACTATATTTTCAGTAAATATTCTACTTTTTCCCATTCACAACAAATTATTTTACTTTGTTAAAATGAAATAGATCCGGAAATTTCACATTGCTAAAATATCGGCTATAATTCTAAATAATACTTAATCCCTAATACGAATACAAAATCAAGAGAATTGTTATCCTAATTATTATAATCTCTTAATACATATGTACTCACTTTAAATAAGAATTATTTAATCATAAATCCAATTTTGGCTACATTATCATTTAGAAATCGAAACGAGCAGAAAATTGAAAAGATTAACGGAAAGCTTCTGAGATTACTTTTTTAATTTGAGCAGACGAGCTTTGTCTTTCCTATCCGGTTATGTTTGTCTCAAGACAACATCTCTGAGCAGCAGCTCTGTTTGCTTTAGCTCACATTCAAACCAATATGAGTAGCAACGTTGGTCCCAAAAGATGGTCGGTTCAGTTAGACATAGTTTGAACCGGCATTTTTTACAGAAAATTCGAAAGATCCACGTGTTCAAACCCACCTATAAGTTTTGATCAACGACAAAGTTTACATTATTCTCTTGCAAAAAAATTGCAGGATAAATTTGGCATTAAATTACGATAGTTTTGTTGAATTCGGTTTCTATGCTCACAGTATACTCATTCCTTACTTTTGGACTCATATTAACACTTGGAACATTACGCTGTTTTCCATACAGTTTAATAAGCAAAGTTAGTCAAAACATTCATTTAAAAAAATTGTGATTGGTTTTAACGAGCGTAACAATGATTTCTAGCAGTCCCAACGGTTGTGTGGCTAAATGTTTATACACATATATTCGGTTAAATCATGTTTAAGATATTAGAAACACAAAAAACAGAAAAATGGTTCAACCCATTATCGAAAATATGGTGAAGCATTTTACCACATAGCTACTAGGAAACTTTTTTTTGTGAAACCTAGCGCGAAATTTGTAACTGTGAGAAGTTTACTGTATCTGCAGAGAAGATTACAACCTTTTGTGTAGTGATTGGCTGGAATTAAAAGCATGTTGGGAAGATCCTCATGCAATGATTATTTTACCAGTCATTTCAGAATGAAAATTTATTACACATTAAAATTTTATTTGGTTAAAACGCAGACATTCAGAGGACTACAAGGTAAATGTGTTTTCTTTTACCAAAACTGGTACATACATTATGGCATCGAGTGGCGATGGTTTCAACATTTATTTTAAATCAGCATGAAGATGACTCCTTTAAAAGTTAATTATTTCAGCCTGTGATTATTTAATGAAAAACAAAATATTTAACAAATGTTTAAAAAGTTAGGTAATATGCAACCGAATTGTTTTAGGAGATCAGTTTATGTTGTGGGGCGGGGGTGACAGTAGTGGCATCTTGAGAATTTAAAGTTAGCTTAAAGAACTATTTACAGCTCTTTCCTTGAAAATAAGTACCTTGTTGAAATATAAAAATATATTAGGATATAAATATTATGCAAAAATTAAACATCATGTCACTAATATAAGTACCGCATATTTAACACCAAGGAATTCAGATTATTCACTTATGGAAGAAACACAAACCTATAAATTTTTAAAAAAGGAGAACCTTCAAAGTAAAATACGACAACAGTTGAAATATTGTCAACTGTTATTGGGTTTAATATATTAGGTTTCAACAAAAATATTGACACAATTAGCATATCTTAAATATTTTTCACATTTCTCATAACTATCTCATTCTCTTAAAACAAAAGAGTGAAATCTACTCCAGTAGGAGAAGTGCATTTTCGACACTGGAAAGGAGTGAATATTAACTCAGACGGAATTAAAATCACTCGTTTGGAGTGATCCTGTCGGAGGTTTAACACACAAAGGATATACTTCTCTAGGAGAAGTGCATTTTCTAGACTGGAGGAGTGAAAATTAACTCAGACTGAGTTAAAATCGCTCGTTCGTTTTAAGAGTGTACTACAAAATTTTCCAATTCTCCAATGTATCTCAAGAAATCGGTTTAATATTTCTATTCTCACTATTAACATACTCTTATTGTCTTTTTCCATAGGTTTTTAATATTATAAATTTTCTCTTCCTCTGCTTGTAAAAAAAATTTGTGACATTTTATAGTTACAATTCTATGAAACCAACATTACGTATGTTGGAACTCTTGTACAGCGGTTAGCACGGTAGAGAGAAATAAGCATGCAGGCAAATCCGTATGCAGGGGGAAATGTCCTGTATTCTAGTTTCGCAGCCGTTTTCTCACGTCTTGCCGCTATTCTCAAAGATGTTTTCGCTGCCGTTGAGGTTTGAGCATTTCGTATTAAAACAAAGGATGTATTCGTGTCAGCGAGTTTAAATATGGGGCGTTTGACGCACAAGTGGAATAAGTTAAAGGCATAAAATATGAGTTTTATTAACCCTAGAAGCACAAACCTGTTTTTTTATCTATAAACTAAAAGGGGTAAATGTTAGCTAATAGCGTAGTTTGCGTGTAAAATATTGTTGTTGAAAACAGTAATTTTACTCATTTAGTACATTATTAGTTTGATTTTTCATGCCAGATAATTTTGATTATAAATTATTAAGTCGATATTGTCACTGATCACCCAAGAAACTAGTTCAAATATGGTTGGAATATCTACCTTGATTTGTAGTTATATTGTAAATATTTATTTTTAGATTTCACATTCAATGCCAACTCGAGGAACCTAAAATATTTTCATTTAGTTTTGTGTTACAGACTATATACGAGCCAATATAATGTATCTCTTTTGTGAATATTGATTGATAACTTTTCTCCAATCTTCCTCAGTCATTTATGTTTTGGTGGATTGACGTCGCACTAGAGCTACACGAAGGCTATGTGTGTTACTCAGTAAGGATTCTTAAAAATGCCACTTTTAAAGCGGAAAATGTGTTTTTAATTACTAGCAAAATATAAGTTTTTTTGGAATTCTACCCTAATTTAAGGTTTCCTTGTATTGCAAAAAATAAGATCTTGTGTTTCAAAACATACTTGAATTTTAATAATTGTTAATATATTTAGAAACAAATGTAATAAAGAGAGTTGCTAAGGAGGTGGAATAAATCAATAATGAACTGTTGTCAATAAGTTGAATTTTTTACCATACCATTACTTTTATTTTTAATACGATGCTTTATATTCTTTGCAAATTTATATTTCGATATGAAAACTAGAGCGTATATTAAGATAAAATACTTTGATGCATTTGCAAGTAAATACTAATTTAGTTGAAGGAAATCAAAATTTTGAATAATTTTAAATATTTACAAAAAAAATTAAAATATATAAAGCCCCAAACTAAATAAGCAATCAAACCCCTAAAAATAACTCTTTAAACCATATTTTAATCTTTCATCCTATTAAAATATCACGTATAAAAATATGCATTAGTTTAAGAACGATGCGTGCTCCAAGTATTTCAATTTTGGTGTTTGGTAGAATTTTCGGCTTGAAAATTTCTCTAATAAAATATTTCTTTTTCCTCGCAAAGGGGGCCATTTGACTAAGTACTTTTCGGATAGTAACCTACCGAAAAGCGATTTTCCAATGCTCGCGCTTCCGAATTTCAAAATGTTCGCCTCCAGATTTTGAAATATACTTGGTTCTCACTTGGCTGACTTTGAATTAGACACCTTTATTATAGGGGGCTTCTTCTTCATTGCGCTTATTCTTGGACTGGCAGTATGTATAAAGGCTTAGTACTTACCTTTCATCTGGGTTAATATCTGTTTGCATATGCTTTGTTTATGGTTAACTATTTATTTGTTGTTTTTCTGATTTAGTTAAAAAAATGCGTAGGAATCAAATTTATTATTTCACTGGTTATACGCAGTTACAATATGAAGGTTTAGTTCTTATATTTTATATGTGTTAAAATGTATAGTTATATAACGAGATGAACTTCAATTTTTTTACGAAAATATTAATTTGAAAATATATATTAATTTTGTTTTTAAACCTTTATCAATCAAATAAATGAATGATTTAAAGCTAAATGCTTTTAAAATCCAAATAAAAACTTTTTAAATACCAGTTAAAAAAACATTATAACAACGAAACGCTATGTGTTAGTCTTTCAAATTGCAATTAATTAACTGTATTTTTTTTTAAATTCATTTTCTGTTACATACTCATTTACAATAATAATGTTTTAATTCAATCGATTCAATTAATTGAAAGTTACCCTTTTAATTTTTAGGCTTCTAAATATAATATACAGTTTGTCTGTAGAAGAATGTTAGAGTTTTAATAGTATATTACAGTAGTTCTTTATACTAAATATAACAAATCGTATATGAAGTTGAATTAAAATAACCTCGTTTTTCCTATAAGTGCTCAATGGGTGCGTCTGGATACGGCACACATCTAAACGAAAATGCAATTCTTCCCACACAGCCTGTAGCAAGTCCGTAGAAATGGAAGCAAGTAATAAATAGACGACACTGCAACTGCGAAAACGATTAGCGGTACAAGTGCATGCGCTTATCTGAAAGTGATGGAGTTAAGTCTTTATTCGTCACCTTCAACCACAACTGTCGAACGATTACAGCTAACCATTTGAAACTCAGACGTTCTTTTACGGACACCCTGTATATTTACTTGCACAAACTTTAAAAAAATATTAATATCTAAAACAATCTTAATACATAAAGCAGGAGGAACGTTAATCAAACCTATAACTGTTAATTTACCTAATGTAACTCCAATTAAACCAATAGCTATTCTAGTGCGACGATAATTCAAACTAACCTAACCAATAAAACCTATATCGCCTTAAACAAAACAACAACAAAAAACATGTCAATCTTAAAATATTTCACAACTAAAAACCCAGAACTCTTTCAAACTTTTTTTAGTGTTCCTAATCATTTGACGTTAGAGGAACGACGAAGATATTTTCTATTTTACGCCGAAGTCTACTCCCCAAGTTTAGGCCGCTTTGTAGCTGGCAAGTACAGTGTGGCTCTCTATCGCTCAAGTATGACACTACAAGGGAATGATAAACCAGACTGACAGAAAGCAAGCGATGCTTGAATCGCATCATGAATATATCGAAAAGCTGCAAAAACTCGCCAGGAATATTTCTGTCGTAGTCGGGGACTTTGGTTTCTACAGTAGAGCTTTAAAGTACACAGTAAAGGGAAAAGAGGGTTTTTTTGTGGGTTTGTAAAAGAAATTCTCTGGATCTTGAAATATTAAACTTGATATAGGGCGCGAATGAAAACCGCAATATTTAGATTTAGAATTTTGCTTTTATAAACAATTAAATGGACTAGTGTATGTTATTATGGCAGATTACACAATTATTTTTAGGTTAGTTGGTTAAGTTGTTTCTTAATTTAAAAAAAGTGTTTTTTAGGTAAGTTAGAGAATTCTTCTTTTAAAAAAACAGGACTAAGAGAAAATTGAATGAGGTATGTATTTTTAAGTAAGCTAAAATGTATTGTTATTTCAAATACATATATATTTCTAAATAGTTTTAATTTATATGTAGGTAAAGTTAGTGTAATATAAAATCATTAAGCGTTGATTAAAAAAAAGTTTTTTTTAATAATGAATATTAGCTTGTAAGCTATTTATATTTAATTTATCCTACGACATGATAGTTTTACTACAATTTTTATTGTCATTTTTAAAGAAAGTGAATTTAGGGTTAAAGATGTTAATTGTTTTGAAGAAACTTGGCGACTACACATAAATTAAAAAGTTTCCCAACATAGCAAAAACAGGGGAATGTAGGTTGCATTCGGCAATAATCTAGCAACCAGTTTTGTTATAACTGGATCCCACGTTGTCGTGAATGGACTGTATAGATTTTGGTTAGCTAATGCTCCGAAATATTTAGTGAATGAAATACGTCGTGGCGAAATCTCAACCCTTTATAAATCTGTGGGAAGTATACTTTCCAGCAACTTCATCAATTTTGATTAGTGCTGCCATCTCCTGATAAATTCAGAAAGCCCAAAAAATACTAATGCAGGATTCCTATTAACGCTACGTTTGAATAGCTTCCAGCGGGCGACGGGAAGCATACTTCCACCTTTTCTTAATAATCAAAACTAATTTTAGGTAATGAGCTAAATGAATTTCTTTTTATAAATCAATTTCAATCCCAGAAATACTTTAACGTAACATTACTAGAAAAAAAATGGCATTATAAAGGGTTGAAATGAGTCTTTGGATTTTCCGGAAGAAATCCGTTTTCGAACCACCAAAAAACTTTTAGCCAGAATTTTTTTAAAGTTTAGTTTGAAATAGTGACGTCAGTCTCCTTATAAGTTTGCAACAAAAGAATACAGAAAGTTATAACTAGGCACACATGTGTCGGCTTGACTGTGGTTCTAAATTCTAATGCCGTCTGTAATATCCCTCGGGAAGCTCTATAGTGCTAAAAAAAATTCTACTCAACTATAACTGGTCAATTCTTCATGTGAGTCTCACGAATTTTTTTGATGATAATTTCAAAGCTCTACGGGGCTAGTAGTTACGGATATTTGTGGATTTTACATACAAACTTTATGACTTATAGTTAAGATAGAAAATATTTTTGAGTAAAAATTTATTTCAATTTTGGAAAACAATGTTTATTATTAAACTAATCTTTTTCTTTACGAAAAAAATCCTAACATATGTTAATCTTTTTGCGAGTTTATTGTCTAAAAAACTGGTAAAAATGTATTGCTATAAATTATTCATTTAAACCCGAATAAGACACGAATTTTGCAACACAAAAATGAAAATACATTCCTCTTAATATACATGGCTTTATTTTTATAAATTGAAAAATCTACTTTAAAAGAGCTGCCTATGCTTCCATTGCAAAAATTGAATTTTCATCACAAATACTAGCCGCTGCTGTATCTATAAAATGCCTGCGTTTTTTTAAATGCTCAGGGCAAAAGACGAAGTTCTTCGTTTATGACTCTGTGTCACGCAAAGGAGCATCGCTACTCCAGGTTGTTGCTTCGGATCAATAAATAGTTCTGAGCGCTGATGTGCTCAAAGATTTAAATGCAATGTTAACTCGCTCTCCCCAGCCTTCGCTGGAGATCTCGGATGTTTTGATCTGGGCGAATGCCAGATCGAATAACTCTTTTACCGATAAGTTTAACAAAAAGTTTTTGGAATAGTCTAGCTTTCATTTGTACGTGATCTGGTATTTGGTAGCGATTTCGGCCGTCTATTATCTGTTCTTTGTCAAATGTCCTGTCGACTCTGTTAGTTTGTGTTGTGTGCCAGTTCAAATTCTGCTCTCATTAACTATATAACTACGTTTTTCTTATCTGAAAGGTATTTTTATTGGTTTTGACTTGGTACAAACTCCGATTAGTCATTAATAATATAACTGTTAGAGCTACGTAAGTTTACCAAACCGAACCACACACATATTTGTTACATTTATACATCCTTCCTAATAAACATGAAGGGTGAAGCTGGAGAGAAAACTCATATTATCTAAAATATAACTAAGATATGGGTGCCGGACTCTTCATTTTTTATTTCGTTTAATGAATTTACTATTATAAAAAGTCTCCATAATGAAGGAGCAGACCACCTATATCTTATTTATACTTTTTTTTAAATCAAGTTTTATAACTATTCACTTCGTATTTAAAATTCTGTAATATTGACTACTTACTAGCAATTGAAAAGCATGAACTGAAGGGTTTTAAGTACTTTTGACTAAAGTTAGATTTAACATGAGCCAGAAACCTGTACATATATAATTTAAATGTGAACAAATATATATATACGTATATGCAAATATCTATTTTAATGTGCACAAATGTATATATTATACTAATATACCTTTTAATACTTTTGTTTACAGGATTTGATAGTTCAAAACAAGTGTGCTGCATCTATTCTGAAGACCTTACAACAAACGGGAAAATGTCTTACGAATTAGTACTGTTAGATTTCTTTACCATTCTTTATTAAACATTTAAATCGTAAATGTACAGACTAATAAAAATTTACAGTGATAACTACTTAAGAACATTGCTTTGAATAGTTGTACCATCGAAAACCACTACCTTGCGACCATAGTTATCAGGTTCAAATCATCAAATTAGTTACACATGGAAAGACTTCGCCAAGAGAGAATAATGTATAGCTTTTTAATTGCATAATTCGAAGGTAAACTTTAAAACATCTTCAAGAAAAATATTGAATAATGAATTCACGAAAAAATTAAAATAAGTTATGTAATTCTGAAATTTAATATATTTAGTCAAATTAAATATTTCTAAGCAAACATTGAAGTAATTTATTTGAAAAGGGGTTAACTGCATTTACCACGTAAAACTGTATGTTTTATTTTATTGTATTCTAAGCTAAATTAATATGCTGTAAATTTCGCTCATTTAACTTTATGCAAAACTAGTTTTAAAATATTTATTCCATACTTTCAAATCTGTCACAAATAAATGCATATGTCTACTTATACGCTTACCCCTTTCACAGGGCCCATTTTAGACACGATCTTCCTAATTAAATACACCTGGATCGTTCTCATAGCTAGGCCATTAAATAAACATCTTGAAAAGAGCGGGCAAAAGTAATTGTGGAATTCCTGTTAGCCTATTTAATAGCATAGTAATAATTTGTTATTACCTCCTTGTTAAAACATGATAAAATATAAGAACCCTTATATAAAACTATCGTTAATAATTAATATTAAAAGACAGTATGGCGTGTTAATTGAGATATTGCTTAGGGTCTTTTTTTTTTCATGAATCATCAGCTAAATCACATTATTGTGTTTCATGCACCAATTAAATAAGATTTATATAATGCCCCGAGGGGACTTAATGTCATAAAAATTTATGCTGAATGCTTTTGTTGATCGGTAATTGTTTATAAGATATTATTTTAATTAAAATACTTAAATTATAGATGAGAAGATAAAGATTGAATTCAGGTGTATCACAATTTTCTATATCTTTTGTGGTTATTACTTAGTAGTAAAACATATCTATTGTGTATTGTGTTTATAGAACAAAAATGGTTTATTCTGAGTAGTTTATTTTTTATTTTTCGGCAAATGTAAATGTATTTTCGGAAAAGTGTTATATGTAATCGAATTGATAAAAATTGAAAATGCATTCTTTAATCTCTATATAATATAAAATTGTAATTGTCGTACGCTTGAAAGCCACGTGACTTACACGGCTTCAGCCAATCAGAAACGTCAGAAACGCGGAAAGTAAGTGTGGCCGGTGTGCTTGTTTTGTGCCAGGGCTGCTTCAGGTTGCATTCCGTGTCTTTGGTCGAGAAAGTTTCTTAGCGCTAGAGCTACGTGATGCCCTAGGGCAGTCCCACGGAAGCTAGCTTATGTTTCAACTATTGGCATCGGTCTTGAGATTCCGGCCACGGATCGTAAAAACCATAATGGGGCCCGGATGGCCGAGTGGTAAGCATCGCAGGCCAGCAGTCTGCGTGCTGTAACGGGCGCGGGTTCGATTCCCGCCTCCGCCCTGGGTGTATTTCCTCTCTTTGTGACAGTAAAAAATCTTTCTGTGTCTGTCTTACTTGACGAAGACTTATAAGCGACTCACTGAGCAAGCACACAAGTCGGAATATATATGTAAAATACCCCCCCCCCCTACCCGTAAAAACCATAGAGTTAGGAAAGAGAATAGATCGGTCTATACGTATGTGTGCAGTAGCGCAGAAAAGAAGCAGGCTGGAGCGGTGCATCTTGGGATACTCAGTGACAGTTTCCATAGTTTCGACTACTATGTTATGCGCGGTAGCTGAAAAAACTGCTAAAGCGGTGCATCTTGGGCTACCTCAGTGCCGGTTTGTTATGAGCAGTAGCTCGAAAAACCTGACAACCTTGCTTCAATAAATTTGAATTGATAGACCCAAAGACATTAAATAGAATGGACTGCGCTTCAATAGTAAAGCAGCTTAGGGATGGAAAACTGAAACCGTTTTTTTAAACCGGTATTTTGGCCCCGGTTTTGACAGAAAAAAAAGTTTTTTATAAGGCCGGTCTGAACCGGAATCCGGTTTTTTAGGGAAAAAACCGACGGAAACTCTTTTTTTCTCAAAAACCCTTTGCAAATTAGCATTATGTCCTAAACATCACAAATCGCCAAAAGGTGAAAGGTTGCTACATATGGCAACTTAACGTTACCGTTGCGTTACGAACTATTCGATATTGTCGCCAGACCTGAATATCAGCTGGCCAGTCGAAGTAGCGACTTGCAGCTATTTCCAAGTCACGTGGGTTTCTAACAATCACAGTCGCTTGGTGTTTTTTTTTAATGTTTTGCAGACGATCTTTTGGGCAAATTTCTGATTTTTTCTTCTGGCTTTTATAATAAATATTTAATTACATTCTTTTAATCTCTGAGCATGTAAACAATCGTGAATGTCTTAATTCAGTAACGTTTTGTGCAATATGCCAAATGCTTGTGCAATTCCTAATTGTAAAGAGAGGTATAAAAAAAGGATTTGTCACACACCCCTTCACAAGTAAAATTTATATAGTTCTGCATACTTTTAGTAATTGCGTTCTTTATAAACTATACTTTCTATCGAGGGAATTCATTCTAAAAGCTCTTTTATACTGAAGAATCATATTCATGATTAAGTCAACGTTGTTAGAATTCTAATTATAATTAATCTTTTGGGCGGTAGCTGAAAAAATCTGCTAAAGCGGTGCATCTTGGGCTACCTCAGTGCCGGTTTGTTATGAGCAGTAGCTCGAAAAACCTGACAACCTTGCTTCAATAATTTTGAATTGATAGACCCAAAGACATTAAATAGAACGGACTGCGCTTCAATAGTAAAGCAGCTTAGGGATGGAAAACCAAGTCAGTTAAATTAATGGTCTGGAAATTGGCAGCTTAGAAGTAGAATATTTTTGGTACAATTTGGTAAAAAAAAACTGTTTTGCAATCGTAGTTTTTGAGTTATTTATATTTAACCCTTTCAGTCCCAGTGATGCCGTTTGGAATCATCACTTTCAATATTTTTTTCCAAATGTTTATGTCCCGTTATGACATCCTAACACACATCATTCGATTCCTCACACTTTGTTCTATAAGACAATATTTTATATTAATCTCAATAGAAGTCAGAACTACTATTTTTTTATTTATTTAGAAAAAAGCTAAGAAGCGTTTCACCTGATTTTTGAAAGTTCACTTCAGTTCCACATATTTAAAACACAATTAAAACTATTTCAGTTAAAATAATTACTATTTTTTTTTAATAATATGGTCAGATACCTTAAAATATATAACTCGAAGGGTTTTTAGGTAATATATATTTTTATTTTGTTTTTTCCACAGTAACACAATTTTGGCATCATTTCAAAAACCATATAAAACATTAAAGTGAATTTTTCTCTTATGGAACTCTTATTTTGACCTAAAATAAGCTTATTTTGTGAATATCAGATGCTTCTGTAGTGTAGTAAATTTTTGGGACTGAAAGGGTTAAAAAGTCGAACATTTGTTGAATTTGAAATATATTGATGAGTTTTAGAAAGCTGGGTATATTCCATGTGAAACAAAGGAAAAAACAATATTTCAAAAAGACCTATTTGATTTTTTTAATGCGCAGTCCTTCCTATTTAAATGTCTTTAGATCGACCCCTTTGTTCCTACTTCTTAACTCTATGGTAAAAACAGCCGAAGCCGATGCATCTTCCCTTTTTCGTCTGGCGCACTCTCCCCGCTGGTCGGGACCTTTTAACTAATATATGTTCCCGATTGTTCGAATTAATTTTTGCAGTATGAAATTAAAAATATTGAATTAGTAAACAGTGAATGAATCACAAATTCAGTTCTTTAAATGTTTTTTGTGAAGATAAAACGCACTGAGCCAATCGTGGTAACTAAATAAGCTTAAGAGTTTGACGTCATCGCATCGACCAATCAATTCGTCTTTAACTGGTAATGAATAATTTATGTTTAATGAGCATGAAGCATGTTTTATTCAATGCAGATTGTATAGATGAGTATTCCTGCATTGGCAGTACCCACTAATTAGTCTAAAATTTTTGTTTGCGGAGCAAACAAAGAGAAATTGCGTAGCAATTTTAGGGGGTTGTCGAGCGGAAGCAAGCAAGGGCGAAAATCCCTACCGGCCGCGAAGCGGTCAATGGAATTGCGCAGCGATTCCGGGGGGTTGGCGAGCGATAGCGAGCAGGGGGCGGAGCCCCCTAGTTAAACATAAAAGTATTCGACAGGCATTGAATACAATAAAAAAGTTCTTTACAAAATACTCACGAATATTTAGATTTAAAAACCTTTGAAAATTGGTTTTTAACATACATAGTTTAACGTACAATAATATAACAGTATATATAACACTTGGTTTTTCCGGAATTTGATAATGTTTTTGTAAAGATAGAATAAAAATAATATCAAGCACGCGTAAAATCATATTAAACATTTTAAACATTATAAAAATGTTGAAATTAAATTGCGTCAAAATGCTAGAAACAATGGATGTAAAAACAGTTTATTTTTAGAATTCATTCGAGTTTTGAAAAGTAATTTTTATTGAAATTTTGTTGTTTAGTATTTCTATTTTCTTATCAGGTAGAATTTATTGGTTTTTTTATGTCAGCCTTTAAAACTTCATATTGCTTTCTTGAAGTTTGGTAAATGTAAAAAAAATGGTAAACCGTGTTTTCGCTGAGATTTGATTTGAGATTTAGTTTTTCTTATTTAGATTTATTTTTGGAATAAAGATATTTTGCATAAGTATCGTGTTTCTTAAAAGAATATTCAATATTAATAAACTTGTTTAAAAGCATTTTATATCCTTACTGAATTCGACAATTTGTTTTGCATATTTTATTTTCTTATTTAAAATGGTAGAATGGAGAATTGTTATACCAAAATGAAGATTGTTTTTCATACAGTTATCTATGTTATAACGAATAGACATTTTAAATTACCCAGCACAAAGTATGTTATTGTTTATCAAAGTAAACGTTTGTTAGTATTTTATGTGATATAGTTTAATAAATTGTACATATTGTAATATTTGTGGATATTTGAAATGGTCGTTATTTAAATATGTTAAGTATCTACAATTTAAATTTTAACCTCTTTAGACGTTGTATACGGTATCGGTATGCAACATATTTTTTATAGAAACAAAACTTTAAAATAATTATTGTTAGCAATAAATTATTACTATAAAACAATCAATTATTCAATTGGTTGTTAGCATTAATTTTCATCAGTTTCTATTGCTCATTTTTAAAAGCAATTTGAAAAACAAATCTTACAGTAAATTTGATTCAGAGCTCTGTCATAATTCAAAATTCCCATTTTAACTTTGAAATTTAAAAAAAAAACTTTTTTAAACATGAAGTTAAATTTTATGTATGTAAAATGAAAATATAAATGTTTTACCTTACTAAGTAGGTCATAACGCAAAGGAAGTTTAAATACCCATTTCATAATATACAACAGAAAGAGAATACTAAATCCACGATTTTTTGCTTAGTATTTATTTTCACAGGTTGTAAAATTTGATAGAATTCAAACTATCGTTCTTTAGAATTTTTTTTTATTTAATTTAGTGTTTTAAAACTTCCTAGTTGGTTTTCGATAAGAATTTTTATACAATTTAAATGAATCGTATTTCAGAATTTCAATGATTTTTTTAAAAAAATCGTTCTCTTTAAATGGAAGGTCTAACTTGAGCATATTTAACAATGCTAAATTTGTGCTTTTGATTTAAAATAAATTTTTCCTAGCCATAAATGTTATACTGCAGAAAAAGATTTTTACACAACTCGAAGTATGTGTTAATAATATTTTTTATTAGGCGATTCTAAAGAAGGTAGATCCTCAGTAAAATATTTTGTTATAAATGTGTTATCATTAAAATAAAAATAAATTCTAAAATAATATAAAAGAGTAGAAAAAATAAAATATTTACTTCACACATTTTTTATATTCAAACAGGTACCTTAAGTAACTATCCTCAACGACTGGCGTAACCACTTAGTTTGTTATTTTATTTCCCGTTAAAGGAAATCTAAGGAATCTCGAATACAAAGGCTTCTGTTAACAAGGATATAGGGCGATAAACTACCGATGACATGGCCCGGGACAAATGAGAATAAATTGAACATAAGTGCGGCAATAACAAATTCAACGTGAACAAGTAGATTTTCTCAAATTCGTCGTTTCCTCGTTTCCGGGGGTGACTCGAAGGTGGGTTATTCCGCAATTGAC
This sequence comes from Hylyphantes graminicola, assembly GCA_023701765.1. Classification (NCBI taxonomy): domain Eukaryota; kingdom Metazoa; phylum Arthropoda; class Arachnida; order Araneae; family Linyphiidae; genus Hylyphantes; species Hylyphantes graminicola. The sequence goes on from CM043122.1 coordinate 32,632,398, forward strand.
CCGGCCCCTTCACTCATTGCGAGCCGAGCTATTTTTTACACCAAAAAAGGAAACCCAAATCAAGAATAATGGTCTAGAACCAGATGAAAATCGGGAGAAAAGGAAAAGGCAAAGAAAAATCTGGAAAAATACCACATCGCGGATAGACCTGGTATCTTTTATTCTTACCCCGGCTATTCTTTTTTCCTTGCCCAGAGAGAGATCCTTCGCAAAGTGCGAAGCTTTTCGGAAAATGGAAAAATAAGTGAGTCTTGTATCATATAGTCTTTGCTGACCAGTCACATGCGGAGAATCGTTTCCTTATGAAAGAAGCATTTTATTTTTTTCGGTAGGATTTTGTTTATAAAGATATATGGATAGATTGATGCATAGTTGTATTGCCGCTTATGTCTTATTTCTTGGAGTTTTATTTTTATTTTATGTGAGTTTATCTTTCTTAGTCTTTTTGTCCCCACACGCAAGATGAATTCCGGCTCGAAACAAGAACGAGATTTTTGTTTACAAACGATGCTTTCTAAAATCCACAAGGTTAGAGTTTCTTGTTCTGGTTTATAGAGATATCATAGAGATTTGTAGGGCTCAAGCAAATCCGGAGAAATAAAATGTATTATTTTCAAGTAGGTACTGTTATGTACCAATCAGTTTTCTTTAAAAAAATTATGCGTGAAAAAAATGTTTTAACAAGAACTCTATTAAAAAAAATAATCTTACATTCTAAAAGATTTGAAAGATTTAATATATAAAATAATTTTTTTAGTAAAGTAAAATGATTACAAGCAAATTTAAAAAATAATAATAAATTTAAGCATTGTAGTTTAAACGTTAAAGAATTCACAGGAATGTGTAATTCGCTTAAATTAAATAAGGTTTATTTATTGATTATTTCATGCTTCAATTAAAATTATCAATAACTTAACTTCCTACGTCACCAAGTAGTACGTTTTCATAAGACATGTTTCTGATAAGTTTTCTTAGATATGTCTTTATTTGTTTGGACAATATGACACCAATAAAAGTTTCCATAAAAATTACTTAATATTTTCATTAAGAAGCACAAAGTTTTGTTATCAAGTTTCTAAACAATAATACTGCTGATTTCATTGATTCACAAATTAAGAAGCATCTAAATCTCCTAAAAAGTTAATTGTTGCTACAAACTCAATCAATAGTAACCCATGAATCAGGAACAAAAAGTAATTTTCTCCCTAACTCCAAATAAAACAAAAAAAAAATCTTTATTATAAAAGGAAAGAAAATTAATGACATTCGCAAAAATCGCCTTAGAATGGGGAAATCCTAGAAGCCCCCGTGTAAAACTTTGTATCTACGCATGAGCGCTTGTGCTTTATATATTAGATTAAAAGTGACAAGGGGAAAAGGTACGGGCTTTTTGCTACTCAGGTTTCTTCCCAGTCCTCTTGAGTTGTCCTCAAGTCAAAAAGTTAAATAAAATTTGGTGACTTTCTTGGAAAAAGACAAAAAAAAACTTTTTGAGTTAGTATAATTATTTTCATCAGGTTGCTCATAAGTATACTGATGACTTCCCAGACTTAATATAGCTCTTCCACTAATACGTTTTGTAATGACAAAAGCAATCAAGTATTTTGTGCTGTAATTTACGTTTAATCCACATCGCTAAGAAAACAATGTCATCACTCTTTTGCTTTAATTTTCCCCTGATCGCCGCCGTTTTTGCATCTCCCCAGAAATAGTCACTCACTGCTTCCTTAATCTGTTGTAATTTCCCTTTTTTTTGCCCGTCGTCGTTTTGAGAGCATACCTTTATACAAATTAAAATGTTTTTCTAGTTTCAATTAGTTCTGCGTCATGGGCTTGCACTTATGAAGTTAACATTCCAGAAGAACTGAGAAAAAATGATATTGAAAACGAGTTTTTACCGTGTTGCATCTTTCCCCACTTTGATCCTTGGACTTTGGAAAAAATGTAATTGTACATGTTAAGCATATTTTGAAATTAGGGAATAGTTTTTGTAACACTTTTAAAAGGTATTTCAGTCTGAGTAATAAATAAATATGAGTGAATATATATTAACTACTTAGAATTCATAATATTAATAGCGTTTTATGTTCTGTATTAAATACTTCTTTAAGTTTAAAACAAGAAAAAGTCGCTAATAAGACATCAACTTTAAACAATTTTAAAATATCTGTGATAATAGTTTTCTTTATAAAAATAACTTTGTAAGAGTTTCAAGATATTTCAATATAGTTTTTTTAAAAAAATATTTCGAAATTAATGAAAGGCTCATTTTTATAACTAAAACTTTCAAGTTATGCAAGTGTTTTATGAAATAATATTATACTTTATTTATTCATTTTTATAATGTCTTTTTAAAAAACTAACATTAAAAATTAATATATCACAAAATATTTGGCCATTTTAACCAAATATCATTTATGAAAATTAATTTCTAACACGTCAAATTTGTGATTAATATAATACCCATTAATAAAATGTCTTTTTCTATTAAATACCATTATCATTAATTTAACGGTCACTCCTTAAGTATAAAATTAAAAATAAATCATGATTTCTTAAGCAACGCCTTAGGATACGTATAAAAACTACAAGTGTACAGTTAATAAGTTAACTGTTGAATACATCATAAATTTAAGTATATTTTCGGTTGTTATAGCATGTTATACTTAATTTTTTAAGAGTATTCTATGTATTTTCTAAATATTCCATGATCTAAAGTAAGCAGTATAAGGGCGTACATTACAAAAACCTATTTTTCCTGGTTTGGCGTGCCTCAAATCAAATTACATAATCTATACAAAGCGCAATTTTAGCGTTTCCACTCAGCTGTTGACTATTTGGTGGAAATTTTTGCTTTAAATTCTCTTTGGCATTTATTTGCCTTCAAAGGGTATCTTCGTATCCATAAAAATACAGGTTTCAAAATGATGGTTTTGGTAACTTGACATCAAAATTTTTCCTCAAAATAAGATTTACAGTAATTAACTATGATATAAAATATTACCTAGAGAAAACGTAGGAGTCAATTTGATTGTATTAAAATTTATCGATTAACTTTAAAAAATAAAAAGTCAATAATCATTATCAGAAAAAAACGAATATCCGATAACGAAAAATTATACCTAAGAAAAATTAATATACATGAACGTTATACACGGAACAATAAAAAGTTTATTTTTGAAACGTTATAAAATTTTACGTTACTTGTACCTTAATAAAATGCTATACAAAGCTTAACATTTTTAGAGTTTTATTTTAAGAAAGAAAGTTAACAGACATTAGATTTATGACTTATGACTTATGACTTCTTTGGTGGGGGGCAAGTTCGCCGAACACTGCGACCTTAGGTCTATTGTAGACATTAGATTTAAGGATAGACAGTATAACGAACAGTCAACACTCATATCAAAAATGGAAACAAATTAAGTTCACTCAAAAATTAATAATCAAACACTCACAGCTATTTGAACTAAAGCAAAAGGATTATACCATAATAATACAATCATATATTGGTTATAATTAAATCCGAATACAGTAATAACCTATTGTCTAGTTTGAGAAAGGATTAAAATTAGATTCTATCCGAAGTCGATGTAAGTAGGAAAATTAGAAATGTTTACTACTCAGCTTTATCTAAGAGCCACTTGATCTAAATCGTAAGATTATCTTGTTAGCTTACAAGAGTGGATATATCTGCACTTTACAGATTGCTTCGTAACATAATTGGTATTTTCTAAAGCACTGTTGTATTAATAAGATAGGAATATTTAGAGGACTGAATTCAGTATGATAGGTTATCGTGTTGCCATACTGTAATTCAATCTGATTAAAAAAGATTATGACTATGAAACATTAAGTGTTTATGCATTCAATTATTTCTAAAGAATTAAATGGGAAATTACAATCAAAATTTTTAACCTGAAAATGAGCGCCGTCTATAAAATTGAAAAATGAGTTCAATTTTTGTAAAACGCGTTAATTCAAATGTTTTAAGCCTAGATTAATTTTCTAGTCTACATATTAAAAGTCAATTAAATTTGGTTATTTGGTAACGAGGTAGATATTAAGCAATTAGATATTAATTTTATCGTCTAAGTTATTTCAAAAGATATAATTATGGATAGGTCATTCTTTTAAAGTGTGTATAGAAATTATTAACTGCCACGACTCTATTTTTTTTTAAAATCAATATGCTTCATGCTCCTTATATCAATATGTTGTTTTAAAATATTTATGTTACGATAAAAGTGATAAATCCGGTTATTATAAGTTTAAAATTATCACATAAACAATTATTAACATTTAATACGCCCAAGACTCATGAAATTATTAATTTTTTTAAAATTAAAGCTGTTCCTTCTTAATTAATTTCAGAAGTGTAATTTAAATGCTAATATGATAACTGTTAACATTAATTACGACAATATGTATATTAGGTGTATTTTCTGTACTTTTAGTAATTTGTTAAAACAAATTGCTTAAGGTTTCGGAAATTATGTGGGAGTGAGCTTTTTTACAGACATATATTAAATGAATAACATTTTAGAAATTTGTTAAATTAAAACAAATTTAAATACCATTTTCAGAAACTTTTTTTTTCCATAAATAAGGTTTAGAACTTCAAAAGTTCTTCTCTGGAAACCGCGAAGCTATGGGAAATATCAGGAAGCCTTTTTATCGACATATATTAGATGAATAACATTTCAGAAATTTGTAAAATTAAAACAAACTTTAATACAATTTTTAGAAACTTTTTATTCTATAAATAAGGTTTAGAACTTCAAAAGTTCCTTTCTGAAAACCGCGAAGCTATTGGAAATATCAATAAAAAACTCAACGCCTTTGAAATGCGGCCCCATTTTAAAAGTTTCGCAAAGATGAACACCTTCACTTCACTCGAATATGAAACTTAATGAAACAAAACTTTCCTCTAATTTTGAACATTTTGAATTTTCATTTCTCCACGGTTCTTTCGCAATCATGAAAGAATCCTGAGCTTCGAAATATTTGCGCTCGAAGAAAAATCAGGTGGCAAATTGCTTTTGTCGGAAGCCATGCTTAAGATTAAAACTGCTCCTTCATAATTGGATTTGTTCTGACAGTCGAGCTTTATCCACGTGACGTCAGCTGAAGCTACCCGTCTGTCCAAAGTTCTGCATTCATTCATTTGTTATCACTCGCGGGTTGCCTAAACTCGCGCCAAAAGTAACACTCGATCGCCAATACTTTTAAAAAATGAAATAGTGATGGTTTTTTTTATAGGTTTAACCCTTTCAGTCACAAAAATTTACTACACTACAGAAACATCTGATATTCACAAATTAAGCTTATTTTAGGTCAAAAATAAGAGTTTCATAAAAAAATAAAATTAATTAAAAATTTTTTTATGGTTTTTGAAATAATGCCGAAATTTTTTAACAGTGGAAAACAACAAAATAAAAAAATATATGTATAACCTAAAAACAATTCGAGTTATATATTTTTAGATATCTGAACACATATTATAAAAAAATAGTATTTTTTAAAACCGAAACAGTTTAAATTGTGTTTTAAATATGTGGAAATGAAGTGAACTTTTCAAAAATCTGGTGAAACGCTTGTTAGCTATTTTCTAAATAAAAAAAAATAGTAGTTCTGACTTCTATTGAGATTAATGTAAAATATTATCAAATAACATAGTGTGAAGAATCGAGTGATGTGTGTTTGGATGTCATAACGGGAGATAAACATTTGGGAAAAAATATTGAAAGTGATGATGCCAAATGGCATCACTGGGACTGAAAGGGTTAAGATAAGTAATCTACTAGGTTTAGGGTTAGATTAAATTATCGATGCACTAGAGCTACACGATGGTTATTTTTGATGGGCGTCGTGATTTAGAGCCACATTTAAGTGACGAGCCGACATCTGTGTTGTAATATATGAGGAAATGAACCAAAACCTTAACCCTCTAGTGCATACTGTTGCCATATGGCAACAAATAACATAATCCACTTTATTCTATTGAGTAGAGCTCCTTCTCGACATATCTGTGTTTTTATCTGTTACATTCCATTTGGAAGTTTTAGTTACTAATAACCCTCATAGAAGACATTGATGCTGTTTAAGGCATTTTTTCGATAAAACTTTAAAATGTAGTCTCATAAACTTAAATTAGAACCATCTGATGGCTGGTCTTAAAGGGTTAAAAAAGGCTTTATAGTTCTAGAGTGACGTCATTTAGCTAGATAACATACGGAATAAGAATTACATACGGATATAAGAATTGTCATTTCACTTATCAAATGATATATTTAAATATTTATAGTTTTTTTTTTATATGGAATATTAAATTCGGCAATACAACCAACCTAATTAAGCATAGTCAAACTATGAAATGGATTTGTAAAAAGAAATGACGTAAGTGTAGCTATGCAATGAAATTAAATATGATTGAAATTTCCAGTTTTAACAAAAGATTGCTATTAAAATTCAAAATATTTTTAATCAGTAATAAATATTCTGCGGAATATGAAAATTATTGAAATAACATGGGTGTAAAATCAACATTCCAAGATATAAAAATGACAATGCGTATATATTTAAAATAATTGAATTCATGTCTTCTCAAGGATAACACAAACAACACATAACTCCATTTCAAAGCGTTTTGTTTAACGTGGCTTAAAATAAAAATTTTATGTTAAATCAAAATCAATTTTAAATGCATTTTCTGGCATATTCAAAAGAAATTATTTTTATAAAATTTATTTTCCCCTGATATGCTATTATATGTTTTCGATTATGAAGTTCAAAAAAAAAAAAACTTATAAAATAATAAAGAATTTAAAAACCATGTATAATAGGAATGGAAGTAAAATATTTTCGAAAATAAATCGAAATACTTGAATGCTTTAAAGCTGCTCCATACATGTATTAAATGCAAATAGCTGCGCATCAATTATATTTTCATAAAATGATATAGTTAAGTGGTACGCACAAACTTTATCAAATAACTAATAAAATATTCGTATTTTTTTCTACAAAAGTCTTTATGGTTAATCCACATACTGGAAGAATGATTCAATGAAAGGTCATGTAATTCGCCAAAATGGCGATCATTTTTTCCACCCCCAACATGGCGGCCTTTCAATTCATCATAACATGACCGTTCCACCACAAAGCACAACATAGGGGGAACACAAAAAAAAAGATTTCTTCCCTTCTTCAATTTGTTTCTTTTCCCCGCGATTTCGGGCGGGCGGTCTAAGGAAAGATGAGGTGCTGTTAATTACTTGGAGCCCTGCATCTTGGATTAAAGAGCAATCACTGCGCGGATTCAAGCCCGGCGTTTTCTGTTACCCGGCCGCCTTTTATACTGCTCTTGGCTTACGACTCTTTGTTCATCAGACGTCGCTGGCAAATAGTTTTTGGAAAAAGAAGAAAGAGAAAAAAAATAAAGGTTTTTTTAGTGTGGTCAAAAGGTGTTGGGACTTGCTCACGCGGTCTTGGACTTAGGGAGAGAAGAATAAAAAGTAATATTCGGCTTTCCGGTAAGGCCGTCGGTAAAATCTTGGGTCTGTTTATTGATTTATTGAATGGGTAGATGGGTAAAAATTAAATGGGAAGTTTTTTTTTTTTAATTTAAAAAAAAAGATAAGCTGTGTTATCAAAAATCTCAGTGAGTAAAATTAAAGAAATTACTTCCATGCAGGCATAAGATCATGGGGTATGCACGACTGGGCAATGCTTCTATAACAGTGTTAAACTGAAATTTTACCTTTAAGTGTCACTTGCTTTGTCTTGTTGAATATAAAGAATAAATTGCGATATCACGTTTTAATAAATGTTTGTGTTTTGCCATGATTAAAAATCATAAATTTCTGTACTTTCTAAACATTAATGTTAAAAGTTTGCTTTTAAAAAAATAATTGATTTAAATGAGGAGTTACCTAGATACAAAATAGTAGTATTGAGAACATTTTTATATTTGATGGTTAGTGTAGAGTCTTGGTTGTCAATGATGTTATACTGTTCGTTGAATATTAGCCATGAAGTTGGAGGCGTATTTTTCTTACTTAAAATTTTTTAATGAAAGAAAATTTATATAATGTACTTTTAGTTTTTACTATGAAAGCGTGTTTAAAATGCTGAAGTTTTACTAAAACTAACCAGTAATTGAGTATTAACAAAATATGATAATGTGTATGTTTTTAATTTGGCATATTATATTTTCTTGTTAAGGCTTACTTTATCAATCCAAGAATTCCATAAATTGTTTTAAAATTCCTTTTTTTGGCATGCGGTTTTGTCTAATGGCATTTTGTCATGCTTTTTAAAGTTTTACACGTTTGGGTGGAAAAAAATCAAATTTTTCACTAAAAATACTCCTTCATATCACGCAGTAGAAATAAAATAGTTTAAGGGTATCATTTTAAATACCTTAGAGTATAAATTAAACAAATATATATTATGAATTTGAAATTTAAAATGCAACAAGCTATATACAACGCACAGCGTATGAAATTTAATTAAAACAGTTGGGACTACCACATTTTTTTACACTGCAATTAAAATGCTGCATTTAGTTACGCAACACTAAAAAATGACAAAATATAATCTTAAAAATTTTGGTTTTTATAAGAAGTTCGTTGTTACGTAAGAAAATACTAACGTACTTTTTTTCACTAACAAGAAGTAAAAGTAAGATTATATAAAATAAATAACATAACACAGTAGATAGCGAAATTGCTTACAAAGATTTTCATGATAAATTAGTCACCAAAAAATATAACGTCTATCATTGGAACTCAGTAAAAGAAACCACTCCTTTGAGTTTTTAAAATGAATTCTGCTGAATTAGCTTCTAAACATCTAACTAAAAAACAAGATTTACTATGAAAAACTGTTATTACTAGCTCTTAATCATGCATCAGATGGATGTATTGTATTGTATTAGCTCACATCCCAAGATTTATATATCTCGATATATTTTTTTAATAAAAAAGTATTTCGTACATTTTTATTTTTTTTAATCAACAAATCCACGTAGAAACATATTAGAGATTTCACTTTTGATTTCGGAAACAAATCGCTTGCATGTATTTTTTGTCGATAACCATTGTTATAAAAGTTTCCTGCGGATCTGTTTAAATATTCTTTTTATGCTAATTATCATCGAATATGGAAACTGAATAGTTCGTAATGAGAACAGGAGAAAGCGCTTGGCGGTTAGAAATTACTAATTAAGGATTATTTGGGCAATAAAAAGTAGGAGAATAAAATCTAGCAATGGTCTAGTTTTTCAAAAAAAATCATAAAAACTTGTATTTTTAATTAGATTAGTCACGATGATGAAGTACTAATTAATGTATTGTTTGAGGATCAGCCGATATCATTCCGCATTGTTCTGATTTATTTTAAATACCATACAAATTCCAATTAGTTTGTTTTCGAATTAATTTCTATAATTTTAGAATATATCCAAAACTTTAAATACATATTTATAATTAAACTTGGATTAAAATATTATTTAATTAATACAAGAATTTCAGATAATACGTATCCCTTCATGATTTGAAAATCCACCTAATTAAAGGTATAATTGTCAATTTTACCGTATTTCATTACCAAGTAAAGACGCACACATATGTCTGTATATAGATGTATGTATGTATGTATGAGTGTATATGTATCTGTGTATAAGCAGCATAGAAACAGTACTGTAGAATAGGTTAAAATCATAGAATGGTCATAGTTTTAATTATTTAAATACTTGTAAAATTTTTTATCGATTATTAATTATATTGATACTTTTATAATACCTCAAATTGGAGAGTTTAAAAACACATTTAAGGGTAATACAAATGCTTTTTTATTCAAGATTTTAAAAATAATGAAAATTTATAGGTTGGCGTTGAATAAGCTTTCTACTTTACGACAATGTAATTAACATAAATTTTGTATCACACACTTATATGCTTTTAAAATATTGAACATTGAAAAATTATGTGTAAGATGCTGCATGTTAAATGGGGTATTTTATCCGATAATAACCTAAAGTTAAATAAGTTTATCATAATCGCCTCATTTTATATAAACCTTACTCTGTTAAATCTTACGAGTGATTGTGTCAAGACTTTTTTAATATTTTTATAACGAGTATATATAGTTAAATAAATTTAATCTTTGTTAACTACATAAATCTCTTTCTAGTAAATAAATATTAGGACTTTATAAATGCTTTTAGGACCTACTAACCGTATGTTTAGTGATAAAACATTTTTTTAGTCTTCATTTTAATGATTTACTTATAATATGATATTAGTATTGTCAAATCTGTAACAATAATGCTTTTAAATGAATAAAATCTGTAGATAGTTTTGCAATGTAGGCTTTTTAAGAACTTGCAAATCTAATGAAAAATCTACAATTTCATTTTCACTCGCCGCTTCCCAGTTGTCGAAAATAGTTAAATATAGAAGATGAAACGTTCCTTAAAAACATAAAGCATATACGCCCCCTCTCCCTCCCCATAGTAAATTTCCTCTCCAAGAAAGAAATTTTTCTTTAAAAAAAATCTTTCTCCTGATGAATCCTAGCCAAACAATGTCCTTTTCAAATAAACTCCTCCAACTTTGACCGCGGAATCCTCTCTACAATTATACGCCTTTTAACAAAAGCACAGGGGTATTAACTTAATCCCACGGGATTAAGCCGAGCAGAAAGTAGGATTACGCCCGGCATCATAGCGCACCAATTTTACTTTCCAAACTTTAATTTTTGTTTCCGCCGTGATTGAAATTAAATTAGTCATGACGAAAACCTGGACTTGTAATCATTGTTGTAATCACCGGAAAAAGAAGGCGGCTGAAAATACGAACAACTTTTAAAAGAGTCATATTAATTTTTAAACAAGGTGTCCGTGTAATTACAAGTCATAACATTGATCTTCGGGTCGGGGAGAGAGTATACTTGTTTAGCTTTGAAACATTGATTTTTCTCAGTACATTTTCTATTAGTATCCTGCAAGTAATCGGATAAACAGTTAATAAAGAAAAGAGATTTTACTTCCCATTTTACTCTTTTAACGACGTCGTCGTTACAGGTATCTTTTAAACGATTTTATCAAGGTCTTAATGAAAATTTTGACAGAGAAAGACTTTTAAGGAAGAAATGACAGGAAAGAAAATTATTTTGAAGTAAGTCTTTAGAAAAGAGGATTTTCCGAATCCATCAAATTTTAAAGTATTTGTTCATAAATATAAAGTTTCTGTTTGATATTTTGATGCATGAAAGCGGTTAAATTTTCGAATAGTACAGGAAAGTAATAAATTTGAATAAGACATTAATTTTTTCTTATAATTAAAATGCCTATATTTATTTGATAGAAAATATTAAAAATTACAACATAACTTTTAATTATTTTAAAAGGATTGAGACACAATGTGAAAATGACTAGTGTTTAAGACATTATTGGAGAATTTTAGTTTTAAAATTTAATGGTAAAAAGCTCTAAAATTGAAAATCTACTGATAATTTTATTTTATATATTTCTATTGATCTTAAAAAGCAATTATTTAATTCAAAGTCACTATTTTATTTAAATATACCAAGAACAAATAGCTGTGCTATTTAAAGATTTGTGCTTGTTCGTATTAATTTACATTAAACAGATTTCGAAATATGCATTAAATTATCAGAAAATTTTTCAAGTAGAATATGAAACAAATCAATAAGAACAAGAATTTCATCCGATTTCAAAAATGTTTTAACGTTAACAATTTTATGTTTTAGTAGTAAAGTTTCGAATACAACCACTAAATTTTCCCTTTGTCTGCCGTATTAGCAATTTAATTAAACATTGCATTGTGCCCGAAAATAAGATAATTTATTAACTTTTTCGGATATTCCGAATTAAACCATTTACTTGTGCTGTTTAGTCTCATCCTTTACGGATATGCAAACCAAAACACTGCTAAATGGCAGCGGAATCAATTTTGCCCTCTATTATAAAATCAAAACTCTCAAATCCGAAACTTCACAGTGGAGGAATTTCTCATCCTTCGATGAGCTCAGGATTAATCTATTAAATGTTTGGGAATTGGCAGGTGGTGCCTAAAGTAGACCAGTCTTTGTATGCAGAAATTCACTCCGATTATCTTGCAGTAATCAATTTTCTATGTGGTCAATTAGAAGAAGCTACAGGAGTTAATATTGACGTTCAAATCATTTGCTATTGTAATAATCTATGTAGTAGCATGGATTTGAGGGAAAAGAATCAGTATTCTGTTTGGTACTGTTACTTATTTATTCCGATTTGTTTATGGTGTTGTTTAAGAACAGTTTGGCTGCATTCCCAGCAATTAATTATAAACACTCGCAAAATAATGAGTTATTAGAAGCTGGAAAAACAATACAAAAATTGAAAAGCTTTTTGTTGTGGTTTATAAATGAGAATACAAAAAGTGAAGTTTAAAAAAAAAGATTCTGGAATTATTTTCAATTGTTGGTATGTATAAATAAATTGCTTGATATATCTTTGAATTGTAGAAACTGCACTTTTGAGGTACATATAAAACATGTTAGTTATATTAAATACGATAACCTTTTTAAAATTGCAACCTATTTATATTCAAAGAATTTGGAATGAAAGTACGAATTTTATATTTCCGAAATGAAATCAGAATTTTTGAAAACAGTTTCTAAGGACTCTTGAATCTCTAAAATTACAATACCTGCTCAAACACCCCTCTAGCGAATGTGACTTGGAGTCAATATTTAAATGAGTTTGGACGTAAGTCTTTCCTGCGTTTGAGTTCTTCGACACAAGTTTTCATTGACTCGAAGATATTTGGAATTTGAACAAATTTTTCACGTCATTCAAGTCAAACGTGTTTATGTGAAGAAATAATCTGAAACTCCCCTGGGATAAGTGTTACCAAATCATATTACCAAAATATTAAAATTGTCATGAAATTTGAATAATTTTTTGTTAATGGGTATATACTACTATATATTTATATACAAAATTTATGTATAAGAGACATTATATTATTACTATATTTTAAAATAGACGTTGCTATGACTGTTATTTTCTCTCTCTCAGAATAACTATACATTTTAATTGAGTTTTCAAATATGATGTTTCCCACTATATTATTATATAGTGGTAAATCACATTATATTTAGAAAAAATATTTTCTATACATATTTACCGCCATTTTTACTCAATTAAATGCAGTAATAAAATGTATAAATTGAGTTTATTATATTTGCTGTTATATACTTTTTGATTGATTTGCATTTACGGATATTTCAATTTTGTAATTTATTTTAACTTGAAATATAATATTTGAACTGTACTGCTTATTTCATATTATTGAGTAGGAAACCATAGGATTTAAAAAAAAAAATATCCACCATTATGATAACAATAAGTATTTGCGGGTTAAAGAAATACAGTTAATTTCTTTTGTTTTCTGACTTTCATGAAAAGGCCTATTAGTGCCATCATAATACTGCGGACTACATGCGGTTGAATAAACGATGCAATGTCATTTTTAAAAATTAAATTTTGACGAAATGTTCCTTTTATTACGCTATTAAAGGAAAAGTACTTGTATACTTGAGAGTACGACCCTTCATAAAACTTAGCGCTTCTTCGAAAGACGTGCACTCCAAGGAAGTCGTAAATGTTATTTTAGTGTAATACAGAAAAACAAATAAATGGGTCTGAAGCCCATTACTGATTAAATACAAATTGACGAATTATAAGTAGGGTATATTTTCTAAAATACCCACACACTCTCTGAAGTAGACATTGGGTCCGTTCAGTTCTTTGGCGACTTTTGATAATGGTTAATTCAATTGGACAGAGTAAAAGGAAAGAAATGGTCGCCAAAGAAAGTGGCGGACCCTATATCCAAGTTATGCTTTGGAGTATTTAAGTTATGCAATTTCATCCTTAATTGACATTTTATGTGTGTTTTAAAATTTATAGATGAGATGAGTACAAACGGAAAACTAAAACAAAACAAATACAAATGTTAGACACAAAACAAACTTTTGTCGAACCATGTAAAAAAATAGATTTCATAACAAATAATTACAAATATAAAATTTTCAATGCTCTAAGTAGTGTATTGTAACTTTAGCACATTTATTTATAAAATTTTATTCATATCAAATTCATAAATCCTGGCCACGAAACAACTTACCATTCTGAGTTCAAATGTTAAGACGATTACATATAAATACACTGGCGGGGAAAAGCTATAGGACTGATACCGACAGTGGCCTTTATTGCTACGATTTGTTTTTGTTTTGTAATTTTTTTTCTTCGTTGGATAATCTTATAAGTGGTTTTCAAGGTGTGTTTCGGTAGGGAAGCAGAATTGGCTGCTCCAAGTAAGACCCTCCCAGTTGATTTTCCTTCTTACTTTTATGTTGTAGTAGGATGACAAAATTCTATCTCAATTGATTTCTAGTAAAGAATTCTACCCACGCTGTAAAATTTTATATAACTTATTGTGACGTTACTCCACAAAACTTGATTAAACTAGCTTTATGGAAATAGTATAATCTGTATTTTTTTCTATGAGGAAAATAAATTAGAATAGCTATTCAGTAACTGCGTCAGAAATGACCACATAAAAACTTACAATATTATTTTATTAAAAAGGTGCCTCTTGTAGACACTGTTTAAATTTGGTGGAAAGTTACTTCTTATAGGCATTTTCTACCATCAGTTTTCAGCCAAATTTATGGCGTAACACTACATCGAAAAATCGTAGGAGCCTTACATCCCACTCCTATTTTGGAATATAACTTTACTCCATGAAACTGGTGAAAACAATAAATATATTAAATGACTTTAGTAAAATAAATAGGACTTTAGTTTTCAGTGAAATTTCATAAAATGCATTTTAATAGCTAACGTGTAACCTTTCTGGTTTTTATTATGTTTTTGGTTCTTTAATTTGGTATTAGAAGGAAAAGGTAACATTAAATATGCAACAATTTAAAAAAAATCACATGCGTAACATTGGTTTTGGCCTGAAATGGTCTCGGTGTAATATTAAAATGAAAAACAAAATTGAAAAACCTAATTTTTCCTAGGTATCTTTATGCTAAAAGGTGTTTTTTAAACGTTTTTTTTTATCATGTAGTATGTATATGTAAGAATATATTCGTTGAGAAAGTATTGTTTACAATTATATGTAACCAAGTATTTGTTCTGCTAACTAAAATAAGGGGAAATAGAAAAGCTCCCGAGAAGTTCTCGGTTTTACGAGTGATACTTCAGCAAGCTTTTCTTCCGCTTGCATCAGCTAATGAAATGTGATTACAGGTATTTTCATTACGGGTTTTAGATGAAAACACGCTTGGAAATGAGACTTTGGTTAGAATTTTGAATTATTAACGCTTTTGCTTACTAGCTGGAAGAAACTTAACGATCGCAGTTTCATCTGAGTACATTTCGTTTATTTTTGTCAAGTAGTGTGCATCATATGACTCTTATATCCTAATTACAGTTAAGTGTTATTTAATTTTCAAAATGCATCAATTACTTTACATAAATAATTAGCATGGAATGTGACAAAAAAACTTTTAAAAACAAATCAGAAATAAATCCTTGTTTAAACTCGGATAAAAAATATTTAGTTTATATTTTATTTATTTTGGTATATAAGTACGTAGTAATTTAGTTCGAATTATTTAATTAGTCGTGAACTTTTAACAAGTTGCTACTCATATAAAGTTTAACATAAAAAAATTATTTAGTTTTAAAATGTATTCAACAAATAATTGTAACCCATAATGGTAATGTCAGATTTTGCATGCACAAACTCCCTCAGTGATGGGATTGTTCATACGGATAACGAGATAATTTAATAGTCTACCAACTAATTACAATGATCTACCCCTCCAGCTTCTTAGTCAAATCTCTCCAGGCGATAATTGATATGATGTTCAACATACGTATTTTTCTGAATAAAGTTATTATTGGAATATATAATAATATAATATGTACAGAAATGCTCATTGAATCTCACTATTTTTTGAACTCAATATAAGTATTTTAAATTACGTTTTTCATTGAATCTCGCTATTGTTTAAATTTAATATAAGTATTTTAAATTAAGTTTTTAATTGAACAAGTTTATTTTATTTGTAATTTTCGTATTCTTTCACATTGCCTGAAACGTGTCATTTTTATTATAAGAAATGTGCCATGACATAAAACAATTATGTTACTTTTTTATGTTTTCTAATTAATAAAAAATACTCAACAAAGTATTTAAAAAAAGAATTTGTAAAAATTTATTTATTTAAATATTTTATATCATGTTTAAATTTTTTATATGGGCGCAACCCGACCTTTACTTGTGTTGCGGTTGACTTTTCCCCACGTTCTTTTTACATTTACTATTAACAAGATATTAATTTTATTATATCAAACGTTTAATTAAATATAATTTTAAAAATCCCAATTTTTATAACATTTTCAGTATAAATGTCATACTGTTCATATGATATATTTCTTTAAGCATAAAACTAAAACATTTTCTTTATTTCAACTAAAGAGCTTTAACTGTTCTTACGGACGTATAAAATTAAACCCAAAGATTTCACCTTCCTTACGATTGACTTTTTCAACATGTCACTTCAACCCTTTATTGTCAAACACACCCATTTCAGAACAGCCCTTTACAATCAGGAACAAAGAAAAAAATCAACAATCCCGAGTTCTATAATTTACTTACCGACCCTTTTGAGTCTGTTCTGTATTGTTTATTCGCAACGACTACTATCTGCCCCGATTTACCCTACGGCTAATTCGGTATTAATCTTTCCGCCTCGCGTTTGCTTATTGAAAAGCCTGAATGTAGTGGAGCCGACTTAACAGCTGCTAATGTCAGTCTTGTGCATCTTAGTTACATCTCATTAGCAAGCTAATATGTCATATCGGTTTGCTAATGGCCGTTATCGAAATCCAATATTTCTCGACTCCGCGGAACGGGTGAAAAACTATAACTCAGGGTTTCAGGGATTGTAAAAACTTTTGTATGGATGTTTTATTGCTTTTTGAAACTTTATGGATATCTGTGTATGTTGAATATGTTTTTTAGATTAACAACCGGAACAACGTTAAATGTCAAATTTGGCTTATAAAAGCTTACTTCCACTGTAAATCAAAAAGAACATATTGTTTAAATTATTATTCAAATGGATATAAATTTATATTTCTTAAATCATTATTATATTAAAAAAATACTTATATTATTATCCTTTCATGAATGAATTTATGCATAGATCCATTTGGGTGCTGAATGCTATATTAAGAAACTATTTCAACTTCATATTATGTGTGGAGGAATTTTATAAAAAAGAATCAATTTAATATATCCTAAATATTAAACTTCTTTTAACTCACTAACATAAATATCTTTCTAAGCCCGTGTATGATAAAAAATAAATTAACTTTCTTAGATTGTGACTTCAAAAAATGTTAGCGGAAACAGCTGCAAGTTATCGATACCGTGCTCTCGTTTTCGAATGAAAATTTACTATCTTGTTGCTCAAGGAACCGAAACAAAAAATAATTTCCTATCTATATGCAGATCTAAACGATAGAAATTAACTCTCAGATTTGATTATCTAAATGCCCGCGTTTAATTAACAAGACTAATTTGCATAACTTGTATTTAATTTATCAACTTAATTTCTTTATTAAAGCAAGTATTCCATTAAAGGACCAAATTTTAAAATTCAATAATATTTCGTGGTCGTTTAATGTGTGCTTAAGTATTATTTTTACTTAAGTTAATTAAAAATATATATTTGTTTCGAATTTAAAGTTTTTGAAATTAACTTTTTTACAAATAGCTTAAAAATATACTCCTATTTAAATGTATTACTTCAAACCATATTTTAAAAATAGCAAAAACACTTATATAACGTCGCTTTAAAAAAAGATTATACTTCATGGTACTTATAATTAATGTTCGATGTAGATAATACAATTTCCCGGTTTTTTTTTATTAGAAACAAACTTAAAAAGGAAATTGACACAGCATCTGATTTAAAACTGTTTTTGTTGACACCTTACTGACTTGTATACTAAAACAATTTAACATTTAAATGAAAATGTTTAAATAAAATAGTGTCTCAAAGAAACAAATGTTTTCCTATTCTTCAAACAATATTAAAGAAACATACAAATAGCACTCGGATGCAATTTTTTATGCATTTGTACATTCATCTGAAAGCATTTGAGTTATGTTTTCTGGCACGGAACAATTTGTTTTGCTTTTCATCGTCTTTTCTACATCTGTGAGTAGTTGATGTTCGATGTATAAACACAAAACTCCGCATAAAGACTGTTGAACACACATCCAAACATGCATAAAAAGTCCTCACTTCCATAACCATGACAATGTTATCTAAATCCTAAATGCATGCGTTATAAATCACCAGAATATTTCTTTCCGCTGTTTGCGTAAGATTAACCCCCTCCCTGAAAAGAAAACTATATAGAGTACGCTCATATAAACACTCATACACGCAAAACCCGCGTATGTAATCTATATAAATGTATACGGTCCCATCTCCAAACACCGTAACGTAGTAACTCGTATACGCAACACGATTTTGAAAATATTTGCATTTGAGAGGACGAGAGCATGGGAGAAAGAACAGGCTCGCTGGTCTGGGGGAGACGTGTTGGAATTCCACGCGTCTACACCACCGACACTGCTCAAGACACTACTTTGACAAACATGCAAAGCCGGAATGTAGCATTTCGTGGACTCAAATCAAAAGGTTGCTTAGAACCCTCAAAAACTTGACGGAATCGTCTTCGTATTTTCAAATATATTTCTTTCTATAACCAATGGTACACGGTTTCAAATTAACACTTTTTCGGGACATTTTCGATGAAGAATCTAGGACGCTTCACGTCGATCTTGATAATTATGTTTTGATTTCCGATTCATTTATTGAGCAAAACATTTTCCTGGAAAATGCTCAAGAACTTGCTCAAATTGAACGAAGTACTTGATTATGTTGTTTGAAGGATATAAAGTTTGTCAGAAATAACAGCCTATTTATTTCGTCATCCGCATCATAGTTTTTCTCCTATTGTAACGACAACAACGTCAAGATTAAATAACTCTCCCTTTCTCGACCTGCATGGATCTTGAAAACTTTATGTTGCAAGTTGCAATAACACCTTCCTATCGTTTCATCTTATGACTGAACTTATATTATTATAGCCATGCTTACCACACTTGTGTGGCGTAGTGTAAAATTACGTCAACGTATGTAATCTACTTGTATGTAGCACTTTTGCATCTTGTTTCTCTAAAAGAAACCTCACAGTATTAGGCTCGAGTAAAATTATTTTGAAAACAAAATCTTGAAATGTAACTCGTGACACCTCACGTTTTTTTACTTGCATACAACAACTAAAGTTCATTTTATTAAAATAACCTATACAACTATGTATAATATGCATGTAAACACCTTTTTTATTACCAATCTGTCAAATACAGCATTATCAAACCCACAAGTTGAGTTATAAAATTTCACGGGGAGGGGGAAACACGTACTATGTGTTGGGGTTGGTGAATATCACGTGCTTTGTATGCCTCCCCTTTCAACTGAATCGAATCGAATAGGGAGGGGTAAAGTTGCGGCGAGCTCAAACGCTCTTTGACCTTTTTTTATGTATATCACTTTGCTACATTAATTCAGATTTCTCTTTACTTTGTATCCGGCGCTTCATTGTATTAGGAATGCATTCTCCCGTCAGTGTATGATGTCTATCTGTCAGAAGAGATACATTCACATTGGTTTCCCAAACGACGCCAACATTAATTTCGTGCATTAAGATTTCTTTACTTGGTATCCGGTGAATTAATGTTTCGGAAATGCATATTCCTCTGCCCTGCCAGGTATATTATTTCGATATGTCCACCTTATAAAAGTGTTATGATTTTTTAAATATGCCTGCATTTATTGTATACGTAAGTAATATCATCATATTATAGCGTTAAATTATTATTAGCATCGTTACTTTTTATTTCTCTATTCTGTAATGTTAGAGTTTTTGTTGTTGTTTTTCTGCAGATATTTAATTTTACTGTAATGTAAACAAATACTCTTATCAATGTGAAATTCATATCATTCCGCAGTGAACACTTGTTAAAAATTATATTATTAAAAATTATATTATTAAAATATTATATTATTAAAATATTATATTATTAAAATATTATATTACGCCATCAATTTGTATAAGCCACTTGCATTCCCTGCATTCTTCTTGTTCCAAAAGTAAGTCATTATAATTAGAAATATGAAATCATAAAAAATTATATTTATTGGTACAGTTTGAAAATTTTACTTTGGACTCATACAAATAAACATATAAAGTTAGTCATCATACAAATATTTGTGTTCTTTCTTTACTTTGACATAAAAAATTAAATTTTAATTAAATACTGACATTTTAATTATTTAAACTCTTGTGTAGACTTATACTCTCTTTATATTCAAATAAAGTATACAAAATAGTAAGTTTCCATCACGCATTATATTAATAAACAAAAAAAAATCTGCATGAAAAAAAGCAAGTAGCAAGACTTCACGCTACCTCAGGCACCAAAAAATACCTTTCAAAAACTTTTAAGTCAAATTTCATGTTCCATAACACTTTTCTCTCATTAATTTGCATACTTTTCCATATTTTCATGAACCTCTTTATGCGTCTCAAACATTTAAAACAATGGTGTGTCCCCAGCCTCATCTACATCACAATTACCTTGATTGTGGGTTATTCAGCAAGAAGAAAAACACAACCGAGTTAATTTGGAATGAAAGCGCGACTTAGTGGTTCTTGATAAACAGTTGTCGAATTTGCTCATTATCATTTGAAAATATATGCAAGAAAATGATTCAAGAGTAAAGAAATATTAACAAAAACATACCTTTTCTATTGGGATACATTGAATTGATGTCACCCGAGTATTCTTTACACAGCATTGCATATGAAGCTGGATGTTTACCAAACTTACATTTCATATCTACTTTTTAAAAGTTTAAAACGTTTTGTTTGTGAATGGAGATTCCAATAGCGAGTGTAAATATATGGAATTGTTGTTTTATACAAATAGGTAGGTATTTATTTAAAACTTGTTTCTCTATTAAATAAACTCTAAGACTTTTTTTAATGTTTTGTCTGCATTATCGAGATATCTGGAAGTATAAAAAAATTTAACTAAAAAGGAAATAGTTCCTTTGAAGTTAAAAATTCATTTAAATTTGTATTTTCAAGACTGAATCATTAGTACTTACAATAAAGTGTGAAAAAATTATTTATTTAAAAATATTGATTAGTATTCAACGCTTCTACAGTAAATCGTCGTACACACAATTTTATTTTGTCTCATGTAGTTTGTTAAAATTATAACTTTCAAAAAATAATAAAGATGCTTAAAATACATTCAGATAAATTTGATAGTATATACTACTTGCAATTATATCTAACTGTCATTTGCTACTTTACCTGCCACATTACCAGGACTTTAGACTAGAACTACAACTTTTTTGAATAAGCTATTACAAAGTCGTGTCTTTTTAATATTTTATTACACAACTTAGGTATACAAGTTATACTTGTTTCTTTATAGATAATATAAAACTAAACATTATTTAGAAAATTATCAGATATATGTTATGATAAAGTTATTACCTAAACTACATCATATATATTGATTAAGTATAAACGGAGCAAGCTTTTACAAATTTTTTAAGCATTTATATTTTGAAAAGATTTCTGTAAATTACTCTTTCAAAAATAATTTGACATTTCATATTCATTAACGCATTCGAAAATTTAATTGATCAAATCAGATATCAAAAAATTTCATATTAAACCGCATATTATTAAGTATTTCTACTCTAAAGAATTTCTAATCTAGTTTACCTTTTACGATTTTCAATTAAGCTTAGTTATTATCGAGCATTTTAATGATTAAAATTGCATTTTTAGTGAGAAGTACAGTGTCCACGACAAAGGAAGTTAGTCGATTTTATTCTAACAACGTGATCTAAAAAAATTACTTAGTTAAAAATACTCAAATGATCCATTCAAAATTGTAAGAATTCGTATATAATGTATCGAAAAAAATTACCTTCATGCATTACATAAATGTATCTGAAATATGCAATGCAGAATTCCTTGCTTCTGTAGAACAAGGGCCAAAGTCTAATATTATAGTTTAGGACTCCATCCATTTTCTACATCTATACAGAATTAGATCCACATAAAAAAGCGTATCAACCTCTCTTTCAAACAAGAGCAATCCAGAGGGCCTGGCCCTAAATGCATTGCCATAAAATAATGGCACATGAAAGATTTATCGGAGCAAGCAAAGCATCCAAAAGTACCTGAACCTACTTATTACTTATGTTCCCGAATAAAAACGCGCATGGACAAAGAGAAGTGTGAAGGGAGGCTAGGGGCAAAGTGACATGTAACGTTTTCCTGAATCCAAATGGGATGGGAGGAAAATGCAGGTGTAGGACAGGTAAGAATGAAAAGGTGGTTATCATTTTCTCCAGGTAGAGTATTACCTGGGTGAGATATCTGCAGAATACAGGCACATCACCGGAGTGGGCCTGGTCTGGAATTACCATTGGAACGTGGAAATGTCCCTTTGTGCTGGGTTGTTTTTCAGTGGGCTTTTTTAAGGGTGTTATTCCGTTATGTGCTTTTAAAAAGCTGGGTTTTTATGTGGTTTTCGAATTGGCCTGAATAACACTGAGTTTTGTAGGTGAAAAGAGTTAAGTGGGGATGTTTATTTTTTGTGAACTACAATATAAAATTAAATAAAGTTTCTATGATAATAATTTAAGCTAAGCTTATGGGTTATTAAACAAAGAGAAGTAAGTAAACTAAGATCATATGAAGTTAAATATTTTTAAACTAAAATTTTTAAACATATGTTAGGTTGAAAAGTATTAAAAAACATAATATTAACTACTTATAATATAAAATATTTTGAACAATCTATTTAAAAACTTACATCTACTTAATTATTAAATTAATGGTAAATTAAAAGAGAAATTTATATAAAATAGGTTTTAAAATGGTGATATGAGAAATATAAAATACTGATATGGTCACTAACTAATCAATCTTATTTATTTAAAAATTAGGGAGATGCGCGCATTTAGAGCCGCCTTGTGCCTAGTTTTACCGCTTTTAAATATTATAATTTTTCGTTCTAGGCGTTGTTACTTTTAAGTTCAAATATCAACCTCCAATTTATTTCATTAAACTCTCTTATAAGTCATTGATTTAAAAATCGCAACAAATTTAGTGTATTAAGAAATTTTTGGTCTGCAAAAGTAGTAAATATTTCTATGCTGCTAATGTTTTTTTCTTTTCATTTTACAAAAACAGAGTTCAATATATTTCATTTAACTATACTACATGGCGATTATGATTTTTCCAATTATAAGCTTGATGCGTTTTAGAAGATTACTGTGGTTAGTGTAGGTAATACTCTAATATAATTAAAATTTAAATTTTTACATAAAAATTGCTTTTAAAACTAGTTAATATGATGTTGCAGTAGTAGATGAAAACGAAGGAATGTGCCTATGATAGTTTAACAAACAACTTTGATAACAAAGCAAATATTTTGAAAAAAAAGTGTTTTTTCAGTAAATGAAAAATGTAATTGTAGTTAAATGTCCAAAATAATATTTGTGTTTATTTAAGAGTGACATTAGATAAAGCTCATAAAGCAGAAGCGTCTCAAATGTTGATTTTGAATAAGTTAGTAAAAATGACTTGCCAAAATTTAATATTTTATTGCCTATGAGAAAAAAAATTATTCCTGATTGATGAAAAGTACAAGTTAATGTTTAAATTTTGCTCATTGCTGAGTTAAAAGTACCTGTATCTAGATTTAAAAGCTTCTAGGCTTAAATACAATATACCTCTAGTATACCTTGGGTAAATTTAAAAATAATATAATACGTTTAAAATTATATTAACTCGTATTTCCCAAATTTATTATTTTTGGCTTATATTGATAACGGTATGTAATACCTGCAATGAAAAGGGATTGGTTTAATGATATCAGCTTAAAACTTACAATTAATTTTAAATCAGTTAATTTATAGGGATTTGGAAAATTCTAGTTCTAGGTACACGCATCCCTTCTTAGTAGTAAACGATAACAAAAACACTTAAAGTGTCCCAATGTTTACTCATTTCATACATAATAATGTTACAAAATGTACTATCAAGAAATATATTCGTGCATAATATAAGTAAAGGTTAATAATCTTCATGTGTTTTAACCAGAGGAAACTGCTTACCTTTTAATGCTACACACCTCCTTTATCATTTTTAAAACCTACTATCAAACATCTTAATTTTACATTACCTGCTTACATTCAGAACATCAATTTTGTAAGGATTTGTTATTATTAGAACATATTAGTCTAAAGCCTTAAACTTTAAGTCTTAGATAAATCTTCCTTGACATTATCAAGTCTAAGATTAATAATAATTACCTGTATTTAAGTGTTGAACAATATGCGTAGGATAGAAAATTAATGAAATTATACTAACTTACATATTAAACTTTTTTTAATGTTTAATATTTTGAAATAAAGATTATATTTTTTTTTGTAAGGATTCTATAAATTCGGTGTACAACTATCTATACAACTAGCATAAATTATATTAACATATTATGTTTTAATTCGGTAAACAAATTTATTTTAATGCTAAAATATAAGACTTGATAATGGATAGTATGCAATTAAGAATTAAGTGTTTGAATATTCTTCTCGAAACCAGAATCATAATAAACGAAACAAGTAATTATTTTCAAAATCCTTATCAAATCTTAAGAGGCATTTCTGTTTTTTTTATTAAAAACTAACAATTAGTGTTGGATAATTTCCTTTTCTAATGCAGAGTAATTTTACGTTTTCACTTATTCATAATTTGTACTCTTTTGCACATACTTCAATTTCAACCCTTACTCACAGCAATAATGATAAATCACTGAAATGACAACCATATATTGGTTATTCAAACTTGTTGGGAATATTTTGAACTACCGAGAGCATTAATCGAAAAAAAGTGTAATTGCATGAAGAGCTGTTAAAAATAAAACGTTTGAAAAGAATCGTATTTAAATTACTATATCAATAAATTATCTGTAAATAGATTTTTCAAATATTTTTCACGGTATCTGGCAGGGAACGAAACATATATAAGTATTGATTGTCTACAATAAATGTTGTGTAGAAAATTTAATGCAATAATTAAGGAACAAATATATTAATGTAACATACAATATTTTGCTATAACTTTTCAATATCTTTTTGAAATCTATGAATTATATTAAAAGTGTATGTAAGACATTTTGTAAGTTGGCAGGTAATAGTAGCATCAGACAGTTTGTTCAGTTACAATAACAATATAATTTGATAATATTCATCTAACGGTATAGGTAGGTGTGAGAGATGCTTGCTTTTATAAAACGTACAGAAATTAAATAAATATACAGTGAACAATATATTATTCATATAGGGAACACCCGTTTTAATAAGTTTTTTTAAAATATTTTTATAGTTGGATTTTGTTACAGTTTAATGTAGCATAGTAGTTTATGATTGAGTTTAGTTTTTGTAAGTGGATTTAACCCTCTGAAGGATAAATAAAATCGGCTGAAACGTAAACTTGTTTGCGCTGCGTTGTATTAAAATTTAAATATTTAACTGAATATTTTTAAAATTCCTAACATTCTATTTCAATAGCAGATACGTAATAAATAACTTTAGTCGATTAAAATTAACTCGTACTTAATTCAAATTCTGAAATTAAGTGAAATTTTAAAATTATGTGGAGTCGCTGGAAAACCTGATAGTCAAGTGACGGGTTTATACGTCTGTATCTCTCAGCACGTTTAAACCCAAACTTGGTTATTTTCATTCTTAAAACTTTCAGTCTTAAACCTTTTAACACTTTTAGTTTTTCACTAAAAATTTTTATAATGAGAAATTATTACAGATTACTTTTCCATAAGCGACGCATCAAATTATATTAAGTATCATACATCAAGGTGATAAAGAAAAGTTTGTTTCACGTTTTCTTTTATTTACTGAGGAAAAAACACACAGTTATTTACAATATTAGTTATTATATTTAATGATTAGTTAGTCTCAATTATAAGTAATTTTTATGACACTTCAATAGTTCTGTATTTTAAGAAGTTAGTCGGCACGTAACTTTATCTATAGCACATTTTCATTTGGATAATAAGTTTTAAGAATAAAACATATCATAAATCCCTTAATTGTTACCCAACATTGATCTAAAAGTGCGTGAACTGCTTGATTAAAATTACTTTAATTTTAACTATTAAGCATTTTATACGCACAAAAGTTGGTGCCTCCTATTGAATAAACAACAAAGGTGCATCTGAGTACGGAGCAAATTTATAAGCCAAAAGTTAAAATGTTTCACAGTAAACTTTAACAAAATATGCAAGGCAAAAAGTTAGTCAAATTGATAGGGAGTTCGAATAAATTGTTTTACTTTAGGAAAAATTATTTTTATTAATTTTAAATAATTCTTAGTAAATACCTGTTATCTTAAGTTAAAAAATCATTACATTTGTATAAATAGAAGCATCCGTACAAAAATAGTTTAGTACGAATAGGTAAATAACTATTTCAATATTTTCAGTAAAAACTATTTCTAAGTAACATTTAGCAATTACAAATAAAGAAATTTCAGCAAACATTATAAAAATTTATCAATTAATAAATTGCACAGAACAAAATTTGCTTAATCTTTTAAAGTTGGAGATAAATATGTTATCTATTGAAATATAAAATTATTCAAAGTTTTTTCAGAAGTACACAACTCCCTTTACAGAATAAGAAATACATCTGCAATACATTTTTTTGGACTTTGATAATTATGTAAGGAATAATAACTCTCATATTTTGTGTCAAAAGAACAATAAAACCTATGCTTAAAAAATCAATAGCTTTTAACCAAAAACATGTATTTCGTTAGTTATGTCTAGCAATAAACTTTCAATACCTAAAAGATTAAACTATTCTCCGAAAAAAAGCATTTGTTCTACACATTTTATTTCATTATTATATTTTATTGAAAAACAAATGAAATATAAAACATCGTAGACATTAAAATTAATCAAACTAAAAAAGTATCTCTAATACCTTTTTTAAAATTAAATAAACCTGCATCTTTAAAGAACCTAAACCTGATAATGATTTTTGCACTATTTTCCATTGGGAATTATTTAAATCTAATTATGATTAAACTTTAATATTTAATGAATCATAAAGAAATACGATATTCTCCTAA
This sequence comes from Hylyphantes graminicola, assembly GCA_023701765.1. NCBI lineage: Eukaryota > Metazoa > Arthropoda > Arachnida > Araneae > Linyphiidae > Hylyphantes > Hylyphantes graminicola. Next base: position 32,659,816 of record CM043122.1, read on the forward strand.
GCTTATCTATGCCTTGCAATATTAAATAAACTATAAGTACACATCTTGTGAAAACAACTAGATTATAAGTATTATTTTAAATATTAAAATATATAAATGGTTTGGAAATATTTTGTTCATTGGTTACACTAAAGAAGATAATTGTTTAATGTTAGATAATTAACACGTTAAGCACTAAATCAATAGTTCATATATATTTTCTTTTGGATAAATTCTTAATGAATGTTACATTTTAACGGATTTGTCTTTGTGTTTTTTACATATAATTTTACTAATCATACATAAATGTAAATTAAGGTATGGAGATAGATTTGTATAATGCATTTCGAAAGTAAATATATTAATTTTTTTTTTCATTTATCTTCTAGGGAAAAGTATTTTACTGAACTAAGGCATATTGGCCACTTAGCGAAACCTGTAAAATTAAAATTGTGCGCTTATACCTTTTTATAGTATCTTAAAGAATATATTTTCATGCATATTTCAGCATAAAAAATTAAGTTTTAAAGCATTTAAATATAAAAGTGTTTAGGAATTTTACACCTTAAGAATTTTCTCATTTACTTTCTAACCAAAAAGAAACTTTGCCTAACAACTATTGATTCGTCATAAGTTGACAAACTTACAAAAAAAAAAAAAAAAAAAACAGTTTTAACCAAGGTAATAATAAGTTAGGAAGTATATCCAAATTACATATAGCCATATACTTTTAATGCAAAGTGCTATAAAAATTAATATCTTAAAAATAAAATTTACTATTCTTAGTTTTTTTTTTCAATTTTACCTCTACAATTGTTAATATATTTTCGTTCAGAGCATTTTGGCAACGCCACTCTTCAAAAAAATAAAACATACTTATGGAAAAAAAAGTTTTTTTAAACATAGTTTCATTTGTAGTAAAGTTTATTAGCTTATAAATAACTGTTCATTTGGTCAAAAACTTGTGAAACTTTTACTATTTTCAGTACTATTTCACTCTTCAAAAAAATAAAACATACTTATGGGAAAAAAAGTTTAAAGTTTTTTCTAACATAGTTTCATTTGTAGAAAAGTTTATTGGCTTATAAATAACTGATCATTTGGTCATAAACTTGTGAAACTTTTACTATTTTCAATACTATTTCACTCTCAAGGGGGGAAATTCTTTGAAACGAGCATCTCTACACCTGCCGCCGCCGCTAGAAAACTCCTAACTACGAACTCCAAAGTTTCCCTTACCTCTTCTTCAGTACAGGTGTGAACCGAGTCCATGCTCTGGCTCAAAGTCAGGGGACTGTTGTTGCTGCTCGGGGTGGACATGCCTTCCCAACTCATATAAAACGATTCTGGTGGCCGAAGATCTCTTCCAAAAAGACTCGCCGCCCGAAATTCGCTCGATTCTTACTGTCTCTCAACCACGTGTTTCGATGCTCAGGACTGGATCAGGAGCGATGCGTGCGTGCTGCCCACCAACCAGAATCGAACTACGCGAACTTAGGTAGTGGAGGGATTGATAAAGCCTTTTCTCTTGCTCTCGTTTGCTCACGATAGAAACATCCCTTTTTCGGTGGCCAGATTTGGCGTGGGATCGCTGTTTACCTGTTCACCCTTGGCGGGGTTTGTCGAAGCGCTTCGAAACATGTTCCCCCTTCTCTCTTGCATATTAATCCGGGTCTTATTAAAATATTCACTAGAATTCTTTCGAGGGTAGGGGTATTTTGATTCTTGTTTTGGATACAAATAAAACACTTTTTTTAATAAAATGTCGAGATTTTATGTGTAATTATTGTTTTTGCAAGCGTGAATAACTGTGTGCTGAAATTAATTAGTTAAAATGCGGCATTTGTTTCTTCTACCATAGAAGGATAGGATATTCAGTAAAGAGTCGGGCATTGTACACTCGATAAAGATGTATAAATTTATTTTGTTAATAATTCCTTCATTACATTTATTTTATTATAATTTTTATTTGAAATTATACATTGATAAAGATGTATAAATTTATTTAGAAATTATTTGATAAAGTAGTAGTTAAAGAAATATAGATTAAAGCCAAACAAGTCCTAAGTTAAATTAAATACATTTTTATTACTAAGTTTAAAACAAATGCATTATTTCACAGCAAAAGTTTTTAGTTGAATTTGGACACGTCTCCAATTTCGTTTCTTAGATCCTCCATTTGAAAAAAGCTTCAAAAATTGCAATTAAAACAATATATTCATATTAAATTATAAATACGCAGAAAAACTACTCATTGTTTTCAGGAAAGTTCAGAGACAATAGCATTTATAGTATAAAATTAACTGAACGCATTTTAAACATAATTTTAGTATGGTTAAATTAAATTCATTTTATTTTTTGATGTTCACGTGTTTGATTAAAAATAAACTCTGTATTGGTATCTTTACTACAAGGCAACTTGCAAGTTACCTGTTTACGTTGGCGAGGTTTAGAAAGCGCTCTGGGTCATTGTGTGTTTTTCTACCCACTGTATTTTAATCCGACTCTTATTAAAATATTCACTAGAATTCTTTCGAGAGCCTGGGTATTTGTGTTCTCTGTTGGATACAAAGAAGTTTTTGTATAAAATATCAGAAAAGGGGTTTCTTGTTTCATTTTTTGTTTTGTTTTTACCTGCGCAAATGATTGTATGCTACAATTCCATGGGTATAATTTCTTTTCTTTTTTTTTGAGTGAATGCGTGAATATAAATTAAAATCTATGAAATTCCAATTCTATGAATGATTTTTCTCAGTTCAAATAGTATGATGACGCAATATTCTTATTATAAAAAATATTTCAATAATATTAGATACATTTCTGTATGCAAACAACGTATTTCATTCTTAACAGTTCTGAAAATTAGATACATAGCAACAATTTTCTTAAACCTGCACGTATATAATTGTATCATAATTCAGTTCCATCCTAAAAATATATTTATTTCATATTATTATGCAAAAATATTCTGTTCGTAAAAAGTGCATTTTACTTTCGGCTTTTTGAAATTACATTTGAATTAAGATGTGCACAAAAATTAGTTAACTAAATTTAAGTAATGCTAATTTGGGTATTTCGGTTTCGTTTAAAAAATGTACCTTGACTGTAATAAGGTCGAAATAAAAAATATATATTATTTACCTTATTTATAGTCTGAAGCCATTTTCTTTTAAAACTCACTTTAAATCGCTAGAGATTTAAATCGCAAGAGAGATTTTTGCGAAAAGTAGCCAAACCAACTTTTATATGAAATTGATGCGATAATTGCGGATATCTTTATAATTGGGATCTCGATATTATCTTAAAGGATTTGAAATAGCTAAAAATGTAATAACAATCTTATTAACTAACATTTTAATTATTTTACATCTTAAAGGGGATTTGAAATAGCTAAAAATATAATAACAATCTTATTAACTAACATTTTAATTATTTGAAGAAATATCAATAAATGAACGATTTGCGGGGGCTAAATATAAGTTAAAGGATGCGTTGCTTCACAAATAGTTGGGAACAGCGTTCTGATTTTGAAATTATGTGCTCTAAATCGCCACATAGCAAAATGGCAGACGCATTGTTATTATTCTATGCAGTTTTAGTGTAAAACTATTAAATTATTATCGAAGATGTGTAATGGGGTTTGTAGCTTCAGAAATAAATTGCTAACATTTCTATATTAGCCCTTTGAGGGATACTGATGTAAAAACCCGTCACCAGGCTGTCAGGTTTTCCAGCAAAACAAATTTGTTTTAAAAAAATTATAAATGTATTAATTTTTTAAGTTTAAAGCACGGAGGAACACTTTATAACCCTTTTCTACCAAAATACAATTTTTTTATTACATTTTCCGTTAAAAATTGTAATTTTAATATCATGCTGTGAAAACAAATTTACACTACAGCCAATTTGCTTATTCCTTTACAGATTTAGGCTTTAAATATCCAAAAAATACGGCGGCCGCATCGGTATTATTCAAGCAATCATGATAAAATATTTATCTGGGACGCTAAAATAATGCAATTGGATGTTTTCTTCAGATATTATTGGTAATAAGTTTCGACCTTTGTTATTTAGCCAAATAACCAAAAACCAAGATGGCGGCATTACTCTAAGTTTTGAAGAAATATCAATACATGGACTACATTCGTACCGTAATGAGATACGTTTACCCTATTGCTTCTAAAAGGTGCCCACGCCCTTACAATCAGACTACGGGGTCTAGGCCTGAACCCGAATTTGTTGAATTAGAAGCTAAATCTCAGAACCAGCGATTTTTTTTGGTTGATCTCCGTATTGTGACTACCTATTCTAGGAAAAAGCCTGCCGCTGATATACGTTGATTAGCAATATTCAGTTCCACTGCTTTATTTTGGTGATATAGGTTCTATATCGCCAAAAAACAAAATGGAAGACGCATCATTTATGTACTCAACGAAAGTTAAAAATAAAACTCCACAAACGTAGTTATCCAGATGATTGATAATATAATGAGGTATTTTCCATGCAAAAAAATTGCTATTTTTGTTTAGTTTGAGGATTTAAGCTGAAATAGTCCAAAACAATATATCGACCCCATAGTATTACTTGAAATATTTTCTTTAAAAAAATAATATTCGTTGAAAAAAAATCGTTTCTTAGTGCTTCAGATAATGTTTATATATTCGTCATGAATATTCAATTTTTTTATTTGGAAATTTAAGCTCTAATAAGCTTAGTAACAAAATTACCGTCATTATTTTATTGAAAATATTGTGATTTCATGTAGGGTCAAGTGGGGTAAGTGTGATAGGGTTTCTGCATTTTTCATTAAGAAAATTCGTTCTCTGCTTCAAGTGAATTCCAAATCCTAAAATTGGTAGTGAATTATTATAAGAAACATACATATGTAGAAAAAAATTTATATGTTTGAATTCCCATTTTAAGTGTACAAAATTTGCATTTGAAAATCCATTGCTGTTTTATCACACTTACTCCACATAGAAAAACCCACATTAAAAGAAGACAGTTGCACTTAAATTCAAAAGCTCAAAACTTTCTTTAAACCAAAAATAAGGTCAATATTTCTTTTTAGTTTAATTATAAGTCGTCTAATGTTATATATTGCAAACTTTCAGATTTTTAGAATGATTTCCAAAGTTACAAGAGCTGTTTATCACACTTACCCCCAATCACACTTACCCCACTTGACCCTACACAAATTTACAATATTAAGTTTGTTATTAATTATAAATCATAAAAAAATCTATAAATCGTACTTTTGTTTTCTTCCAGATATTTTTAGATCGAATGTTAAAACATGAAATTCTGCATTTATGATTTTTATGGATCTAAACGTTATCAAAAAGAACGATTTAGGAGTTTTTAGTGTCCATCCCCCACGACCAATAGTAACTAAGAAACAGAAAACGTATCAGCAATACCATTACTACATCAATTGCAGATGGTAATTTTTTTTTAAAAGCCTTAAATTTTAAATGCAAAAAATTCATTTAACTTTAAAACTTAATGCCAAAAATTATAAATTAAAAACGAAATACTCATGATTGATAGACAAACAATCATTATCTCAAGCACTAACAATATGATATTTTTTGCATGAAAATCATTTTGCTTCGTTTTTAAAAATTATTTCGAGTTCTACCAATTGCGGCCTTTTCTTAAAAAAAATTAAGGCCTTAATACCCAAACAAAAACTGAAACAAATTTATTGCTGAAGCAACAGATCTCATACATTGATATACCTTAATTAATACCCCGAATATTAATATCTGCCGTAAGGTCCATTATAAGATAACACTGAAACAAAATTTTTGAATCAATTATATCAAAAAGCACATCATTCGAATCTTCAAACTTTTTTCTATTATAAAAGAACATATTTTTTATTAATCCAAAAAGATGTCAGCCCTATTATTTTTTTAAAAATTATGATAAGAAAAATGATGATGTCAAATGGCATCACTGGGGCTGAAAGGGTTAAGTAATCAAAATTTTAGTGATTAAGAATGCCATATGATTTGACCTCATAAACGCCAAATTCTATATTGTCTTCCCTTGCCGATGTTCCTTTTAGCATAAAAATTTATCAAAAAAATGCATTTATGCATATGGCCTGTTATTTAACAATAATTGTGATAGATTAAAACAAAATTTGGGAAATTTTGCTGAAAAAAAATTTGCTTTAAAAAAATACAAATAAACACTTTTGGAAAAATTGCTCGTAATTCCAATGTAAGTTTTGTAAAGACATGCAATATGATAGTTAGAAGATTTTGTGCCTTCTAATAATAGATAAATCGAAAAAAACTAATATAATTCTGCAGTACTGAATATAAAACTAAATCGTAATGTTTTGAAATTATTCAAAAATTGCAAGTCAATAAACTTATAAAAAAAAAACTTTTATGAGCACTCTACTAAACTAAACTAAACGAACTCTACTAAAAGTATCGAAGAAATGAAAAATGTATCATACATTTTATATAAATATTTATTATGCAGAATGTACGTATACTTAAATCGCCTTTTATACCGAGTATCCGTTATGTGACCGTTGTATCAGAAATAATTTATTTCTGTCCAAATATAAAATAGTAATAGAGGGTGACGTGTCATACCATGGTCTTTAAGTTAATGCATTCATTTCATATAATAATAATAATAATACTTATCTAATTTTCTATATAAAAAAGCGTTCAGCACAAAAATATCAAATATTAAAAAAAATATATAGCAACATTTCCCAGATGTTTTTATTCAAACTCCACTGCTCTCAAATTCACTAACTTCCATTTATAACATTACAAGTACCGTAACTGCATGTATCTAGGATGTCAATGCTATACTTCATTTTAATTATTTTAGTAACAAAACCCATTTTATATACACTTTTCTAAATCGTGTTTACGTCACGTCGTTTCAGGACAACAGTATAAAGATCAAAACAAAAAAAGAAACTAATAGGTAATGATATATTTAAAAAAAACATTTTCTTTTTAATTTTAAATTTTAATACATATATTTAAGTAACTTATTCTGTCTTAAAATTCATATCAAACAGAACGAAACGGAAATAAGCTTACAAAACTGTCACCCTTAATTATATTCACCAACACTACATCGGTGTATGAATTTCCGCAATTGTATGGATCCAATTTCCTTCAAAAATGTTCTCGTAACTCAATGGGGCTTAGATGATTCAATCGGACAAATATGTTACTGATACTTGACTGATTTTGAGTAAATGAGTTTGAAAATGGGAATCCAAAAGAAGAAAGAGGGAAAATCGTTATTGATTACGTTTTTTTCCATGTAAATGAAATAAAAAATATCAAGTGTAAAATAAATGTAAATTTCTCTTTTTTATGTATATAAATAAATTTTGTTTATTTAAATATATATAAATATATACAATTTAGACTCATTAAAGAGTCAATTTTCACCAATATTCTTAGAACTCGATACAATATAAATCAACTGTTTATTTATATGATTGCTCCATGGCGGATTTTGAGTAAATTGGTTAGAAAATAATGAATAAGAATGAAGAAGGAGAAAAAATATCATATTTGTTTTTCTAGATCAGGGTTTTTTCCATGTAAATAAAAATATATTATTCACTTGAAATGAAATCTAAAAAAGATATAGCATTTTTTTATCAGGTAAAGGAACATGATTTTTTTAATAAAAAACAGGATGTTACAAAGCAATGACGCAAGGGTTAACTTTCAAAATATTTTCTAAATTCAATATGACATTGTTTAAATAAACGTTATAAATTCATTGGATATTCTTTCCTGATTTCATATGAATGAATTTAAAAATTAGTATTTGAAGTGGAGAAAAAAGAGTTTTTTTATTATTTTACAACATGTTTTATATCACTAAGGAAAATTATGCATGTAAAAGAATTTTTTACAGTATGTATGTAATTATAGGATCAGGTGTTTAAAAAAAAACTTGATATTAATTATTGTCACGCATTTGTTAACTACTTGTAGTGTCCTTCTCAAGCATAAGGCCTCCATTTTTATATTTCAATAACAAAAATCGTAATATTGAAAAAGAAAAATATATTAATTTATATACGGTCTTATTCAATCTACATTTGCAAAATATTTTGTGCACTTATTTCACGTGCTTGCACAGCTTCGATCCATCCATATTGCATTTTCATCGAATCCATATTGCACTTTTAAATAAATAATAACAAATAATTTTATTTATTTTAAATATAATAAGATATATTACAAGTAAATTTCAAAAATTTATTCATGAAATTTGCATTTTGGTTTTTTTAGAGGGTTGGGGGATGATATACGACAAGCATAAATTGATGAATAAATATGGTATGGTAGGTACATTTATATTCCAGCTTGCGTGCTTGTTCAGAGAACCGCATATAAGCTTTCGTCAAGTGGGACAGACACAGAAAGAATATTAACAGTCACAAAGAAAGGAATAACACATAGACAAATAACAACATTTATTGACGGTTACAAGCATCCATGCCTGACCGAGATTCGAACCCGACCCCAGCAGCTCCAAAGATGAATAAATGTTCAAAAAGTTTTTAAAGAACAAAGATTTAAAAGTTTTTCTTAAAGAAATTTTTAAGCCATTCAGATTTGATTTAATAACATAAAAGAGAAAAATAATTTTATAAGATTGTTTCTATATCCTGCTGCTATTTTCGATAAGTTCTATGACTAATAGAAAAAATATTGGAATCACGAAAAATGATTTGCTTCAAACATTTATTTCCTGAAATGAAACTGTGTAACTTATGATTTTTTTAACATTAAAATAATATTAAACTTTTAAAACAATGAAACATTATAGATTTGACAATTAAAATGTATAAACTATGCATTTAACACAATAGTTTGACTTCTTATAAGAATAAGTGTTTGCAACAAAAACCGAACCATAAATTTTTCTATGAAAAACAAAAAAAAATGTTTTTTTTAATTGTTTGAAATTTTTATATAGATCTGTGCTATAAGCCTCTAACATATTGTGTAAAAAAGTAGTTTTTTTTTAAATGTCCAAGTGTAAGTAAATCGAAAAAGTTTTAGTTATTGAATTTTACATAAGAAATCAATCGAAGTTGTTGAGTTACATGAGCATTACAATTTCAACAGAAATTTTGGTCATTGTAATAAAATTTGTAAACAGTTTTTCATGTCTGCTGTTTCAAATACTGCCAAGGGAAACAGATAAATAGTGCAGCAACTTTTATTTAACTTTTTATTTTCTGACAAAGTTTGACGACAAAAATACTATAACTGATTGTTAAAACAACTTTTGAAATTGAGTAATTCCGCCATAACATTTGTCATATTAAAGAGTACTTAGATACCTACACTATATTGAAATTGATATTGCTTGCACAATAGACGTTATTCGATATAAAACAGGAAATTTTTCCTTTGATCGCCCAAATACATGCCAACGCAATTTCTTAAAAGTCTAGACATATTATGAGTGGTTTCCGGCAGATTTCAAGGACATTTGTTTACTAAATGCATCTAGATGTTACAACATTTTAAGTTTAAGGTGGTTAGTGAAGATATTTTCATACATAAAATACCCCTATTTATCGAATCTAGGCTTTCATAACTTCCTCTACGATGGGAAAGGTGAAACTGTTTTGTTTCCTTTTGTAGGTTTTAGAAAGTCAAAGAAAACTCAAATAAATACATAATTTTTTAAACAAATGCAATGATATTTCACCACATTTGCACTTTTTTAGGGTATGTACCGCTGATTTTATTTCAAAATACCTTGTAAACATTTTTTTAAAAAAAGTACATTTATTTTTCGAACATATATTTCATATTTTTATGGGTTAGGATAAAACGCATTTTTATAAATAACGCACAAATTTGGTACATCGCATCTTATCTTTATATACGTTTTCATGATTTACCTAATGACAGCTTTGTTAGAGGTTTATTTTAAAATCTCTGAACAACAACTATTTAATCAATACCAACTGAATAAAAGTCATTTACAATGACACAACTTTTAAAAGGCTGTATATAAAACAGTTGGAAAAATATAATCCTTTACAATATGCAAAAAATATATTAGGTGAAAATCTGTCCTTTATACACAAGATAGTTTTACTCTTACACAGTGCATACATTTTCCCTATAGGGAATTTTATCATGTAACGCAACGTTTGATTGGAGATTCTTAATGGAAAACTAACATACACCCAAGACAAATTGTCCAGAAGGTAAGGAACAATAAATAATGGTTATGCGAGTAATCTAAGAGAATAAAAGACGCTAGAACAGTGTTTAAACTTAATTCAATTACTGGATTTTACATTTCTATAATTCACTTAAATGTATTCCGAAAATTTAACAAAATCAAAGTATCTTACCTTGATTTACGTTTCGATTAAAATAGAGAATATGAAAGTGAAATATCTATATCGGTTTAGAAATAACATATAAGAAATATTTTTTAATGGAATTTAGTATTTTGATATTAAATATATATATTCCAATTTAAAAACTTATTGTTAAAATAATTAAAGCTTACTTTTATTATAAATTTAGAAATCATGATACAATAGCGGATATTTACCCTCTAATGCATACTGTTACCGTTTGGCAACAAGTAACATAATCCACTTTATTCTATTAAATTAGAGCTCCTACTAGACAAATCTGTGTTTTTTTTTTTCATCTATTGCATTTCATTTTAAAGTTTTAGTTACTGATAATCCTCATAGATGACAGTAGTAAAAGTGTATTCAAAATTAAAGAGTGAGGTTATTAACTTTTGTGAAATTATGTTTTTGGCAGTATTCAAAGAATAATAATATTAGTACTAAATAGTAATAAATTGTTTTGAAAAATTAATCATAGTTAAAAAGGGTTATTTTGAAATATATTTAGTAGTTTTCTAGTCATTATTATCAAAATTGGAATTTTGCAGTTGGTTTCTGTCATATGGAAAAAAAATTAAATTTAAAATATTTAAATTCTAATGCAGTTAAATTTTTTTAGTATTTTCCCCATAATGTGTGAGTATTAAAGATACATATATATTTTTTTGGGATGAAAATAAAAATTCATGCATTGGAGGGTTAAATTAAGTATACCATAAAACTTTGGAATATAGCAGAACCATATTAAAAGTAATGCAGAAACATAAATCTAGCACCATTTTGGTATTGGAAAGAGTAAAAACATCCTATGTGATTTCACTTTAATACGACCCAACAGAAGCAGACAATATTTCACTGAAGAGCAGTGTCTATTTACGACATTGATTGATCATTGTTGTTTTGAACACCTTTAACCAAACTCACTGACTTTTAAAACGTGTTATGTGTTTACGTGATTTATCATTCTATTATTCTGAAGTTGAGCTATTGATGGGTCGTATAACTCCTAATTTTGTAGTTATTGATTTTTATAGAGAACTGAATAAACAACTTATTTTATAGAGATAATTTTAAATACTTATTTTTTTTTAAATTTATTTTTTATGCAATGCGTATTACATGCTTTATAAAGAATATATTGATAATTAAATGCATTGGTTTTACTTTAATTTACATTTAGATTACTATTTATGCTGTAATGTTCTAAGAATAAGTATCCCCCTCTCCTGTAATTATTTCTCTTTTGTAATCTTATAATTGTTTCCTCCAATATATGCAATACGTGAGGGACACATATTTCCAAAGTTATATACTGAAAATTCCACAATTTTATGATATTTTCTTCAAAGGACTCTCCCTAGTGACGAATCATAAAAAACATCCTCTTTTCCAATACTGCCGTTTAATACTTTTTGTTATCTTTTTTATAACCTCAGAAAATATTCTTTTTATGAGTAAAATTCCAAAGTTTCATTTTGGTGGAAGATGGTTAACATTCTTGTTATGATTTGGCGATAAAGGGGCGCTTACCTATTCCAACAATTTCTTGGCAACCCTCCCCGTGAGGGGCGACGTCTAGCGGATGTGACGTCAATGGGTGACGCTCCCCCCGAAAACACGTGGTTTTAGGAGCTAAGTGTAACTTCTCGAGCTGCAGGGGGATATGAAAGGAATGCGAAAGAAAAGAGCGCTGTTATTTTCACTTGTTTTTTCTCTCTTTAGTTTTGATGAATAGGCGTGATTTCCTGAGCCAAGGATAAACCAAATTGTGGGTGAATTTCAAAATCAACTTAAATTAGTGTAATATCCACTTAAATTTTAACTTGTTAAAGTTTAGAATTCGATTTCCTATTTGTCTTTTAATTATTTCGAAGAATAAAGGTGACATGTGTTATATTTTTATGGTGTGTTTACAGCTTTTTGTGTTGCAAGGGTGAAATTTTTTTGAATTAAAATGTTTTAGTAGTTATTTTTTTATTTTATATTCGTCTCTATTAAGTAAATTTGTGCATTTTCATGCCATGTAAATTCTTTTGGTATGCATTTTATTTGTTTCAGTTTCAAAAACAAAATCAATATTTATATTTAAGTTCATTAAAAAAAAAGTCCATTAAAACTAGTCTGAAAAGAATAGTAAATATTTATTAACCACCATTTATAAATTTCTATCAAGTTTACAGCCAAAACCCAATGTTAACTTTGTTACAAACAAACATTATAGAACAAAGTTTTGCAATTGATAAACGGCGCATCATATTCTGAACATGAAATGTAAAAATAGTTACAAATTAATGATGCAAAGAAAATGTTTTGAGTAATTAGTAAGTTCATTAATAAGTTCCGCTGAAAGAGGCAATAGTTTCCAGTTTACTCATAATTACGAGGTCATATACTTGTGTTTTGTGCACCTCACTTCTGCCAACCCTAATAGCTGACCCATGGTAGAGCTCAAAGCCAGGTTTCAAGAGAAAGTTAATTGAAATAATATTTTAACATTTAACACACATATTCATGAGTTGAAATCGTTCTCAAAATCAGAAACATTAAAATGATCGAAATATTTTCGGTTCGGCTGCAATTAATAAAGTATGATAGTTTAACTTGCATGAAAGAGCGAAGAATATATGTCCATAACTAAAAATTAGTATTACCTATTATTGCAAGGGTTTCAAAATTATTTTGAGGAAACATTTTATTTCAATTGCACATATTCAACAAATAGTTGCATTATTCAACGGAAATAAATTATTACTCAAAAACTTCGCATTTGAAGTAATAACAGTTACTTAATAACAACAACTTTAAAACAAATGCTTGTTAAAAGTAACCGGTGGGGCTTGCATCAGAAATTACAGGGCTGAAGAAGGGAGGGTCGGACCTCAAGGGTGTCGTTTGTGACCGATCGCAGTAACAGGTTGCAAAAGTCTGTAACACATGCGGGAACGGAACTTCGGACATTTGTGCAGGGGAAATTACCGAATGCTTAGCAAACTAGGGTAAGTACAACGTATATTGAACGTTGAGAAGCTAGAGACAAAAACGGTTCTATAAGAATAATATGTATATTTTCGTTGATGTAATTATATAATGATTTCTTTGCGTCCAAAATCTTTATAATGAAAAAATATATAACAAATATTTTTAAATACTTAATGCAGATCAAATTTTTAACAGAATGAAAAAGATAATGTTAAAAAAAATTTCTTTTGATTACTATAAGGTTGTGTATACCAATAAAATCACTTGTTACAGCTAATAAAATTTAGGTAGAAAAATATTATGATAACTTAGAAATCGTAGACCTAATTTATTAAATCTATGAAAACTAAAGATGCTTATTTTGTTGTCAGTTTTTATTGTAGAATATTAATTCACTTCTTTGGAATTAAAGAAGCCGTTTCGTAAATAAAATTATAAAATTTGTGTTAAAAAAACAAAAAAGATTGAAATTTTATTTGTAAATTTTACTTCATCCCAAGTGCTTAGGTTTATTAGTATCATTGAAGACGATATTTTTAATATTTTACGCTTTGATTTTTTTTGTATTGAAAATAGTTCTATCTGCCAAGGAGTTTCTGTCATCGAAAAGTAATTTAAGAATTAACTACTGAGGCTAAACTTACAAATTCTTTTGAAAGGAACTTGCGCTACTTTGGCTCCAAGGCTCAAAATTTAGGTTTGAAAATGATATATGTTCTGTGGTGGAGGATAAGTAGAAGAGGTTGAAGGCGTAAAATTATGTTGATGACAAAGTGTAAAGCTGATGAGACGAATGGTAAAGAATTTTAGCTGTAAGTCTGTATCTTAAATTGTACCATATAGGAATGCTTAGGGCAAAACTCTATATTTAAAAACATGATAATATTTACTAAGTGGTTTAAGATTATAAATCAAAGTTCTGTGTGTTTTTTTTTCAGGAATGTATTTACAGTTTAAATAAAAAACATTTGAAGGAATATTTAAACCATAAAGGACAAACTTTGTTTGGCTTGGTCAGTACTGATTTTGGTGGAGTACAACAATTCAACTATTCATGATGTAACTAAATAGATAAAGCATAAATTTGATGAAACTATGTCCATAAATTGATTTTGTGATGGGATCGGAAATAAATCTCAATAAATGTTTCTTAATTTGAAAGCGTTTGATGATGTTTGTTCTTGATAAATAAATTTAAAGATATATAATTATACAATAGCCATCAATATATTTTTCTTGTGAAAATATTGCTTATTTTCATTCTAATAAGCGTTTTTTATTATTTTTTTTCTCTAAAAATTACTTTTTTCTTTTTTAATTAAACAATACTTCTTATTTTTTAATATAATCTGGAATATTGTATAGGGATGAATGTACCGAATAATGTGCATTGAATGCATGAAATCCATAAATAATAATGGAAACTTGCTGTTTGAAAAGAGCATAATCATTGTAAAATATGTCTAGAAATAAAGTATTTCAACAATTTCTTTATAAATGGATATCCATTATTTTCATAATATCAAGTACACTTGATATTCTACCTTCCCCTCCCTCTTTTATAGCTCGAATTTAATATTTCCACTTGAATATAAGAAGTCTAATATGGATGAAAATTGGTTGCTTAGCTTTAAGTGAAAAATAAAATATCTAAGAATTTAAATATAGATACTATTTTATCATGTAGTGAGTAAAGACATTTTATTAAAAAAATTTCCATCTGAGTGGTTTTTAACGTTGGTTTAATGACTTCTCTGAAACCGAAAATCCCAACTGAATAGCAGAAAACGCATGCATCTCAATTCATTTGAAGTACTTATATACTTTATTATTTTAAATAAATTTACTTGCGTGGTTCTCAAGTACCCAATTTTTTCATTTAAATAGGTTGTATGTATAAAGAAAAAATGCTATTTTTTCCTATAATTGATTGAACAAAAAAATTGTGCATGGTGTTAATTGGTACAGTAAAAATCAGAAACTCAAATTAAAAATGAATTTCAATTTTAAGTAATATGAGTTGTGTGTTTTATAATGTTTGGAAGTAAAGAATTTTTTCAAATGTGAAAAAAATTGCAATTTTGTTAATGTTAGTTTTGTTGAAGTAATTTTTTGAAGTTGGACTGACAGAGGAAAAATTGAAATTGTATTAAAAAAAAGCATTGCTTGACGTTTTTAGCAGATTTAAAAACTTCATTTCATTTGATTATACCTAAATTTTAACTAAGATTGCCACATTTGATTTTGAATTAAAAATTATGTACGTTGTTAGTTTTTCATTCATTTTAGTTTTATTTAGCATTTAGATTTTTCTGTATCTTTATTTTTGATGTTTTCGGAAAAGTGAAGTTAAGTAAGAATTAATTAAATACAAATATCAGCTATATATTTTGCTTTAGATATAGATTTAGAAAAATGAAATTACCTAACCAGAAAAACATCCATTACGAATCCAAAACGCTTTAAGTTATGCAGATCCCAGTCCTGTTTCTCATTAAAGGAGCTTCAACTCTAATTAACAATGCAGATCTGTATGCATGATCACTACAGGAAATCCGTAATCCACAACCATATAATACGGATTCAACCGGAGATGAATCCCCTACATATTCGCTGATTAAATTCACTGTAGAACAGATCAAAGGCTAATACATATTATGTAATAACCAATATGGTCATTTTACTTTTCAATATTAATAAACAAAACTTGTTTGTGAATTCGGGTATATTTTTGTCAGTATAGGTGCGGTGAATATTTAAATTTCATAAATTTTAAAAATTCTAACTATAAACCAAAGTTTTATTTAGGAATACAATTTTTAATATTTGCTATATTTTAATAAGTCGTGCTCTGCTTAATAATGATTTAATGCAAGTACTATGTCTGTTTCTTTTATTGATTTAAAAATTGTGAACGACAAAGAAAATATCGATAGTATCCAGAAGTAGACTGGATTTTAATCTAAGAAATTTATAATTATAAAAATAGTGAAATATTAATTAATTTCCTTTTTAAAGTATTTATTTTTATTGCATTTTCAATATTAATGTAATATTTATCTCAATATTATATGTTATATTTATTTCAACATTCTCAAAATAAATCCCATACATTTATGATTTAACTATATAATAGTTATATAGTGAATTCTGGGCATAATGCGGCACCTGTTAGGTAAAAAGGTCGACTGTTTTTCATTGTTAACTAGACGACACCACCGAGTGGCAATAAGTAGAACTAGACCAACTTGTTATGGTCATGATTTGCATAATATTTTCTTGGTGAAATTTAATTGGCACTAGGACAACTTTAGGGCTAGTTTTGTATAAGAAAATTTAATATACAATATTCAAAACTAGTGGCATACAATATCGTAAAATACTCTACGGACATTTATCTGATGTAATTTTGGACATTATAATATCGAAAATAGTTCGGGGATTGTTTTCAAAAATTTTGTGATTGGCAAGGTTCTTTTTAATTTATAAAATAAAGAAAACAAAAATGTTATTTCAATCTTAAAAAGCCAATAAAAATTAGTACAGAAATATTATATACTAACCAGTATAAATATACAAACACTAGCTAAGATTTTTCTGCACATAATACCCATAAAGCTTTTCAGATAAGCAACATGAGTTAAAAGAATACGCCCTACCCATACTGCCATTCTCTTCAAAGCAAAGTCACTTAGTTATTCATGAAATTTTTGCGTGAATTTTACAGTGTTACCCAGTTTCCAGCAACAAAATTTTTTATGCAGGTATTCATGAGTATTCTTGCATTAAGAATAAACAGTAACGTTCAAATCTTAAAACTGCAACAAAGAAATTTCTAATGACATGGGCAACTGTAAATCTAGATGCTAGAAGAAGTCTAAATGAATCTATTTCAACCACTATATTAAAATAAATGCGTTGAGTTTTCTACTTATAGATAATATATTTTCATATGAAATGCTTTAAAACTGTTTGTATAAGTTGGTAAAGACTAATAAAATGGTTTAAATGTATTGATTACGACGGTTCTTAATTCGAGTAAAAATAAATATAAAAATGTAAATGTTTACTGGCCTAAAAAAACATTGTGCAAGTATTATCATTAATAAATTTTAATTGAAGAGAAAAACATTAAATTTATTAAAATGGTTTAAACAAATTTAATTAACCGGAGTTCGGATACACTTTGTTTCAGATTTATATTTAAGAAGATAAGAATATAGACAATTATATTAATGATATTTCAATTCTATAACTCCATCAACTAGGTTAGTAACAGGGTAAAATAATAGCAAATTGTTTTATTCAAGTGGATAGACATACCAAGATAAATTTATTTGAAAATTTTAATATTTGTAAAAGTTATTTGGAATACAAGTTTGCTACTAAAATAAAACAATATATGTTCGATAATTTGCAAACTGAATATATTTCATCCACAATACAAACTATCAAACAAATATTTTCCAAATGATGTTTCAAAAGTTTTATTATAAGGAACTAAATATTAAACTAAAAATCACTGACGTTGTATATTTATATAACAACTAAAACAATAACAAAGTCTATTAAATTGTTTTATTTATTAACATAATACTTTTTATTTTCAAACTTTCCACATAATTGGCATGTTTCATCACGCAAGTCCTACGGTGTTTTCAATCAAGGCATTTTAGGGGAAAAGAATAATAACACTTTTTCCTTCTTAGCTTACCTTTGAGGTTTATTATCATATATATTAAATACATTTTTTATAGATAGGCAGAGAAAGCTGCCAACAGGTGACCCCCGCAAATTTTCCCAAACCTAAATCTATTTCCTTTTTCTTAATGCGTTCGTAAATAGCTTTATCGGCAGTGGTTAGAAGAGGAAAAACATATACTTTAAGTTATCTATTGGTAATAAAGTGAACAAATAAAATATTTGCTAAATGTATTTGACGACTGGATTAAAAAATATTATTGGGTACTGGAAAGGGATGGTATGTAGATGGGTTGTACGTTTTCCGGCTGTCCATCTTCAGCCTCCACAAAAAGAAGCCAAGTGCGATTCGTAATTTAGAACCCTTCTCAAGTGACGAGGTTAACAACTGAGTGGACATCGTATGCTGCGCGGCGACATGACTTTTGAATCTAGAGATTTAACGAGTACGTATGACTTGGTGTTTTTGGACAAATAGAAAAAAGCATACAACATAAAAAATAAATGCCTATATCCTGAGATTTGAATCCGGGATCTGATAGATGATTGATCAGCTTTCTGACTTTTGAGCCACCCAGTCGGCAAAAGTTTGATTATAATACTTCGAAAAAAAAAACAAATATACAAACTTCTGATAATGTTCTTATTTATATATATTCGTCTTAATAAAATGAACAATAAAAAATGCAGTTGAAAACACAACTTTAATTGAATTAGTAATTGAAAACATTTTTATATGAAAATGTTTTAATTACTATTTTTATAAAACCGTTTTAATTGATTAGTGTAAAGTCGACGGTTTTGCCAGTCATGCAACAAAACTTAGCGTGATGGCAAAACTGATTTTTTCTATTAAAATAACTATGCTGCAATAAAACTTTATTTTAAACTTATTACAGGTAAAGTTTATAATAAACAATATTTTTTTTAAATATTTGAGAAAGGAATATAAAAATGTAAAGTTATGGAGGAAACTACATTGGAAAACTAAAATTGAAATATCGTTGTACAAAGAATTTTGCTTCATTTAGGTAATCGTAATCGTTTAAAAATAAATATTATATACATAACAATTTTATTAATTTTTTGACCAAAAATATTTTTGAAAAATCTAACTACACTTATGACTTATGTATGTGTTTCTTTGCAAAAGAGAATTAAAACGCGTATATCTTTTAAAACAAATTAAGGTACCGATATATAAGTTACCAATATTTGAATTAAAACTTTATATTCAAAAGATAATTTTTCAATGAAATTTGTCAATTAAAGTGTATGGAAGAAAGTCTACTTTCCTACCGCAATATTAAGAGTACAGATATTTACCTATATGAAGAGATTTTATATTGAATTTACCACCTAATGCATGAATTTTTATTTTCATCCTCAAAAAATATATATGTATCTTTAATACTCACACATTATGGGAAAAATACTAAAAAAAAATTACTGTATTAGAATTTAATAAATTTCAATTTTTAAAATTTTTTCTATATGACAAAAACCAACTGCAAATTTCCAATTTTGATAACAATGACTAGAAAACTACTAAAAATATTTCAAAATAACCCTTTTTAACTATGATTAATTTTTCAAAACAATTTATTGGTATTTACTACTAATATTATTATTCTTTGAATACTGCCAAAAACATAATTTCACAAAAGTTAATAACCTCACTCTTTAATTTTGAATACACTTTAACTACCGTCACCTATGAGGATTATTAGTAACTAAAACTTTAAAATGAAATGTAATAGATGAAAAAAAAACATATTTGTCTTGGAGGAGCTCTAATTTAATAGAATAAAGTGAATTATGTTACTTGTTACCAAACGGTAACAGTATGCATTAGAGGGTTAATGTTATGGTTAAAAATATCTTAATTTAATTTTAATCTATGTGTGTATATATAAAATATATTATAATTTAAGTTCAAAGATAATAAAATTATGATAATTGATCAAAAATATATTTAAAAAAATGCTAAGTTGGTTTTGGATACCACCATTTTTGGATATATTTCACAGACAATAAAACTACTGAACCGTTTAACTCGAAATATTTTTTATGAGAGATAAAAGAATTGATTTATATTTTGATCAAAGAAATTCCTAGATTACGTTGTTGCCTAGATATGATCAGCGTACTGAAATAATTGCTAACTATTGATCGAAATTTAAAGAAAAGTATAGAAACTAAGTTTGGTAATTTTCCTTTTTCTTTCAAGCACATTATTATTTAATTTCTTAAGGTTTCTATAGCTACATATTGCAACAATTATATAATACCTTGTTGTGCAAATAGTTTTTATTGTAAAATTAATTTAATTAAATAAATATAAATATGTGTCAAATAAAAGTAGCTTGGAAATAATTTGTTGCTAAATGATATAATTAGTCAGGCCTATAGTTTAAGATCTTTTGTGACTTCAAGCGTTAAGTGTGATGGCAAGAATGACTAAGTGATATAATTTTTTATACACAAACCTAAAAATATATGTCTACCAACCAACTATAATTTTTATTACACATTTTGTTGCGTACAAAAATATTAATTTTAAATAACCTGATGAGTGTAATTAAATTTATTATTATGTAACATTTTATCATATAATGATTAATTTTAGATTTCGGTCGAAATTTTATTAATGAAAAAATATTCTTTAAATGTAGAGTCTGAACAAATCTTAAAAATAAAACAAAAGTTTATTCTTACTTAAGAAGTTTAAAATTAAAACTCTTTAAGAAATAAGAATTTTTTATCAAATTATCGAATATTAACTGTCTTCACTTAAATGCATCTACTAAATGAATGCGAACAAAAAAAGATGTAGATAAATCATAATTGAATATGTACATTTAAAACTGACAACTTCAAAAAAGAATACGTATATATAACTAACAATAAAATTTGCAAGCATAGTAAATAGTAATTTAATAATCAAGTATAACATGAAACGCATCACAGCATATATGTACGCCACATGGTACCATTCACTTGTTTTAATTAGTCAAACTTCTACTCTTGACGCTATTACAAAAACCATTACACCAATTTCTACCTCAAATTTCAGTCGATTTCGACCACGTTATCTCACTCAATGATACTCGATCCGAAAGTCCTACAAAAGTAAAAATAGATCGTTATCTAATTATAAAGGAAAGATGCATTTGCTAATTGCCAGTTGAAACTAATTCTATGTACTTTTCCTGTTAATTAAAAGAATTAATCAGGTAAGTGTGTTCAGTGGGGTAAGAACCCACCTAAGGGTCTCGTATTGCTAAAGCAAAAATGCTTGTGCGACATTAGAACTAAATTGAAAAGCTATTTGTTACGCTTCAGGGAAAGTGTGGAGCCTTATCCGATATTATGAAGTAAATTAGTCATTGTTTTGTCGCACAGAAGTATGAAACGCGTTTCCACTATCCAAATTTAAGGCGCTAATTGAAAGTATTTTAAAATGAGTTTAATTTTTAAATTTAATTAATTAATTTAAGTTAATAAGCTAAAATTCTTATTTTCATAAGTTATTCCATAAAATTTATTTTGAATTTTTTAGATAAATTTTGCAATTTTAATTATGTTTTTTTTAAATTCTAGGTACAAATAAATATAAAATTAAAGCAAAACTTTATATTTATATTTTCAACTCCTAATATTCTCTTTAAACACTAAATCAGAGCAATTTACCTAATGATTAGCACAAAAAACAATAAAACGAGACCCTTAGGACCACGCTTATCTGGTTAATTATTTTAGTTAACAGGAAAAATATTAACAATCAATAAATAAGATTGCTTAAGTCGTTTTTCCCACGCAAATTTTAATTTGTCTCTCAATTTAAATTTAAGTTTAATTTATTTATATTACATTCTATCTTAATAATCATTATAATACAGGTAGGCACTTTTAAATATTAATGCAAACCTATTTTGCTTACTTTTAAACTACATACCTATGAAATCTAAACGACCTCCAGGACTCCTTTGGTTCTAAAAGCAAAAATTTGACTCATTAAGTACATAATTTCTTCTTGTTTTTTCGTGTCGAAGAGAATTTTGCAGATGAAATTCAATTTTATTTAAGTTTAGTTTGTGAAAAATTTATTGAAATAATAGCTGATAATGTCACTTACCAACCTGGGGTAAATATTTGCTCTGGTTTGTTGTACTAGGTTTGAACGCTGCCATTTATTTGTTTACAATCAGTTATTCGTTTTGAGGCCTCTAAGTGTTCCATCTTAAATAATAAATTTTATTAGCACGGGTATTGATTTATATCCGATTCCACTCTATGCTATTATTGTATTGTTGACAAATTATATTCAAAGCAAATATTAATTACTTTTAATTACAGAAGAAAAAAACTATGCACTGTTGAAAATAGTTTCATAAATTTTCTAATAGTGTCATCATTTTTTAGAAAATCTTTGTTTTATAATAGTACTAAATAAGTGTTTTAAAAATTGAGATTATACATCTTCTCACTTTTCAGAGTAATAAAAGAACAGTTCGGATGGAAACAGACGTTATCTGCTGAAGCAGGCTTGATCTCATAACGTGATAATTCTAGCTAAGTCTGGAACAGAGTATATTAATACTCTGCCTTCCCATAGCCAGAAGTAAGTGAGTGTTTTGGCTGTTTGAAGTTAATGTGTATGGGGGGCAACCTTCATCAGACATTGTAATTTAACAACATGTAATATCTTGAATTTGGCATTTTAAAGAACTTGTTTTTGAGAATATTTTTCTCGTGATTAAATGCAAACATAGTGATACTCATTTTTGCTAGTTTAATTTTTAATGGAAAGAATGGAAACAGCGAAGAAGTTGTATAAAAACTATTTCCCTAAATATAATACCTATTTTTACATGTGTAGAGTTGCAAATAATGGAATTCATAAAAATAAAAACTATGATTTTTACTGGTTTTAAATTTATTAGCAAGGATAGACTTGACTTACGTTATTGATAGTTTTAAAATTATTTGTGAAATGCGAATTTTTAAGTATAATACGTTTGAAATGTACATTGTACATACGATATTAATAATTTCTTATACTCACGTCAGATAACCTTTAATTAGAAAATAAATCGCGTATATCTGTTCATTTACTGATCTAATTTAGCAGAAATTTATTATAATAAAAAATATTTATTTATATTAACAATAGTTTTGAATAACATCGCAAATCACTATCCAACTTTAATCATTATATTATAAAAATTCATTTCATTATTCCAGGCGGAATAATAAAAACAACAAATAGCTTCCACATGACTTATTTCAATACAAATACACATGCATGACAAAATGCAGTTTTACTTTATATTATCGTTGATCGTATAAGACATAACATAAAGCTTTTAAAGTTTTATAAGAATAAAGGTAACTTAAAAGCAACAATAAATATTTTTGATTATGAAAATACATTGACAGCCTTTTAAAATAAATTTGTAGTAAATAAGAATCGTATTTCTGTGGTTCTATTGAATTTATGCCAATAAAAAGTAACTTAAGCTGTTTTCAGCAAAAAAGATGTCAAAAAAATATTGAGAAATAGTTAAATCAACAAATACTCTAGGGATTTTATTGGAAATTCAATGGAATAAGACGATTAGATTTTAGCTAAAAACTGATACCGATTATTTATTATTGTATGTACACTTAAATGGTTTTTAGTTGTTCAATGAGTTCAATAAAAACTCTTTTTTATTAAAAATCGCGCATATTTAGCACTGATTGTCTTTCATGAATTCTACGTTTAATGAATACTGCACTTTACTTTTGGATTTTTAAGAAAATTAAGTAAACAACTTTTCAAATGAATATGAAATCAGAAAACCTTCATTTTCTAGGGAATAATAGAGAATTCTTATTCTATATATATTCACTCGTATTTTCCTCCATAAAAAGATTAAGAAAATACTGTTTCTTTCATCAATGCATTAGAAGGACTCGAAACACACAGGTGGTTTTGGTATAAAACTTAATGCACAAAACTTCTAAGCTACTGATTTCTGAAAATTAAATTCTTAAAATTTAAATGTAATAAATATTGGTTTCGCTGTATTACGTATTCGTTTTGTTGATTCTTGAACGAGTTCATTCATTTTTAAAGTGATTTTGCACACTATAATTAAAATTCCAAAAAGTAATATGGTTGTTTTTTATAATAGTGGGTATGAATATGTAATATATTTTGTTATTTATAACGCGGATATTGCTTCTTGAACTAACATTTAAAAAATAACTAATCCCAATTTATATTTAATATTTTAATACACATTAAAAACATATGGCAAGATCTTAAAGCAAAAGCAATAAATTTGTAAGTTTTTGAATATATGTTTTAAGATTACAATTTTTCAAATTGTTTAGAAAGTTATGAATATTTTCATATGGTTTTCGCGTTGATTTAATGAAATGCACCATATTATAACCAGAACATGTACAGAATTTTAAACAAATAGAAAAACTTAGTTAATGAATTTAATTTTTTTCTGAATCACAAAAAAGTAAAAAAATATATAAAGCAAGACTAAAATAGTTTATAAAATTACCTGGTTAAAATCTAACTTCCATATCATAGCAAAGGATCAAAGCTCGCACTAAAAACTCAGTTACAATCTTCGAATATTTTTAAGAATTAAAACAACATTAAAGAAATATAAATAAATTATAAAGCTACCAAGCTAGAATCAAACTCGAACACAACCTCATCTCAGGGTATCAAGGAACACAAATCCCAATAAAAAAAACCTTTCCCAACAAATATATGGTAATACAGAGATTCCGAAGTTTCTCGATTCATAGCTTTCCCGGAACAGTGCATATTCGGTCTTTTCAGGGAGCCTCATTAGATATTTGGATTCGCTGCGATTCCCTAATTGATATTCCAACCTTAGGTAAATTGAAGACGCGTCTGCAACTGTTGCACTTCACGCACTTATGCATGTAAATGCTCATGTATATTAATCTTAACTCTTAGGAAAATGGTATCCGGTCTCATTGCCTGGCTCATGAGTATTCCTTAATATTCTTTATTTTCTTAAGAGAGAAAACTTCAAAGGTTCGAACAAACATCGGGCACTCCTTCTGCCGGCGACTTTATTGAGGCTGTGACTTTTAGACGGAGAAATATTCATGAAAATGCGAGTTATAACAAATTACATCAGTATTCGAGTGGGTGATTTTCCACCTTTCGCAATCTTTCTAGGTTGGATTTCTTTAAAGAAAGAAAAGTTCAAAAGATGTATAATTATTGAGATTTTTTTTTGTAGAAGTTTGTGGCTTGATAAAAAAAATTGATTTATAACATGGAAAATCCGATGACTCTGAAATTAAAAGAATAAAATGATAAGTTCGTATATGTATTCCAAATAATTTGTTTGAAGAAGAGTGCAATTTTCTGTAAGATTTTCATTCAGATACGTTGTTAATCTATTTTATGTTTACTCCTATATAAGAACCTTTATCTTAGTTATATTTTGAAGGATGTGAATTTTGACCCTTCAAATGATAATAACGTAATATTCTATGAATTCACACGAAAGGTTCCTTAAATAGAAGTGCAAATCCAACAAGCATTTGAACAAATTCTTCACTTCCCGCAACATCAAATCCCCAACCATGCAAATATATCTCACTCATGTAACCACACTCTAGAATTCTGTAGCAAATGCAAACAAATTAAAGAAATTCCTACAAGATTGTGACGCATCTTTCTCTTTCAAATAATTGCGATTTCCCTCTCACACAAAGATTAAACAAAACAAAGCCAATATGTTAATGACAACCGCATTTAGCAGCTATTCTGAAACTCATCATTTGTTTACTCAAGCCCTTGTAGACAGAGGAAAATACACTACAGGAGCTAACAACCGCAATTTCTTATTGTACTTTGGCTCTCATTCTACTTTAAAGGGGTCCTTCAAATATTGCTGGATTCGGAGCAATTTCGAAATTGTAGATTTAGCGGAAGCATCCACATTACATTATTAAGTATAATCAGGGTTGGAAATTAAGATTATATCGCCTTTAAGCTACCGTTCGTGTGAAGTTTTATATAGTTAATACTAGCGCAATGTCTTTATTTTTTGAGCAAAAGAGTCTATTAAATTATAATCTATAAAATTAATTTAGTTTAGTTATAACTATAAGTTTATAAAATTTTATATAATAAATGTAACTGCTAAATTCATTGACAAATGACCTACCTTTCAATTTTTTTGCCTCTTTACGCTACAGATAACTCAGAAATACTGAAATAACACCCTGTTTTGTTGTGAACTAATTTTCATCTTATATTAATTGTCTTTTACAATGAGTATTGTGATATATGTTTCTATGTCTATCAAGTTTATATTTGAAGTAAGTAATTCGGACTAACGTAAACAACGTGACTCGATAGGAAAAGTTTTTTTTGCCATGCAGTCAAACTTTATGTGAGAAAATATCCTAGTTAAAATTTGCCATATACTAGTGTCTTCAAAACTAACTATGCCCCACTTACATAAGCAATTTTAAAACCCTAGACCGTTTCCAGATTAAAATCAAAAAATAAATTAAGTCTTTGAAAGACAATAATAAATATTCAGGCATCATTCATGGAATATTTGATTTGAACGTTCTCATTTTGTGTAATGTTTCTGTCGATGTGTAATATTTTTATGGGGCTTCAACTAATATTTTTTGCGTGTAGGCAACGGTAAGTTTAAAAATAATGACTTGCAATATTGGCCTTGCAGGTCCTGCTTCATTACTTCAATGAAGGAGAAGAAATGCGAGAAAAAATATATTTAGAAATAATATATTTTGATTGCGATATTATGTAAAAAAATAATTTAAAATACAATTATGTCTTAGTATATTTAAAGTTTAGAATAATAAAGCAGTTAGAGTACATTAAAGTTTTTGTTGAAAAATTTCGAAATTCATTATATTGATGTTTGTGGAGAAAATATTTAATTACTATGAAAATATAGTTTAAATACTTATAAATACAATCAACATCAACTAAGATGTCAATATAAATGGTGTAACAAAATTCTAAAAGCATTTTCGAATATTAAAATTTTACACAATTTACTACGCGTGCTAAACAAAATAGTCCAGCCCAGTGTCTTTGACCCTTAGTGGTAGTGCTTCGCATTGTAACGCCACAGGTCCGGGGATTAAATCCCGGATCAGACGAGATTGACCCATCCCTTCATCAATTGAGTGGGTCGATAAAATGGGTGCCAAACATGCTTGGGAACTAAACAGTGGGAGTTCCGCATGAGACTGACCACCTTTTCTGAGACATTTGCCTAGCACCCCAGAGCCCTAGATCACGAAAGCTGAAATGGGCACATCAGGCCTTGGCCCAGTTATGGGCTGTTGCGCCAAGGAGTTTAGTTTTTTTAGTTAGCTAAGCAAAATAAGTAACTGTTCAGTTATTTGTAATTTAATTGGAATGACATAGTTTAACTACAATGCGTGGTAAAAAAAATAACTTTAAACTGGCTGGTTGTGAGTTCGATTGTTTATTTTTTTATTCTGGAAACAATCAATTTGAACTAAATGCGGGAGTACTTTTTCATGTTCAAAATATCGATCAAGTTCTTTTAGTCATTTTTATCTATCACTACGTAGCGAATTTAACCTTTTATAAAAATAACAGTAAACAAAAGAATTAAGAACCGTTTACAAAAAAATAAACAGTAAAATAAATTGTTGCATGCATTTAACAGCCAAGTAGTTAAAATTGGATTGTATAAGAAAATCTTTTCTTTTTATTTAGAAGACTTTTATAAAAAAAGGGTTTTGAAAGAAAGGTTTTAAAATAAATGCTTAAAAAATATTTCGATTTGTTTCATTCTGAAACATGATAAAATACTACATAATTAAGCACAAAACTGGGTATTTACTTATACTATTCATAGGAAACTCAGCTAATTTTTATTAGGTTTTTACGATGCTAGAAACTTAAAATTAACCTATGTAAAAAAATAGTGCATCTTTGTAAACAAATTACCACGACCACAGAAGCATTTAAGGAATACGAAAAAATAAGGATCAAAAGGCAATCAAAAGGAAACTAAAATTTACAAATGACAATGCACATTAGTAACACCAAATACAAATTGATTTTAATTATGTTTAAAAAGTAGAAGAACACAACAATACATGATAGTCCGTACCCTCTCAATATGATACGTAAAAAAGGAAAATTAGCATTATCTATTTTAAAATTGCTAATAATTTTTCATCTGTTTGGTTAAACATATTTAGGTTTAATTAAGATAATATGCTTGTCTACAATAGATTTATCTCAACTCTAAATATTAAGTTGATAGAACTATAATTTTACATAAATTCTTATACTTCTTCAAAGAAATCAAAACAATATATTACCGGGGAAAATAGTCATATAAATGCCTACAAAATGAAAAATTTTTAAAACTCTTGTTACCGGAACATACTATCAATAACTTTTAATGACTTTTAGAAATACTTCTCTAAAACTGTGAACCTTATAAACTTTTATGCAATTAAATTTTATTTTTTAATACGTTGTATCATATTTTATAATGCTTAAATATTATAATATATTTAACTAATGTAATAATTAAAATAATAAATAAATTTAATTATTGTTTAATTTTAAATAGTATATTTACTATAATATTACTAAAAAAAGTTAGTGGTAGACGAGCGTTTTTGACGAGGTAGTAAAGCGACGAACCAATCGCTAACCAACCTCGTCAGAAACGCTTCAAATACAATTAAAAATCATCGGTGTATGACAGGACATCAATCGCTTTCCGACATCGTCAACCGATTTCTCAGATACCACAAGAAAGATATTGGCAAATAAGAACCCTCATGTCAACTCAACTTCGCTAAGGGACTCTGTGCAATTATGAAAATGTTACTTAAGAAAGATTGGCTAAAAACAAACCGAGGTTTAGCCGATATACCAGGGATACGAGCGATTATTATTTTCCGATCAATCTGATAATTGGCCAAAAAATGTCCGATAACTTTTGCTGCCTATTAGTCAAAGAAATATTCAATAAAATTTACTAATAATAAATCTGCCGTATATCTACGTTCCATACTCAGTAAGCAGTTAGAGTACATATATATATATATAAAATAAATTAAATGCATACACACAGAGTAACTATTTGTATGAATAAAATAATAGTTTAATTATACCTTATATGTGTGTTATTCCAGTAATTCTGTTTATAAAATGTTAAAATAATAAAAATAGAAAACAAATTTTTTATCATTAAATAAGAAAGTCAATCCGCTTTGTTTTTCAAACTATATGAAATGTGAAATTTGAAAAAAAAACTAAAAACATATAATAATTATACACTAAAAAAATCCAGCATCAATGTGCTCAAATCACCACTGCCATTTAAGCATTGATATAATAGGGGTAAAAAGTAACTCTTTAAAAGGAAGATCGAAAAATACAGGCGCGCAGTACAAATTAGTGAAGATAATTAAAGGTTATATTTAATTACAAAGCATAGCACGGAGCAATGGATGACGGGTTATCATAGCCCTTCACGCGGTATGTGGAAAAGGGAATATCTCGCACTGTGGAATTCCCTAAACTCAACTGAGGTCCATTTACTGAAATTACGAGTCGTTAGGCAATGCGTAAATACAGAGCTAATTTAAAAATTGTAGTTCGCAAGGAGGAGGGGGAAGGATGTTATTTTGTTTAAAGCAGGTGCCGCCGCACTTGCTAATTTCTCCTGCGATGATGAAGAATGAAAATTAAAATTTAGTACGAAGGTTGGTTTAGGAAAAAAATGAAATATTTTCGTTTACTTCGTTGGAATGCGACGGAAAAGAAATGGTTTGCGAATTCCACTTACAGCTCAAGAATTCGCGGTTTGCCGTAAGTGTGGAAAGGGGATATGTGTCTTTGGTAATTGTTTACGCCAATCCAACTGTCTGTTCTTAAAAGATGGAATCACACTGCGTTCGTACTAACAATTTCAGAGGATTTAAACTGGTGTTTTTAAAAGCTTTTAGTTGTATCGAGTTTTTCTGAAAAGAACTAAAGAAGTGCTAAAATTTATGGGATTTTAGTGGTTTCAAAGAATACTGTAAATTTAAAGCTGATAAGGGGGGGGGGGGTCCAGTCGGTTAGGCACTCGCCTAGCATGCGAAAGGTCCCAGGTTCGGGTCCAGGCATCGCCAAAATAACTGTCAACTTATAAAGGGCCCGTGCGGCCAAAAATGGCCGACGAATAATACTCCGTGTAAAGGAGTGCACGTTAAAGTCCTAACGCTGTGTACGATGTCGCCCTTAGCGGTTGCGTTGGGTGCCTATTCAGGTGTCGGCTCGTCACTTGACTGTGGTTCTAAAATACGACGCCCGTCACCAATAACCTTCGTGAAGCTCTAGTGCGACGATTAATAAAATATAACCAAACCTAAAGTTAATAAGTTGCCAATATAGTGTCACTGCAAGAAAGAAGGTCGTATATGCAATTTTGCCGTTTTTAAGTTACTAACATCAATGGACTTGAAAAAAAGGCTATTCTATCCAATTTTCACTTAAAATACTACGTTTAGTTCATACTTAATTCCGCATATTTATTGTAACTTATAAATTTACGCTATACTCTCCGTTTGATGAAACGAGTTTTGTGATCATTTTCTCAAAACTTAGTTTTTGCAGATGAAAATTTTTTTTTTAGTGATAATGTAATGCTTTTTGACAATTTTTATTTAAATGTAATTGATTTATTTTAATCAACTAAAAAGTCACTTTAAAATATCATTAATTTAAATTTTTGAATACATCTGGTGTAAATGTCCAATGAGTTAATCGAAAAAAAATTTTTTTAATAAAAGCACACAGTTCACGAAGAATTTAACACATAATTAATGTTGTAGGAAGCAAAGCAATGTGGTAGAGCAAACGAAAAACACCGTTTAAAATAAATAAATTATATTTAAATAAAAAAATGCCCAAATAGTATTATTCATTATATTTGAAATCACTATCCAAATTTATTAAAGTGATAGTAAAATTTTTTTATTTTAAAATAAAATTGTTTATTGAATGTAAGTACAGTTATACATATTTTTAAACATTAAATAATGTTTTTTAAAACTCTTTCAAGTTTTAATAAAGCCTCACGCTCAAAAGATTGCTGTCAAATTTTCTGTTCAGCAATTTCGATGTAAGGTTGCTGTTAAAAGTTGTTTTTCAATTTGTCGAAATATATTGTTCGTTTACTTATGGAGTTTCTGAAACAGTTGATTGATATATGCATTGTATGAAAAATAATGATATTTTGACAGCTGGAATTTTACAAAGAATAAAGCCACAGCAAATAAAAGTGAACGCTGTAAAAAATTTAGTCAGAGCACAGCACCCGAACTGGTAGATGCAAAGCCTACCCATGTGCTGTAATTTTCAAGCACGTGTGTCTCAGTCACTGTACAGTTTGAATTCCCTGATTTAAAAAAATAAAAAAAAACACAGGCCAAGGGTACCGGTCTGTGCGCGTGAGCAAGCTATGACTCTACAGCACCAGTTCTGCTCCAGTCTCATTGTTATAAAGTAAAGAAGGACATATTTTTTAAGAAAACTTTTACCTGAGACCAGACCTGTTGTTTTAATTGAGACCTGTTTGTTACCAGGCACAGAAATGTTGAGACCTGTTGTTTTACCTGAAACCTGTTAGTTATCAGGCACAGAAATGTTGAGACCTGTTCAAAAAGTGAAGTCTTCATCTGGAATCTGGCCATCCTTTATCTGAAACACTAAACAGGTTGAAGAGTCCTGGGTGACCTAGTGGGTTTGATGGCAGCCCATTACGCTAACAGTCTGCTCACTCTACTGGGTGCGGGTTTGATTCCTGGCTTCGCCCTGAGTGTACTTTCGCTCTCTGTCAGTATATTATGTATGTGTCTGTCTTAGTTGACGAAGGTTTACAAGCGTGTATCGGATCAGTTTCACAAACCGAAAAATATATGTACCATCCTATCTACCTAATCAGTTTGAAATAGGGGAGTGAATGTTAGACCACGAACAAACCTAACATGCACCAGTCACCTACATATGAAGCTAATAATTAGAGAAATTCAATTTTTAATGTTAACGATATGTAATTGATAGTAATGACCAAACCAGAGAAATCATTCGTGGTTAAATGATTACTTTAACTACATCGCTAACTTTTGTATGGGGGTCATTATTAAAAGATCTTCTGCAAAATTTTGCTGTTTTCAAAATACGAGATTTTGAAAACTCGGGTATGTTAAAATCAATTTTACTATTGCAATTGATCCTTTTTAAGGAATAGTTTCTTTAACAAAAAGTTACATGGTCATACCAATTACAGAATTTTCGCATTCGTCGTCTAGTTTTGTCAGGATGAATATAATTAAATCGATTTTGAGTCAGCTGGCGCAAGTTGGAAATTCGAACCAATGGGCTTATTCCAGGTTTTAAGTGGCAACAGGAATGCTAAATGAAAAAAAATCTATACCGAACTTTGATTGGTGAATCAGTATAACGTGCGAACAGAACAGCAATCAAAGCACCGATTGTTGGGAGAGTAATAGTGAAAGTTAAAAGAAACTATACATCAACTGAAACAGACCAAATGAATTTATTAGAATATGTAACGTGTAGTGAAAGTAGTATATCTGCACTTTCATAGAAAAAAGGCATATGTTCTATGGTATATAATTCTCTAAAACCTTTTACATGAGTAAATAACAATTTTTCTATTACTTTGAAATTGATATTACATATTTTGGAACTTAAAAAATAAAGGGTGAAGGTTTAAGAGCAATGTTTGTTTATCGAAACACTGTTAAAAATTTTAATTTACAACGCGATAATATAATTTTTAATGTAAAAATACTAATAAATATTCATAAAATCAAGGCAACTATTACAAAACGTTTTAACTCATTATGTAATTAGTTCTTATGTACTTTACTTATAATTAATCTACTTGATTTTTAATTTCTGTTGCTTATAACTTTATTCGCTTTAGATAATAATATTGGATTAATATGTTAAAATTTCTTTGTATCAATATCAATTTTTTTAAACTTTAGACAAATAAAAGTTGTAAGGAATTTTAATGCATCATTTTTTTAAAAAAATCAAATGTATGCTCTGGTTATTATAATTACTATAATTTTGATTTTTAACTTCTTTTAATGATAAAAATTATCCTTTGGTTATAGATATTGTATTAATCGGATTACTTTTCATTTAACCTTCTACATATCAGTAGCAACTTCAGACAAAATTGGTGTAGAATTTTGTTTTATTACGTACATCAAAAAAATTACAATACAGAAATATTTTAATGTATTTTTACAATAAATCCGTCTACATAATATTTTTTTGCTTTTCAGGTGTAAAAAAAACTAAATGTATTACGACTTTTATAGAAAGATGTATTATAATAAATGCGGTTTTTCAACAAATATGTATTAATTTTCAAGCAATGCATTTTGCGCGTAAAAAGGTTTATTGAGTTTCACAAATTTGGCTAGTTTGATTGGTTAATTTTTACATCTAGATTTTTTTAATTATTTAAGTTACTTACTAATGCTATGATAAATAAAATGTTTATACCGTACTACTTTTGAAAAAAAATATTATTATTTTCTGACAAAACGTAGCTAACTTAATATTTTTAAAGAGTCAAAGTATTTCATGTTCTTTTCAATAAAGATTGATTATAAAGAGTATTTAGAAATAAACTGAAGCTATTTTTTAAAATTGTTTGAACAAAAAAATACATAAATACATTAGAAAAATTACATAAAGATAAACAACTAACTCAAAATACTCAAAAAACTCAAAAATATGTCCGATTTCTCATCTAGATATTGTATATTTATATTCAGATCAATTTTTGAAACTGTCTAAAATCTACCAAATATTCGTAATAAAAATATGGTAGGAACATTTTATGGATACAGCAATTTTACTTTAAAGAAACTAGATTCAAAAGCAAACAACAAAACTATTTTTACCCTTTCAAGAACCTAGTTCGATTCCAATAAGATATACAATTTTAACATAAATTAGCACGATAAAATCTACTTTTAGCACAAAAGGTTGCGAAGCATCAACATCATTAAGAAAAGAATTTTTGCAACCATATTTTGACATTCCATTAGTTCCCCATTTCTTTCCCTACATTTAAAAAAACCCGAAATAATAAATTACTTTTTGGGAAGAACAACTAAAGGTTAAAAAATACCAATGCCTTGCAACTACTAAGGAAGTAAACATTTTTAACGTTCGGTATCATATATAGAAAAGGGGTTTATACATCTATATGGAATTTATCTGTTTCTTTCTAGCTTTTTATATCAGTGATCTTGTTGAGTATAAGATTGTTGAAACGAGCCTCGAAGTAAAATCACTCTTTGGTATAACAGAGATGTACCAGACAATTATTGAAAACCTTTATATTTGTGTATCGATCTATATTGAATATAATCATTACAAAAACAATATTTATTAGCTATTAACTATAAGAAATTTTACTTTATAGACATGCATTATAATTTGATATTTAAAAAGATTTTCCAATTTCCATGTTTCCTTGCTTTTTTTCCTTAAAATCTTACCAAAGGATGGCTAAGTTTTAAACTCATTGGTATTCTATGCAAAAGTTAGATGGTTCTACTCCCTTTACATGTTTGTAGTACATGTTTGTATGTTAACCGTTTCAAGTTTACTTCAAGCACTAGGTCTTAGGTTAACTAATCAGTGAAAAAAGACCGTCTTAAAGTACCCAAAATTAATCAGCAAATTGCTACGATACTTGCACAACGAGAATAGCATACGATTGTGAAAAAAGTCGAATATAAAACTAAACTATGTTAGTTGTTTTCAATATTTATCCTGCAAAATAGCAAAATCATAATAGTATTACTCCTTATGTCCCCATTTAAGAATCCTTGTGTATTGGTGCCTTTACTACTACTTGGTATGAGTTACATAGGTTTAAAAAAAGGAATTGTAACAATCGACATTTTAATAATATTTTTTTATATATTTATATTAAGAATCGATTGAGTGTGCCCTTTCATGAAAATAAACGTACAAGAAGCGATACCATGGCTTGAATCAGATAATTCATGAGTAATTGAAAAATTATCAATCACAGCTAAGGTATAAGTTCGTTAGAGTATCCTTTGTAACATCACCCGTGCTTCAAATTTTGTCAAACCAAACCATTAAAATGGGAAACAAATCCAATTGCGAATGTTGGGGGGTTCTAAGTTTGAAAACCCGTGCCTTTTGCTCTCGCACCAAAGGTAATGAAAAGACCCAAGAGAGAGAGAAAGACAGAAAGAGAAAGAAGGTAAAGAAAAAACACAGGAAAGATGCCTTACCTTTCATAAACTGCTTATCTGTAAAAAAAAAAGTATATATTTTTTCCCTCTGTTTCTCTGATTACAAGTCGGTAGAGAGAAGAAAATTCAATTAACCCTACAATGCGCAACATATTTAATTCCAGAAAAAAGGGATTCGCAGAGGGTGAAGGATGCGGCTCTCGAAATTACGAAAACAAAGAGCAAACCAAAGAGCAGGAAAATCACTTCATAATGCAACCTCTTCCTTCCCTCCTCTTCGTATTCGGGATCTGAGCTTAAGACTGACAAAACTCTAACTGTATTTCAAATAATTTTTAAACAAAACAGGTTTGAACCTGAAAATAAAAGGGAGGCCAATAGAGCTATAAAATAAAAATAATATATAACTTATGATTTTTTTAGAAACAGTTTTCAAAGTTTGTTGATTTATTAATTATGAATCTATGTGTTTCTAAAAATAAATAAATTATTTTTTGAAAAAATGTTTGTTGCTTTTTTGTCAAATTAACTCGAAGAGGTATTGACTCTTAAAACAAATGTTTCGTGCTTTCCGGAAAGTAAAGAAGTATCGGGATTTGTTTACCGATCAATTTGCGTTTACTTTTGAGTGATGCGGAAGACTTACTTTGCACGTTTTGTTGATTTAAACGCTCGCTTTTGTGTAGCCTTTGAATCTGTTTATTCTGTGGGTTTTGCTTTGGGGGGAGGGGGGGTTCTGTGTACTAAGGGTGAAGAAATTATTTGTTGGTTCGGGTGTTATTGGCGATGTTTGGTTATCGGTCGGGTGTAAGTTAGCGCAAGTCAAGTTTGACCGCTTTTTGTAATTAGTGATTCTTTCACTTTTTGCAGTTTCTTGAATCGCAGCTGCTATTCAATATATTGCGTTTTTAGATATTTTCTACTAAATGAGAAATTAAGTATTTGACAACGTTTTTGGCTGTCAATTTAGAATGTCTTTACAGATTCTTAACGCCGGAAAAATAAGCCAGTTAATTTTGATTTCCAGTTAAGTGATGATGTTAGAATTTTTTTCAGTTGCATTTTATATATATATTACATTTCCAATATATCAAATGAGTTCCTTGATTTTCAAAAAAAATGTTTATTTTATAATCGCATGCAAGATCGATGGTATGCATCAATAATAATTTGAAAACCAATGGTATACACAGAAAAAATATTATGTTCAAACTGCACATTTGGAACACAATTATCATATTAAAATGCATCAGACAATGTTCTTTGTTATAATTCAAGAATTATGTAGATGAATGTGATTTTTTTTTTGCTTCAGCACAACTGACGCTCGCTAGAAGAGGCGATTAATTGTACTATTGCGTGATTGACAAAAAATTTAAAAATATTTTTTCTGAAATATTCATAACAAAAATTATAAGATTTATTTTAAAGTACCTAACGATACATTTTTATGCTTTTGTATCGCTATTTGTCCTAAACATTAAAGATCAGATGCTGAAAGACATTTCGGTAGAATACATGCTTGATGCGCTGAAACCAATTGTTGTGCATTCTTCTTTGGCCACAACATAATTTTTGTACTGTTTCAATACAACTTATAATTACCAAACATATTAGTTTGTAATAAAAGTCAATACAAGAGTGTATAGAGCGTTAAATTCTTTTTTATGATTGCCAATTAGTCTTACTAAGTTAGAGCTCATTATACAATATTTTATAGTTTTAAATATAAATGTAATTACAATATTTATTTACAAATATATGAGAAATATAAATTGAAAGTTACTTCTAAATTCGAAGTGTATTTTTTAATTAATGCTAACGAAAGGTATGTAACTTACTGTAAGGCACAATACTAAACAGTATTATTTATTTTAAATATATAAAAAGCAAAATACCAGAGTTCTTGTGAAATTTAATCAACAAGCTTAAACAAATTATTTTTTATGTCGTATCTGTTTTATTTGAATCAAGTTTTGATACAGGATATTTTTATTCCACAAATTTTTTTTCGAAAAATTCACAAAATTCGGTTACTGCTTATAAAAAAATTTATAACAATGCGAATATAATGCCCTACCTCTTAGAACTATCATTTTCTTGTAAATATTATTAAATAACGTCATTTAGGAAATGACTCTGCATAATTCTCCTAACTGCAGGCACTTGTAGCAGAGAATCCCCGCCTGTTTTGCGAACTAATTTCCAAATGGATCAAACTTGTCTGTCGTTGCTTTCGGATCCCATAATGTCGCGAATCTCTTGGCTAGACACCGCACCTGTCTGCGAACAGAGCGAGACAACAACATCGATTTCCCCATGTGATTGGCAGGAGTCTGTTCCCATTCTCCAAATTGTAGTTATCTTAGAATTAGAGTAAATAGAAGGCAGCTATGATTCAATAAACTACATCAAACATCAAGTAATTGGTTTATAGTGAGTTTGATCCTGTGTAAAGGGAGGTTTGAGTTTGTGTTATGAATATAGTTGCTACAATTTTTACCATCCATGTCATTTGAATGTTTAACGTAAATGTATATTTTTAACATGCATTCAGTTCTTTTCACTATTTTACAATTGCAATTAGCTCACTTTACATTATTGATAATTTATTGAGCAAAATCTTAAATACATTCTTGTTTATTAATATTTCATTTAAACAGACCTAAATTTTATTCAAATAGTTTTGAATTTTGTATAAATGGGCTAAAATAAAATTTTAAAAAAGCGATAGCGTTACAATTTTATACATAAGTGTCGGATAAATTTCCCGTTTAAGGTATTTAATCTACCATTAGCAATTTAATTTAAGACTCAACTGCTTTCAATTTCCATTTGTTAAAGCAAGAACATTTTGCGAATGTCAAAACATTTAAGCGAAATTTAAATAAGTATATGTAAAGAGTCATAAATTTTATTTAAAAGCCAAATTTTCACTTTAAAATAACTATGAAGACTGGAAATCATATTTTTAAGGTTTATTGCCAGCATTTTTGCAATATAGGCTTGGTACAAGAAACTCATTGTGAAATAAAGATTACTTATTGATTGAAAATCTATTTACACTTACCATTTGCTATACTTTACATCGTCTAAGCAAATACACATTAACAAAAAACCTATTATTGCGCAAA
Organism: Hylyphantes graminicola; assembly: GCA_023701765.1. Classification (NCBI taxonomy): domain Eukaryota; kingdom Metazoa; phylum Arthropoda; class Arachnida; order Araneae; family Linyphiidae; genus Hylyphantes; species Hylyphantes graminicola. The sequence continues at coordinate 32,698,381 of CM043122.1, forward strand.
ATCAAATACAATAGATTAGTATTTCTAGAATAATGTATTGTTCATTTAGCAAAGCCAAATTATTTTCCGTCAATTTTCCAATAGCGACATTTCGTAGTTTCCATTAATTTTAAGCCGCGTCTAGTTGGAAAAAAAATACTTTTCACTTTGAAAATTTACTAATTATGTTTATGACACAATAGCCAATTATCTTTCCTCGAGTATCAAATTTCGTGTAAACATATATCTCTAAACATAAACTGATTTTATAATAACCTGTAAAATTTTATTTACACTAACATCTGAACCTTAATAATCAGTTACAAGAGAGGCGTCTCAGTTTACTTTAATACAGTTTCAACAAAACTGTTTTTATTTCTAAACAAACATCGGCTTTGTTAACAGTAATATTTTGTTCTGCAATATCAGTCAAATAAATATATTGAACGTCAGTATCTATTCCACCTAGACATGTCTGATTCATTCCCCATAGATTTTTGCCGTTTTATATCTAACAAATTTTGATTATGTATCGCAATATCAAAGAGCCATTTTTTATTTCTATTTAAAGACAGAGAAAATTCCATTAACATTGCCTGTATGAAGAGAGCTAAAGATTTTTATAAGTAATTTTACGACGATATTTACTGATGTTTTGGTGAGTTAGTTTAAATGACTACAACTGATAGGGTTTTGTCAGAAAATCACATCATACTTGTGTATTGATTAAATTAACACTTTAATACCTTGTAATTTTTACAAATTATTATACAGATGTAAATGCAATTGCTTATATTAAACCGTGCAAACATTGCATGAAATTACATCAATGAATCAGAAAAAATGAAGTGTATTTACATAATTTTAAGTAAATTGATAAATATAATCATTATGGTCAAACATAATTTTTTGACCATTTTAAATCCTTCAGGAATCAACGTCATAACATAAAAAATATTATCTTAATAAAAATTTAGGCTTTAATTACGTTTTAATAAAGATTTTTTGCATATTAAAGGTAAAAGTATTATGTGTTGCTTTTCATAACGAATAACAATGTGTATTAAGCAGCATTTTTAAAGTTTCAATAAGATGGTGATATAAATACGTTTTTGTATATTTCTACTACATTTAGTTGTTACCACACGGAAAGCGAAAACTAACGATCAGTTATGTGTAATAAAATAAATGTGGGTTTCAGAACTTGCAAAAAAATCATAAAAAGTTCAGGCTTCCAACCATAGCTAATACATAAAACTTTGTATATATTTCTACAGTTGCTCTTCTCTCAAGACGGTTGCATGTTAGGCGAAATCAATGGTTACATTTTCTGCTTTCTAAAATATTTCCTTAATTTTCTTTTTCCTCATTTTAATTCCTTTTATTTACAGTTTACTAATTCGTTTTGATTCTTTTCTGCAACCTTAACTCTCTCAAAACTATTTAAAGTTTATATAAGTCAAAAAACTTTGAAGAAAGTAATTCAACAACTAAACTAACGAATACAGGGACAAATTCATCTTAGTATGAAATGCGTAACATGACCATTCTTTACTTATACAAATTTTTTATAGCCATGCGTTAATACTTGTGTTTAAGATTTTTTTCGTCATAAATTAGAAGTTATAGGAAGTTTTAAATCAATATGACGCATATCTCACTTAATAGCTTGTAAAATTGTAATAAAAATTAAATTTTAATAGTTTTTTTAAACTTTTTTCCATTATATTAAGATTACATTTATTTTAGTAAAATTATTTTTTATAACTAAAATATCTGAATACACCAGTCATGTAAAATCCATTTAGGAATCCACTAATTCAGTCATACCTTACTCCAAAAGTGATATTTAAGCTGAGATTTTGAAGGAACTTTTTAGGCGGCCGTAGTTTTAATTTAACTCACTACTCTTGTGAAGGACATGTGATTGTGAAATGGACAGTGAAAAATATGATGCAGACAAACTAACTGGAACATAGTTTATAAGACGCTGGTTTTCATAGTTATAAGGGGACGCCCAGTACTTCGTTTTTAAAAAAAAAACAGTCGAAACTATAATATTATTGAAGAAAAAATGGTATTTATTTGAAATATGATCTATAGACGCTAAATATAAACCTTAAATAGATTTTAATTATTTAAATTACCAACTTCTGCAAAAAATAAAAATTACCCTCGAAATTTATATTTTCCTAATTAAAAAGACATTTTTTTCTTCATTTTTCATAAAAGTAATTTTTCTTTTGCCGCTTTTTTAAGCTAAAAACCGATCCGGCAATCTATACGGCATACTCAGCAACAAGCCCCTTCAAAGTCTTATATGACTTTGATTCCCCATTATGCAGAATTATTTCCCTTAAAATACTTGAACCCCACTGCAATTTTGAGCCTGTGATTTCCGAGGATTATTATTTTTTCTGAAGTTGATAACTTAACAAATTGAAAAATATTTAAGGTCGATAAATAATTTGTATCCTTCATAATGTTATAAGTAAAAACATTGTTCATTTAATTTCAGCTTCTAATATTTTTAAAAACATAAAATACTAGAATACTAGGTATTCTTTAACTATGCGAACCATTGTATACGTTATGATACAATGTGTCACCTAAAATTACCTAATTAAATATTACATTAAAGATCCATCTTTAAATAGTATATAGTCAAGATAAAAAATAGTATATTTCGAGTATTAAAATATTTGAAAAGAAATCATTTTCGTATAAATTGAGAAATAAGCTTTATCAAACAGCATATTTTTGCATATGTCAAGTAGATTCCCTAATTTTAATGCATGGTTTTAATGAGATTTTCGTCACTAAAATTATCATCCACTTAACTTTGTCACCTTGTACATGTTATACACTGATTCTTCTGCCCTCTTAGAGAGTTTCTTGAAGCTTAATAAATTACGGGTGTAACTAAATTAAGTTTTGCATTTTGCTTCAACATCTTCCGTAGCCATTTCATGCTTTATATTTTGAAATCATTTAACACTTCAGTCAAAATTGGAAATTTCAGTAAAAATTTTATTCAAAAAGCTTAGAACTGCATCCAAATATTTATTTACTACAGTATTTAGAAAATTTGCTGAAACAAATTGTTTTATATCACTTTAGCCAGAAAACGGTGTATATCTTATTGAGTTGACGAAACAGAAGACTCACGGATCTTTTTTGTGTTTTTTGGTTGGTTTTGTTTGATTGAATAAATGCCGGACAAGAGCTGCACTTTACAACATACTTTTCTAAAAACAATGTTAAAATGCAATGGTAATTAACCCAATTTATCAATCAATATTTGAAAGTTAAAATTAAAATGTGCATGAAAACTTTGAAAATTGCAATATAATTTAAAATATCTTTGCTAAGCTAAAATAGTAGACATTGTACTATTAACCCATTAAGGCCCTTTCAGGTGGCGCTAATTTAAGGTTATGAGACTAAAATGTTAAGAGGTTTACCGTAAAAGTTGCCTTAAACAGCATCAATGCCCTTGGGTCAGTTGAAATGTACACTATTGAATACAACGGAGCAATTTTTGAATTGAAAAGTTGATTAATTAAAAATTGAGAATTTTTTTTAAAGGTGTCCCTAAAAAGGGACGCCAGGCATTAATGGGTTAAGTAAAAAATAAGGAGTACAGGGTGCAGTATTGTGATGTGCTTTTTTTTTTTTAAATTTCAGTTATAAATTGACTGCATCAATAGAAGGATAGAAAATTAACTATCATAGAAATGACAATTTTTTAACCTTATTTCAAGGGGAATAATATATTTCTGCTTAAATTTATCTAAAAACACTATATAAGGCATAGATAGCCATGAACGATTTATGCAGGATAATTTAAGTTAAACGAGAAACGAATTTAAAACTTAAGGGTAACGTTTTTATTCGGAAATGAAGGTGCTAATGGCATTCACAAAGTCGTCGATGGCGGGCTTAATTTTGGTTATTGATTTTGATTTGGAAAAACAATTTCTGTGTTTTTCCTATCCATATTTCTAGCACTTTTAATTCCGCAAATGTATTAAACTTTTTCTTATTTCTTAAAGCAATTTATAATGTTTTTTTATAAATTATTTTCTTGTATCAATGCTTCTAAATTAAATTATATAAAAACAATGTATAAAGCTAGTGTACAAGCAACTCAGAATGTATCCTAATATGAAATAAATGATCTTAATATATTAGTGCATTTATAAGATTTGTAACTTCAATGCCTAATGTGTTACTTTATATTTTGACAGGGAATACTTGCACAATTGGAGCTCTGAAAATTTTATATTTTACGTCACATTAAAACAAAAACTTTAAAATTAAATTTATTTGAAAATTAACATTATTGGCATAGAGTTAAAGCGCCATCTGTTTTCGGAAATTAGCACTAATTGCAGAATATTTAAACTACCGCAACTCCTGTTCACATCGAAAAGATATCATTTTCATCAAAAAAACGATACTAATTTAATTGCTTTTCATAATATATATGTATCGATATATATTTTAGTTTTTGACGTTTATGAAGCAATCCAACTTTAGCTGCACTCTAAAATGTACATGCACATGTTTGTTAAGCGATTATATTTAAAAAAAAACAGAGCTCAAAGAATTATAGATTTTTGTTTTAAAAAGAGTTTCATAAGTATTTAAAAAGTTTCTGCACATTGGCTATATAGAGGTAAAAAAAGGATATTTTAAGATTATAGTGTGTCTGGAAACATAATTGACAAAATTAGAAAAACTTTTAAACAATCTTATAAAAAAACTTTTTTGTCCTTCAAGTGACCTAATTCTTAACTATGTGTCTTTTTCTTTCAATCGAAATACTCTCGGTGAGAAAGTTCACTCAGCTTCTCAAAACAATAGTAAAAGTTATTTTTAAAAAAACATAGTGGACTATTTATTTGATTTTTCTTATTTTATTTTCAGGTTTCGTCAATAGCTGGAGACACGAGCTAGAGAAAATGAATTGGTGGCTATTATGCAGGGTGGCGCAAATAAAAGTGGCCGCGTCTTAAAGATAAAATAAAATAGAATTGTTGTCAAGTCAAAAACCAATGCAAAAAGAAGTTTGCTAAGTAGGCTATTGATCGCTTCAATATTAGTCTGGCAAATTATTAGTTATGTCTGGCAAATTATTTGCCGGCAACTATGCCATGGTTTGATAAGCTAGTTGGAATGCAATATAAACTGAAGATTTATACGGATGTGCAACAAAAAGTCCCCATTAGTGATTATTTCGGAAGTTATTTATCCTAATCGGAACTTTTTTTTGGTAATACAAAATATTCTAAATTGATTGCAAGACACAAAAAATGCATAAGGGGCCGTCATCTCATAATTCGCACTAAGATGTGAACTCGCCAGTAGTCCATGAGTAGGTCTAATATGATGCTAATCCAATCCAACCATTGCAAAAACGGGTGTGTCAAGTAAAGGTATTACACGCTTGAATAATCTTTTATTTAGACTGGAATTCTTACAGATGGCTTCAATAGTTTTTCTCTCCAAATATTTAAGGTATGAATATACCTTAGAAAACGAAAAAATTATCAAAATATGTGTCCTGATGTTTTTGCATTAAAATATTATCCGATTTTTTATCTTTCAAATGGTACAAGTAGATTTCATGTACTGTAAATAGTTTTTAATTTACAGGCAATCTTTCAAAGGGAATTTTATGCTAATCAGTCTTACAATGAAAACTTTGAAAGTATTTTCTGAAGAACGAGTTTTTTCATAACATGATTGAACTGCGAGCAAGATATTTCAAATTAATATACTTCGATTTAAAAAAAAATTAAAGTGTATTTTAAAGAGTAGGAATCAGAGCATGTGGCCATACTTTTTGTTGCAATTGTAACAAATATTGATTACGAATATTATTACGAATTCCAATCTCTTCGCCAGGGCCATTTATTTGCGCCACCCTGTAGATTGCCCTTGGTAACTGCATTTTATACCTTCTTAAAAGAAAGCTAAAAACAGGTAATCTAACATTAATATTATAAGTTGGATGACCGGTTAGGTTATGGCCGAAAATCAATCAACTTCAAATGAAATACGGTTCTCAATACAGTTTGTTTCATTTTGTAGGTTTACTATTTTGTTTTTACGTGATATAAGTTTTATTTTTTTTTATTTAGAGACCTGTGAGTTGGCAAACAGTCAAAAAAAGTCAACTCGTTTTAAAACTTTGTATCAATGTACATATTAGCTTGTTTATAAGTTTTTTGGCAACTTTCTTTGAGGAAGTGGGAAATATAAGACTGCTAATTGTAAAAAGATGTCAAATGTTATTCAAATTTATTATTCTATTGGGTATCCATTTACATAGAAAATTAATATTCTGCATGAAATACGCCATTTTGGTGCGATGAATGCAAAAACACACAGCATCTGATTTTTGTTTTGTAATTAATAGTTTATTCTAATGTTATTTTAAATTTAAAATTAGTGCTAAAATAACTTTTTTATAAGAACTCTAACAAATGTGTTAAGATATAAACTCTTTATATATATATAATCAAAAGTTAAAGTATTTTCAGATTGTATCGAATACTGTCGGAGTTTAAAGTTTAAAAATAATTTGTGGTATTTACAGTTAACTTAAAAACACAAATTCAATTTAATTGGATGTCCGGTCTCAGGAGGATACATTTACTACTAATAATTTCGGCACATTTTGTTATAGTAAACTACACAAGGTGGCAGCAGCAACTACGCAAAAATCCTTTGAGTAACATCTTATCAGTAAGAGTGTTACCAATAGATGGCGCTTAAATACTTTATTTACGAACTAATTTGGGGATTTCTCTTTCTCGGAATAGGAAAAAAACTCTAAAAACGGAAATAATCACACAGAAAATGTTTTTCTAAAAGTGCAAAAGCTAGTAAAAAAATTCTATCATCTAATTTAAATATATATATAAATTGCATAAGACAAAAATAGTCATTAAATAACGTATGTTAACTATTAAAATTTTTAATGAAAACGAATTGCATTCGACAATATGTTGCTTATTTATGCAAAATTAATAAGAAACTTACATCTATTTAAAAATAATACTTTTGTTGTGAGTAGTTTGCAATTATAACATTTGAATACATGTCCAAAGTCAATCATCTTGTCAAAGGCTTGGGGACAAATTCACAATTTAATTTCACAAAATTATAAGTTTGTGAAATATCAACAAAATATTGATTCAATTATTTAAATATAAATGTTTAAATTAACTTTAAAATTCTTAAGCAACTTACCAATCATCATTTTATAGAGAAAATCACTTTTTTGAATGAAACTATTATGTAAGAAGTTTTGTAGGAGAAGGGAAGGTAAGAAAACATTATTTTTACAACAGAGTTGTCAATGAGTGGAATGTTTTACCAGATTATGTTGTGCATTCGAAGAGAGTCGTAGATTTTAAGCAGAATCTTGATAGTCATTGGGAACTGGTAAAGTATTCTATTTATTTTGGACCAACCTTGCTAGACATCTGGCCTGTTGCTGGTCGACAATTTTTGTATTTTATTTGTAATTGTAACGACTCTTTCACATGTACATAACGTTAAAATCAACTAATAAATGTTTTGAATCATAATTTATTCACGAAACAAATCTACTTCCTTTATAACAGTTTACCCATTAATTTAATTTATTCTAAACTAAAATAAAATCCAAATGTACCCATTATACAGCTTCATGGATACATTGTTTCAATATTACTCAAACCATTATTTAACTCTTATTAAAAAAAGTTTTCTACTAATAATGATAAAATACGTATAATATACAAGAATTAATGAAGTTTCAACTACATACTTAACCTAAACAATAACGGTACGACCAATGACTATACATCAATAAGTTCAATTCTGTTAATTAAACTCAAACTCACTCGCTTCAGCCAATATATAAGAATCTTAATTCGAAATGCCTTGACACCGTTCAGTTCTCTTGAAACCGAAATGGAATTTGATTAGCATCTTCACTTCAGCGACTCTAAAACTCAAATGAAATCAGCATTAGAGCTTTAAAAGTCCCTTTCGCCTTGATTAATTTTTAAACTTTTAACTTTGCAGCATGAACGATCCCTTCACTGTAATCTAATTTAATACTTTATTTGACTTTGATCATAATTGCCTTCAAATTACTTATTAAATGTCTGAAGTCATTATCCGGATTTCTACGAAAGTTACGCATATCATTTAGATATTTGATTGTAAACATAGCATACATTGCTCCGAAAAGTGAAGTTTCTTCCAAAAGTTATGACTTTTATGACTTTATGACTTTCTTGGTGGGGGGCAAGATTGCCAAGCACTGCGACTTTAAGTCTATTGTACTAAGCCCCAGAAATGACACAAGCACAGGAGACACACCAAGAAAGATACGGCAAACACATAGACAAATAACAACATTTATTGACAGTCACAAACATCCATGCCTGACCGGGATTCGAACCCGACCCCAGCAGCTCCAAGGGCTAGAATCCTAACGCGTGTGCCACCGGGGCGGCTTCCAAAAGTTATAATATGGGGTACACGTCACTTTGTAGTGTACGGTGTTGTATGTTTTCTAGTACCACAGTCAATTCCCAATGGATCTTCTACATGCTCCTAGTTGGTGTACATGTTTCTATTTGCCTTGCTTGAATAATAGTTAAATAATTAAATAAAATTAGGTCATATTTTATTTGGGATTTTTAGGCTAATTTTAATTATGGGTAAGAAAATATTCTTAATCTGCAGCCAATCAGTGCATAAACCCTAATCATAAAATATTTCATAAATATTACAAGAAAAAAAAGTGCTATACTTTAGTTTTATTATATTAAAATTTTTATTATTTCCATGTAAGAACTTAAAAACAATTTTAGTTAACTGTTGTAAAAGGCGAGGCGTAATTGGTTGTGTTTAAGCTCCGCATAGAGTCTAGAAATCCACAGACGGAAAATGTAAAACGCACCTACATACTTCAACTGTATGTGACTCTGCCAGATAAACAAATATCATTACGGATATATATCATTTAAATTGAATTAAGTTTTACTTCATATTTAGATAGTATTGGAACTGAGACTATACATTCCTTTTAATTAAATGTTTTTTTTCTTAGTGTTTTTAATTATTTTTTATTGAAGAGTTGTTTATTCATAGATTTAAAAAAAATCAACTGCAGTGTCTATCGAATGCTTAAACTGTCAAATGAGGATTTCCAAACATTATTTTAGACATTAAGTTAAATAGCTTTAATTTAAGAAAGTATTTAAAATTTGTAAAATAATTAATTACATTTTGAATACTGCCCGATGACGTGCTTAAAACTTCCAAATCATTTGACATGCAAATGCATTTCTGAATTAACCCGAAGGACCATTAATAAAGCTCACATTGTTCCTAATAGCTATCTGATGCATTTAGTCAATACGTTTGACGGATTTAGCGCTTAAATTAGATCCTGAATGATTTGGCTACATAATTAGGGCCACATTATTATCGACTAGAATAAGTAAATTTCTGAATTTTTAAATTGGCGTTTACTTTTTAATTATGATATAAAGAAAATGAAAAGGTTGTAGTGCTGAAATCCCGCTTTAGATAGGAATGTGTTGAATCGCCTTTATAATGTAGTTGTAGTTTTGTTAACAAGTCAAACATAATAGTTTTTATTAGAATAGAACACAATTCTTTTAACTTAACCAAACCAAGCTCTCTTGTGTATAATTCGATATTACATTCCAAATGCATTCGAGTAAAATCGATTAGCATAAATGCATCAGTAGATGTGTATTGTAATTTTTCCACTGAAAAGTTAGAATGACAGCTAGTAAAACCTACATATATTTTTTTAATAATTTACCTTAAAAAAAACCTGAAACATTATCTACTGTCAACGTCATACATTTACCAAGTGCTTTCGCACTAAAATAGGATCAAAAACGACGCAATACGTTAAATAATGTCTACACTGAGAAAAGTTAGTAAATACATAATATAATTTTAAAATGTTAATAAAATCCTAAACCTTCTTATCTACTCTATACATCTACAAAATGTATTCGCAGTAAAATAGGATCAACACATTTCTTGGCATACTTTATTTTCCTTCTCACCTCCACGAACACTTCCCGAAGAAAGTAGTTCTTATTCTTGAGCCTTAATGGGATTTAAACCCCATTCTTATAGAAAGTTCTGCCGTTCCAAAGAGCAAACTGGTGGGTTTTATGGTTCGGGGAAATGTATACAGATAAATCATTGTGATGAATCAGAGGTAGGGAAAATGTGTTAGAATAAGAAATTTCCACAGCCTAGAAACTGCTACAACACATAAGACTATCGATTATGTCGGCAATAGTTTGGGTTTTGATTTTTAGTGTGATGAGGTCGTCAAGATGTGAGTAAAAGTTTGAGGTAAACCATGGATGTTCTTGATTGTATAACGTTACATTTCTTACGTAATCGTTCGGTTTTGTAGGAGATTTGATCATAATCTGAAAAATGGGAGAATGTTGATTTAAACGGTTACTGAAACTTGTTTCTTTTTTTCCTTACTTTTCAGTTGAAATGTAGATAAAATGGATTTCGGGTTGTTTTTATTTAACATTCATTAAGCTTCCTTGATTACACATAACATAACTTGGAATGCGCACTCTAGAAGGAAGGATTATAGGCTTTAAAACCCGTTACACCACTCGCCAGAAGCGACACAGACGCAAGAGACACACATAGAAAGAACAACACAAACACATATACAAATAACAACTTTTATTGATAAACCCAAACATCCATGCATTACCGGGATTCGAACCCGCACCCAGAAGATCAAAAGACTAGCTCCCTAGCTCCCGTTGTGCTGCCGGGTCGACTTGATCATACAATTCTTTTTGTTGCACATAAAGATTCCAGTTGCTAAAATCACATTCTTCGATTTTTAACTAAGATATAGGGACCGACCCATGCATTGGCATATTTGTCAAATTGTATTTACAACCTAAATAAAATTAACAAGACTCTTAAGGGCATGCAAATCCCTTAGAAATTAATATCATTAAAGCGTAACTTGAAAAAGAACCTTCGAATAAAACAAAAAAATTAGGGGGCTTAAAGCTTTGAATCAAAGCTCTACAGAAATTTAATCCATTTAATAGTTAGAACTCTCATAAATTCCTGTGGGATTTAACTATCTTACGGGAGGAATTAGAGAATATGTTGCAGACTAATCTAGAATGATATTCAAAGCATTAAACATATCGTTCAAAGGTTTAAATTACAGTGTTTCAATGCAAGGTTAAGTGCTTAGAAATATGTTTCATGAAACGGTTATTAATAGAAATCCTGAGAGAGAAGCTGCATTTGTATAAATTGGTATTAAAAATATCTCTAAGGGATTTAAAGAGGTCTCAACCGGTGGAATCTAATCCTGATGGTCAAAAACACTATGTCAAAATATTTTTCTGAAAAATAATATTTTGGGACAGGTTTAATATATACTTGAATATTTCAACGTTCAGGACAATAACACAATAATGAAATGTCAATTTGAAGTGTTTATACACTAATTATTTGTGTTATTATTTTTTTCTCGATAATAAAATATGTTCATAACTGGCTTCTGCTAAATTCCTTACATTATTTAATAGCTATTTGAATTCTTAGTATTTTAATAATGTAATACGTTTATACATTTGTTTTACACTATTTCAACATTGTCAGGCACGCTAAATATGTAATCAAGATAACGTTTAGCCTAATGTGATTAATGTATTACCTAACTCATACTAATTTAAAATTTTGTTATACTTTTTGACTCATGAATATGCTTTAGTCATTTGTTGAATAAACAAATCCTCACCCACAATTAATCCATACTTCTAAGCTCAATATATTCGTTCCATTTATTAAACTATCATTAGTCTTTTATAAAACTTCTTTGTGTCCACTAAACATTCATTAAGGTGATTTTAAAACAAATTTATCAGAATTAATTATTACATTGAAAAATAGTGTTTGTTTTTGCATGAGGTTTTTTTTTGGGGGGGAGGGAGGGGGATTTCTCTTAATTAGAAAAAAACTTGTTCCATAATCTTGCTCCAAAATTATTTCATTGCGAAAAATAATTTTGAATGTAAGGAAATGTTTTTATACGTAATTGTTTTAGTTCTTCTTGAATTTATGTTTTATTAAGGAATCTCGGTAAACAACAGTAAGGCTTAATTTTTCAATCTAAAATATAATTGGTCTGCTAAAGCAACAATTATTTGCCATTAAAAAGCTTAGAAAAATAAAACTTAATGGAACTTGTCTAAATTTTTAAATAACACAAATTGTTTAATTACTTCTTCTTTAATTAAACTCTAAAATTAGAAAGTAAAGTTGTGGGTATTATATACTTAGAACTCATTTTAAAACTAAGCAGTTATAAAAATTAAGAGATGGGAAAATTTAAGCTCCACAGAAGTAGAGTGTTCTGGATTAAGCAAACTCCCAGCAAAATGCTGAACAGAACTATTTGTACAGGTAGAATAATCCCTCCTTTCCCTACTAATGGACAAATAGGGAAGAAAATATTTCAACTTGTTTGCAAAAGTTAGGTTTTTCCAAATAACTTCATTAGAGAAAATAAATTTATATACTATATAAAATCAGCCTTTTATTTCAATTGTTAAAACCTTTTGTTTCTTTTAATAAATAAAAACCAGCAAAAAAATACAAATTTATTAAGTTATTAAAGGGATTGATTTTTTTAACAATGATAAATAATGAATTTCACAAAATAAATTATAAAAAACGTTAGTTTTTTTTGTCATCTGTATTTATCTAAAACAAATAAAATATTTTGCTGAATTAAAATTGAGAGGGATAAAAAGATTTTAAAAATATTAACTAGTCCATGATTCCGATAAATAGGGAAGATGCGATTAAATAGGTTTATCCACATTTAATTTAATAATATTTTGTTCGAAAAATTGTTTTTTATATGTTATGTTATATATGGGTAAATACTAATTGTAATTGAAAAATGTATATTTTTCGTAAACTTATTTTTCATTTAATTTGTTAAGTGTGAAAGGGTTTTTGGTGGGCTAAAACTAAAAACGTTTATTTTTCGAAATTTATTTTTCATTTAATTTTACTAAAAAACAAATTTTAACGAAACATTATTTGCATTTAAGATTAAAAATAAAGAAAATTCATTTATTATAGTATCAAAAATTATCCCACAGTTTTAAATAATCAATAATTTTCAAAAAAATGAGTAAACTTGTAAGTTTTTATTATTTTCTTTTATAAAATTAAAATAACAAGAAATATGAAAATGTCTCTAAGTAAAACAAGAACTTTCCGCACAACATATTTGATACACATAACAATGCAGTTTTTTGTAAATATAAAATAATCAATATTGATAAAATTTCTTTTCGAGAAATATGTTTTTTACGTCAGTTTTTTCATACATGACATCGTCAATGATTATAAATGACAGACAAGAATTCGAAAAATAAAAAAATTACAATACAGTTTTTAACCCATTACATAAATACTATTAATATCCCTTGAATAAAAGAAAACAAATTGGATTTTGTTTACAAAAGATGAAAAATGTAGATAAATTTCTGGGTGAAGGCTTGAGAACTTTGAAGATGAAAGAGTTGAAAATATAAAAGGGTTCCAAAATTTAGTATTTTTCCTTCTTCTATCTTGTCTATGTACTTACTTGTAACTATTATTTAGATATCTAATTTTTTTTAGGATATTTTGATCGTTTTTTTTTTTATCTCAAAAAATATTTTAATGGGCAATCTACTTCAACATAATAGGAATAACATTAACAAAGATAAGGAAAATAAAAATTTGAAAGAGATATTGGTTAATGTTTTAGATTCCCACAAAACGTATTACCCGGCAAAAAATTAAAATTGCTTCATAAATAAAGAAACTGGCATTTAATAATTATTGAGCTCATTAAGCAAAAAAGTATTTACCGCAATATTTTGAAAACTGTTTATTTAAATTACCATTTTTTAGGATATTTCATCATATTGCATAAAGAACAAAAACGGTATATGATATTTGATCTTAGGCACCCAAATTAAAATATTATTATGGATGTAAATTATTTTTGAAACAATAAAAAAAATATTTATTGAATCTTTATTTTATAAGAACAGCTATTCAGCACCTGAGAGTATCTCGAAACTGAATTATTTCAGTAATGATTTAGTGAAATATAAATTTTAAACAACATTTTGCCAAAAAAATGCAGTAGCATAATTAATACTATCATATGATACTTCCGTCATTAACTTTTAACCCGATTTCTTATCGTAAGATCGGTTCCTCTAATATATAACTAAAATGGGGAACAGTAGTAACAAAAATTAGAAAACACCCATCTGTACACATTATGAGCTAAGTTTGGAAAACTACATCAACCTATTTCCAGCTATGCAAAAGTACGTTATATGTGACAAATTAAAAAGTAACTGTAAATCTTAAGAAACATAACATAATAACTTGGAATGCGCCCTCTAGAAGGGAGGAGCATAGGCTTAAATCATAAGAAAACAAATTCAATTGGGAGACATCAGCGACGATTAAAAAATATCCTTACCTTTCTATCATTTTAAAAGCATATAATTTCTTTTGAAGTCCAAAGTAAGAACCAAACAGCTGCTGCCAGTATTTGGATGACTTCCTATGCTAGTAAAGACCACAAAAGCTACAATGCTCAATACAATTATGGGAGCACTTTTCGTACTTTTTTTTAACCTTTCAGATGACTGTGGTTCTAAAATACGACGCCCGTCGCCAATAGCCCTCGTGTAGCTTTAGTGCGACGATAATTCAAACCAAACCAAATTAACCTTTCAGTTCCAACTTCTTATATAACGTTTATAGACCATATTTTAAAAGATATCAACATTGATAGATAATAAATAATTTGTGGGATTAAATATTGTTTATAATACTTTTTGATTAGAATTAACAAGTATTCCGGTCATTTGACAAACATATTGTAGAAAATTGATTTTAAAAGAAGTTTTGAGCATGAATAATAATTGCTCTTTTTTGTGTTTGTGTACAACATTTCTCTTCTGCTTATAACTCTTTCTGCAGGATTTTATGCTAAATAATTTTATTCAACTTATATATAAAAGAAAATCTCATATCTACAAATTTATATAGTATAAAAAAAATATATATTTTAGGTAATCATTTTTCACTAGTTAAACTCTTCGCTTCAATGGTACACATACGTGGATCTTTGTATAAGTCACTTCACAACTATATAATTTACAATTATTCTTAATATTTACCTTTTTATTGTAAGCAAGAATTTTCAAGATTTCCAAAATTACTGATAGAGATTCAGCTGATCTATTACTTGTATTAAAGAAATGAAGTGCTAAAAGAGGCAAGCAGATTTCGAAGGTTTTTCAGCTGTTAATTTCTAGGAAATTTCGGATTAAAACAAAAATTTGCATGGACTATTAATCACAAAAAAACTACGGAACTTGTTTATTAATGAAACATTCGCACCTTTTCCAATAAAAACTTTAAAATCCATTAAATTGCTGTGACCCTCAGAATATGTTTAAAGCTTTTTTTTTTAATTTTTTGAAAAACATACTTTTAAATTTTTGAATGTTTAAAAATATGTTTATAAAGAATATATGCTAATTATTTGAGTGAGATGTTCTTTCAGTAGTGAAGAAGTTAAAATTTTCTCCTCTCATAAAGGTACTTTCTAAAATTGTGTAAAAAGGCTGGTAGTCCTTCCTGAAATGTGGTCAAAGTCCATAATTTCATCCAACCCCTTAGCTGTTTATATAATAACTGTTCCTTAATTTTCAGACCTCAATCGGTACAATAGTAATAGGGGAAACTAATAAACAACTAATAAGTCTAATTAATCAAATGTTAGGATGTCAAGAATGTCCTCTGTTACCCGAGTACTTCTGAATATACTAGCCTATTGATTATAGCACAGCTGACGTGCTTTATTTGCGTATTGCCAATTAAGCATCACAAAAGCTAATGATCACAATGCTTTGAACATAATGAAATCTTATATTAAGTCCACAAATTTGCATTCTCAAATGTGAATCAGAATTTCTATATATGGCTTTAATTCAATTGAGGAACAACTGCACATTATAAGTATTTGCATAAAGACAAATATAAAACAATCATACTTTTTGTTTACCATGTTTGAGCAGTTTTAAAACTATTAAACTCCATCTTTTTATATTCTTAGCGTTGGCTGGCATCTTTCTTATGTATAATAATGGTAGCGTGTACACTTTTGACTCAAACTTTATTCTTTGTGTATTTTTTGTGTATTCTATAAAATCACTTTTACTTAAGTCCCAGCTAAATACTTTTACGGAACAAGATGGTTTTTAGCAATTATCATTTATCGTGCCGAGTTGGCCAAAGTTTTATTTCTGTCTAGGGTATACTCTAACAACCCACTTTTAATTAAAACATAACTTTTCCTCGAAGAGTGTTAAAAATGTATTAAATATTGATAAAAACTGTTTGTATCTGTGAAAAATGATGGTTAAATAAGGGAATAAAATATCTAAAAAAATACAACGAACGGTAACAACTTTATTAAAACACCACATTCACAAATAGAAGCGTGCAAGAAAAGGTAACATAGAATATAGAACTAAGTATACATTCATAAATATTAATTAACTTTAATGGTAATGTTCTGTTATAACAGTTGCTCTATACATTCAAATTCATCTAAACAAGTAACAATGAAACATGAAGAAAACAATATAAAGGAGACACATATTACACACTTAAAGAAGCATATTTATTATTCAACATTAATAGGTATTTTCTATAAGTCGACATATTTTTCTTTCAAAGGTAATTTTAAAGCTCGATCAGGCTGCTTTTTATGTATTGAAATAAACCATATGAGTTATACAAATACAGTTGTATTTACTTAATTTTTTTAGGATATGTTTTTCTCAAGGAAATGTAGTAGTTAGGTTTTACTGGTTTATACTTTTACATATAAGAGCATCATTAAAATATTCAGTTTTAATTATCATTTAAGAAAAACAGTTACGGACATTTTATATTATATGGATTTTTTGGGGTAGGGAAACTAAATTTTAAATATATACAATGTTTATTATTAATAAGCATGATAAAATATAAATAAACGAAAATAAACTTTTTCTAATGCAAATATCCAATTTCCAAATAAAATAAAAGTTTATGACTTAAAACATAATTTTGCAGTTGTGGTATTTCGCTCATTTGTGTCAAATAAATAATTGCAAAAATACTTTTATCTATAAAACTCTAAAAATGTAAAAGTTTTTTTGATAACTTTTGTGATATCGATTAAGTTTTAGCTGCTAATTTATTAAAAAAAACTAAATAAAATCATTTAAATGAGGGTGTGGGAAAATAATACTAAACACGTAACTGATCGATCACTTCCTGATACCTGATATTCATTTAAATTGATTTTTTTTTTACAATTCTGCAGATAACACGTCAATTGAATTTTGTATTTTTAGGATTTAAGACGTCAAATTTCATGATATTGACGTGCCCCACAGCAAATATTTTCTTTAAAAATCACTTGAGAAGAATGCTAATATATGTTTGTTTGAAAAATATTTTTATCAAGAATATACGTGTACTATTTTACTGGAATCTCAGTAGGGTAAATAATGCTTTTTTGAGGCTTCAATATATTTTTGAAGGTATAAATTTGTAAAAAACAAATTATGCTTAACATCACAGCCTAATTAATCAACACATAACGATTCAGATAATTCAAAATAACTTTTAATATGCAATTAAAACGTTTAAATTATTTTGGTAAGACATACATGGGAAGTATTCATGCGACAATCTATTTTTTTCAATGATATGAACATTAAAACACCTTAATACACATTTCAACTGTTGTGTACTATTATTTTAATTTTATTATTAAAAAATATCTTAATATATAATTTAACATTTCAATTTATTTATCTGTGCCATTTCCTGCATACATAGGTAATAACAATAATTATTATTCATAGTATTACGGTGATTTCAGCGACAAGGTGCTTTACAAATACTTTGCAAATATTTGTCTAAAATGTATATTTTCAAAATAATTTTATACTTACCATATTCTTCCATTTCAACAAACTACTGTGGATATTTTATTACAGATACAAAAAAACTGCGGCAAACTGGATATGTAACTTTTCTTTTACAATAGTTGCGTATAAAAAGAAACTTTACCTTAAAAACAATAGTTTTTTACAAACTAATATTTTATTGGTCTGTAATTAGTAAAAATCCATTGCTATTATTTCTAAATACATATAGCACTGTTTGTGACAAATTGTACTTTTTTCTTTGATTTAACATATATGATACGTTACTCTTCCACATACTGTGAGATTTACATGCATAATAAGTGAAACCTAACCAATTAATTTTAAATTACGAAAACAAATTCGGTTGTATAATATGTATATCATAAAGTTCTAGTAACTACCTAGTAATTTGTCTATTAGATTGTTATTTATGAAACATAACTTTCATTTTTTAATTGTATAACATTGTATCCATTGAAAACAATTTAACACAAAAAAGAAAACATCAATTTTCACTATTCCGCGGTGTCAGTGCCCCTTATTAGCTATAAGATATGTTTTCATGTATTACAAAAAAGCATCCGCTAATTTTGAAATCACTCTTTTTTTAAAAATAAAATGATTCTATTTCTAATTAGTATAACTTATATTTCCTTTTAAATCAGTTTTTATGCTTAAGTATGGCCCTAATTTTTCGCATTGCTCATTAGTTTTATGAATCAATAGAAAAAATTTCCCATTACATTGTATTTTTCTTAGTTCTTAGTCTTTCTTTTTCTTTCATAATCTTTCTTAATTGCGCAAAGTAATAAATGCATACTAATTAAATACTCCACATTTTTTGTAATAACTTCTAGCGATTCTACAGCAATAATTTATTTTAATATTTCCAAGATTGGTAATTACAGTTTTGAAGCCGACCATTAAATATTTTTCAGTCGTTAAATACAATTTAAGATAAAGCCACACTAAAGCCATAAAAAAATCATTATTTTACTGACCATATTAGTACTTTCTGTGAAGAAATTTGATGTGTATTAAGACCATATTTATTAATAATTTATTTGTACAGGAGTTATTTGAATCTAGAAATATGTAAACGAATCTTCACAACAGTAAAATAAAACAAATTTATCGAGTAAATATCTGGTTATTTTATTATTATTTTTTAAGTTTTATTTACTTCATAACGTACTGACGAGGGCGACACTGTTCTTAAATGTTATTAATTGATTATTAAATAACCTGAGGTTGTTTTTAATTTGTTTTATTTTACAGTTATAAAGATTCTCATACCCTGTGGTTAAAAAAAGCTTGTATGGACAAGAACACTTTAACAAAGGTTACAATTTCATAGCTAATGCATTAACTCTATTGGATTAACCAACGCAACTGAAAATCTCTCAAAACGTCTTACATTTTAAAATTTTAACTCTTACATCGAAACCATTCTACCGTATAACATAATATTTTACAGAAACTTAATATTAAAACTAAACAGAACATTCACTCGAACTGGTATTAGATTCTTGAATCATCAATATAACTTCAAATTATCCATTTCGAGAAGCACTAAAATACTATTTTAAATAAAAAAAATTCTAAAAAAAAATCTTAAAAGTTCTAAAAAATTCTATTTAAATAAAATGTTACCTTATAACTAAACTATAACCATAAGAGCAGTAATCATTATTGAAATAAAAATTTTCAATTAATTTTTGAACTTGAAACTTTCTATTACTACTTACAAATATGTGATATACAAGTAGTTTACATGTATTTTTCGGTATTTTCTTGGTAATCTGATATGCAATAAGTCCAACCATCAGTAGTTTTTTTATGATTGCTACATTTTGACAATGGCCATAAAAAATTATTTATTTCCATTACGTACTATTAATATAGTTGTGTTTTCCCATTAATATACAGAAATACTTTACAAAGACAATTAGGTTAGATGATCCCTTGTATATAACGGTAACATACATTTATATTCAACAAAAGAGCTCTTTTAGAACACACAGACATCACAACATAATGACACCTAAAGAGAAACAAATAAAATTTTAGACCTATTTACTTATATTAGAAAATAGAAATAGAATTAGAAAATAAAAGTAAAAGAAAACATTATTTTTTTATCAAAAAGTTTTGCGTTATATTTGTAGCTCTAATATGCTAGTATTGCCAGTACTACACTACACCGGATAGTTTAATTAAAACCGCCGTAAAATTTATTACATTGCGCTTTCTCGACAATTTAAATGAAGGCAAATGAAATACCTATGCAATTATTTAATTCTGTTGTACTTTCTATTCTGCGCGACCAAAAAAATTGCAAGAAATAAAAGTTTTACAGAAATTTGTAAAAGGTCAATGAAATTAGATTTTAATAATAAAATAAATAAGAAACGTTACTAAGATGAGGAAAAATATTTTGAGGTTTCCAAATTTTGAAAAATTAAATGATATGTTAATGAATAAATCAGGATTATATATTTGTCAAAGTTAAAATAGCACAAAAACTTAAAGTTCTTTATCGATCTATGCTAGAATGCAAAACTTAAAAATATATATTTTAGTGATTCTTAAAAAGTTCATTAAATAACTTAATGAAGCATTTAAAAAAAACCTTTTTACTTACCAAATAAACATATCACACCTCATTCTTCATCACGAAGCAATCATCGTAATTCAACGAATTCTGCTCCACACATATCTTAGTAACCACCGAGCCGCTTCCCCCAATCTCCACCTCAGACTGCAATCGGGACAGATAGGCCTTTTCTTCCTTGAAATCCTCATTCTCGTCTCCAGAGTACTGGCCATTCTCCAGGTTCTCCTCGTCCTTAAAAGTATCCAGACCCTTGGAGTGCTTGCGGTATCCTGTAGCAGGGAGAGCCGTTGGAGTATCCAGACGTTTTCTGTAGCAGAGGACCACAAGGGCCACCATGACGCCCACTACGATTCCGAGCGTGACGGGGATGGCGACTAGGAGGGAGCTGGGGTGACCGGGGTGAACGGCGACGCTGCGGCTCCAGCCTAGTGGCAAAGCACGAGGCCCTGTCGAAATAGACTTAGGTTTTACTCTCAGTAGTAACTCATATGGAGGTCCAGTGGCCAAGTGCCACAGGTCCGGGGATCGAATCCCGGATTGTGCGAGGTTGACCCATCCTTTCATCAAATCCCTTGGGTGGGTCGATAAAATGGGTACCAAGCATGCTTAGGAACTAAACACTGGGGGTTCCGCGTAAGACTGACCACCTTACTGGGACATATGCCTAGCACCCCAGAGCCCTAGGTCACGAAAGCTGAAATGGGCACGGCATGCCTGTTGCGCCGGGGAGTTTAGTTCAGTAACTCATATGAAATATAAACAAACCTAAACTCTAGACCAG
Source organism: Hylyphantes graminicola (assembly GCA_023701765.1). NCBI lineage: Eukaryota > Metazoa > Arthropoda > Arachnida > Araneae > Linyphiidae > Hylyphantes > Hylyphantes graminicola. The sequence goes on from CM043122.1 coordinate 32,719,895, forward strand.
CAAAGACCAAAAAACCAGCTTTCTTGACCAAAGGCTCTGGGGTGCAAAGCATATGAAGAGTACACGGAAAGAACCACTTGATTTTTTAGGAGTCTTACCTTATGTGTCTGCTTGGCGGACATTGGCGATAGGAAATCGGTTTTCTTTCGGTTCTTCATTTGCGGTACAAACGTGTAACTCTTATCTACTGATCTCTGAATCAGGGTTGCCCCAAAAGAAAAACAATGCGAGTAACCGTTTTCTTTATACCAGTTAAGGCGATTTATCGCTATCATTGCCAAAGAGGCCTATTGAGGAAAGCCTTCTACGAAATAAAGTGGTTTTTCCCTTGTACTCTTCATAGTCCCGGCTAGGTGGTCAAGCTCACGTGCATGCTTGGTCCTCATTTTATCGACTCAATAGAGGGGTGAAAGGTTGAGTGAACCTCGTCCAATCCGTGATTCGAAACCTGGACTTGTGGCACGACAATGCCAAGCACTACCTTTTCGACACTGGCCCTCTTATGAAATATAAGGTGATGAAATTATATGGCCATGGAAATCCGAAATTGAGTTTTTATGTTTTCTACACGGTTTGGAAGGACCTAATTCCGAAAAAAAATATTAGTAACATTAGTCTGTCACTCTGTCCAATACCACTATAGAGATTGACTCAAATGAGCTACAAACTTCGAATTTTTTACACGAATCTCTAAGTTTGTTGGTGCGGTTAAATTAATTTAATGTAATATTTTTATTTCAAATAAAAGTTATGTTCACAAATAAAATTTCTGAACATTTACAAATAATTCATTATTAAAATTGAAAATATTATTTAATATTATTTTTGGATAAAATTCATGCGGTACGTAAAAAAAAGTGTTGTTGTTAAATAAGTTTTTCTTAATAATTTTGAGTCTCATAAGCTCTTTTCTCAAGCTAACCAAAACTAGTTTAAACAAAAACGTTTTAATTTTTTGTTTCCGAGCCTTTGCAATCTAGAATTTACTTCAAAAATATATAGATAGCTTTAGTATAACGATTGCTTTGTTATATGAGTGACCTGCCTCAGGGTTGGTTTCAAGATTCATTCTTATTCTAAAAATAGAAAGTCATATTTTTTCGTTCCTATTGAGCGTTAGACCTGGCTTTTTTCGTATTTTATGCCCCAGTCTTGTCTTTCTAGAAATAAACATAAATGTCCAAATTTTATAAATAATGAATTTTTAATGATATTTACTCAGCAGAAAAGATTTTGAGATCCTCTCTTCAAACGTTAACCTATTTTTCACTTAAAAATAAATAAATATGGGATTTAAACAAAAAAAAATTAAAATTTATGCAGTCAAAACAACCATACATTTTCACCCTTGTCTGGTAGTTTAGAAGGTTAATAAAGCATTTGTGTTTACAGTCATTGCATTTTGAACGCAGTACATTCAGATGTAACTTAATGCATGTTTAACTTGATTTCATATTTTAAGGAAACAAAAATAATTATTTTTATTTAATGTGACACAAAATGTGTTTTCTACAAAAATCAATGGTACGGAATTCTATAAAAATTTAAATTTATAGAAAGGCTTGTACATTTTATTTTGTTTTACTTAACCTATTATGATATTTCGCAAGAAAAAAATATATTTTAAAAGTACCTAGCAGTAACTACATTTCTAATTAATAAAACCAAAGTTATTTGTATCTTTTTTTGTCAATAACGTTTTATATTCTGGAAAAAATTGATAGGTACAGGTCCTATTTACTGAAAGCCTCATGTCATATTCCTATTTTTTCTAGCCATTTTTCCAATTTAATAATTTCAAAGCTTAAAAATTAGAAACTTTAAAATGCCTTGATCATTCTTAAACTAAAGAAAAGTTTGAAGCCAGCAAATGAATACATGACTTCAATTAGAACCAAATTTTATTGGTATATTTTTCCGATGACAAAATATATATATTTATATGGAAAATCGTGAAAAAAAATAGACATACCAAACATGATACTTTTTTTGTTTTCGTCAGTACTTACTGCGCTACCCTTTCGGACCAAGCTATTGCGATCGTGCGGGTATAAAAGAGAATGTTCAAGCTATTCAAAAATATCGATACCAAAGCAGCTGGCTTGTACATTCGTTATTTGTATAAAAAATGTTTTTGTTTTTAGGGAGTTGCTTTCATAGATGCTGTTTAACGCATTATTTTTTCGATAAAACTCCAAATTTAGTTTTATAATTTTTAATCAGCGCCATCTGACCTCCGATCTTAAAAGGCTATCTGATATAATATGATGGATTATGACAAGAGTATGACACTAAAACTTACTCGATAAAACGGTAAGATAGGCGCTTCTGTAACTATAGCCCATTGAATTTGCTCCCAAGCAAATATACTTCCCACTATCTGATTCATACACTTCTGGAATTGTCAGCTTGTTCAGGAAGGATCCATCGGGTTTTTCGATGACTTCTGATGATTGGAGAACTCGGTAGTTTTCACCCTGAACAGTGAGGATTTCATGCTGTTGGTTTTGGAAGTTTTGCAGTTCAGAGTCTTCAACTTTTTTCAGCCACTGTTATTTTAAAATAAATAAGGATTTTTGCTCAATAATTATACCAGAATAATTTTCTTATTTGATTCTTTCAAATTCCATTACAAACAACATTATTATAAAATGCTTATTTAAAACTAATTAATTAAAATCTTGCATGCTTACGCAAGCTATTTAGATGCATAATGCTAACTGCACTGTAAATACTATAAAATTGTACAAGTAAATTAAAAGCAAGTATAATATACAGTAATAATGGACAGCAATATCATAACAAGCTAAAAATCAATATTTTTTAATATAAAGTTACTCTAGTTTGGAAACTACCCTAAAATTTAATTATATAAAAATGTATATGAATTTAAAATATTTGAAAGGGTAAAATGCATTACATTTACTTTTCATAAAATCACTTTATAGCATTACTTTTCAACTGAATACTTTTACACTTAGTGCAATAGAATTGAAAAAGGCTTTAATGATGCAATGAATTTAAATTTTGTAAATATGTTTAGAAATCGTTATGCAAGCACGAATTTCTAAAGGAAATAATTTTTAATAATTCATTCTCAATAACTAATATCTCAAACTAATTTACATTTTAAAGTTTCCCAACACCAATTAGATTTCATAAGGAAATTACGCATGAAAAGCTACTTATGTTTTAAAACGTGAAATCTGAATCAAATCGGAAAAGAGGAATAATCTTAAACCGGATAATTGTTTCCACTTACCCTTCAAAACGGTATATAATTAAAGCAAACATATGTACCTTAGACTTAGAGTGGCGTAATTACTAGGTGTTCCAAAAATAATTACTTATAATTTAAAATTGAATAACCAAGGAGATTTGACAGATATTAGAATACTTTTTATTCCTAATTAAATTATTAAAGCGGGATGACGTGAAAACGGGCCATGCAAAAAAAAATTAGTTTAAGATTAATTTTTCCAAATGAACACTGTATAAGAAAAATAAAATGAATTTAGAGCAATTTAAGTCGTTTAAAAACGTTTTAAAAATTGAAAAAGTATTTGGCATTAAAATATTTTTTTTACCCTTAGTATTATGAATATAAAATCGTAGTATAAAAAGAGTAAATATAGTTATTTTTACACTGTAGCTAACGTTAAAAATATAATAGTTATCATAATATTAAAATAATAAGGGCACCTAATTTTAGCTTGTTATTACACTTACCTACCCAGCTTGCATAGTTGTAACTATGCACAAAAAAAGGTTATAGGCTTGGATATTTTTTTATTCCATATCTTCAAAATAACGAATGTAAATTACTGAATCATACCCCTTTTGCTTTAAAGTAGAGATATAACTACCATTTAAAATAATTTGAAATATTATTTGCTTACCTTTGGTAATGCTAAATTGATTCACCCTGTGGAACAATTGGGTCGAATACAACTTTTTTTAGGTGATTGTAGAGGCTTCGTTTTAGATAAACATTCAAAATTAAAACTCTAAATTTACATATTCTTGTTCAGTATATCAAATACTGGGCTTGTCATACTGGGTGCACCGAATTTAATTTCTGATACATACGGGTCTGTTTATATATTCACGATTCTCTAGAATAATAATTGAAATTAAAAAGCTTCACGTCTAACATTCTTTTTCTCGTCAATTGAATCCATGTAAGCCCTTCTGTCAAATATGCCTTGTAAGTGAGATTTAAGAATGTATCCATTTAATTATTTTCTGCGTCTGAATATTTTTCCTTAATTGAGTTGCAATATTTCTAACATAGTTTAGCATTCATAGTCGTTAATGAGGAATGAGAGAAATAAAAAATTAATGCTATATGTTATGATATTAGTAAGGTACTCCAGGCGCTTTCTTTCCCTACAAAATATTAAGTCACTATAGCTTTAATATTTTTTTTATTTTATCTCTATATTCCAAATTTCTCCCAAAGCTAATAAAATACATAAATATACACTGCTTAAAATACGTACCTTTTATTACACTGTTTGCTAAATACACACGTTTTTTCTCCACAAGATATTAAATAAAGGGTGCAAAATTTAATAAAACTAACATCACAAGTTTAAAAAAAAACATATATAAATTAAATTCTACATACCTGGATATTTGGAGGAGCTTCACTTCTCACCCTACATTGAAAAGTTGCCGAAGAACCATATTTCACAGTCGTATTTAAGGGGTGAAACACGGCCAAATCAGGTCGAGTTGTATCTGTAAATAAAGTACCATATTTGCAACATTTTATTGGAGCCGTCCAAGTTTCCATGTTAACATCGTATTCCCATTTACCATTTGCGGTCTAGTAGAGGGATTATAAGGTACGTGATGTTTAAACGAAAAGAATAGAAAACATAAGAAAGAAAAAATTAAAGCAAAAAGCGGCGGCTTTGTGAATATTTCTGCATTTAACTTTTCAGCATCACTATATTTGCAAGGTAACTAATATCTACCCTATTGATTTATTAGGTTTTAATAATGTTAGCTTAAGGAGACTCGGTGCCCAAAATGTACTTTCTTCAAATTGATATTGGTATAAATATTTCTTTAAATAAGTGTAAAATGGTCTAAAATTAAGTTCTTACATTTTAAAACTTAAAAAAAAACTTTTTTTATTAATTATTAATTTTTTTGACATATTTAAAAACTACATTTTCATAAGGTTTAAATTATTTTGTGCATTTTTTTACTATGCTGAATCATTCTTAACTGCCTAACGACGCGACGGTTGGCAACAAAATTGGCCATTCAAAAATGAGCTTTATGTTTCAGTGTATCGAAATAAACTAAACATACAAAAATAAAGACTAGAGTCAATCAAACTTACTTAAAGTAGCAACAGTAGTAGTTCTCTCAATATCTCCACCCTCTACTCTAAGTTCAAAAGTAGCGTTGATGCTTCCGAATTCGTTAGCAATAAAACACGTGTAATTTCCCGAATCGGTCGACTTCAGATCTTTGAGAGTAATGGACCAACTCATGTATTCCATGGTGGAATCAAGATCGGTCGTGTCTAGATGCATCCCATTCTTCAGCCATGTTATTCCTGGCAGAGGATGCCCCCTGGCTGGGCATGTAAACGTGACCGATGATCCAGCTTTGCGAAATATTGAATTATTGGGTTGGGTGAAGTTGTAAAAATAAGGAGCGGAATCAGACACTGAAATGTAAGAAGATAATTAGATGGAAAGGCGATGTATGAGAAAAACAATTCAAAATTGGTGTCAAACTAAATTAAGAAAACAAATTAGTATAATTTTATGATTGTGAAATATAATTTATCAACACAACATCAAATATATTTTTAAAATCTATATTGGAAAAAATTTATAAATATTATATACGGATTAGTAATAGTTTTCTTATCAAATAATGTTTACAACTATTTCGTAATAGTGAAACTTGTAATACGGACTCTTGTACTACGGTTTTTTTGCGTTTTATAAGCATTTCAATATTTGATGTTACTAGCTATTATTTATATTGATGATTTACATTTTTTTTAAAACTCAATTTCAAATATCTATTGTTGACATATTCTTGTATCATAGCTTCAGACTCAGAATAATAGTATTCTCGAAAGCAAAATTTATCGCTAATTCCCATGTCAGATATGTTAATGACAAATTTATTTAATTAAGAAGTTTAAATTAGATCAGTTTCCTATTTCCTCCGTACTCTTTATTTGACCTAATGAAAGACTGACACCTATTGCAAAAGTTCTAATTCCTTGAGCAACTCCGCCTCACCTAATACAATTAGTGTGACACTGACTTCCGCAGATCCCAATTCACAATGCCTCGTTATTTTGATCAGTCTATTTTAATCCGCATTACCACAGACTCGTTATTTGTTTGTCTAAGAGTAAGTGTGCTTCGGCGACTAGTTCGTTACTCCATTCTCGTAGCATTTAAGATTACACTGGTACAGTGTGTTTATTTACACTAAGAGTTCAAATTTATTAGTTTATCCGGAACATTTAAATAGGTGAGTGCAGACACTACTTCAGTCATAAATATGCGTAAGATCGTTTCCGGTGAAAAGTTTAGAATTGCGTGTAAGTGCAAGCGAAGTAACTACGTTAGTCCGTTGAGTAGTTCCGTGGATACTTGACGTTTTTTGACGTCTTCAAATACCTACGCCTTGTCGAGCATGCGACTGAAGTGGTTTCTAGACTCACCGTTTTAACAGCACCTTGTATATGAGACAAATATTTCGAAAAAAACTAAATGTAATAAATGTATTGAAATACAAATTATAATACAATTGTAAAATAAATAGTTTATCAAAAGATGTAAAACCTTAAACCATTGATTGCCTTTTTATAGTTTTCGGCCGTCTCTAAAAACCACTTGAGTGCAGTAACAGAATTAGTCCGAATGAAATTTTAAATTTTCCTGAGCATAATTCAAAATTTGGCAATTTTGCATCACAGCATTAAAAAATTCACGTTATGACAAATGGAAAAAATCAAATATATAAAATTTTGGAAAAGTCATGAACGTTTTTCACTCGATTCTTTGAATGCCCCCAAATTGTTATATTCGCTACTTTTTGCCAACCAAAACTAAAGCTTTATTCATCGTTAACATGTGATCTACCTAAACCTCTACGATGTCAATTCTCTAGTCATAGCACATCACGACACATACATTTAATTAATCAGAACCTTTAGCTAAAATCCACTACTTTTCCGCATCAACTTCTAATGAAAGACTGACATCTATCCCCAAAGTCCTCAAGTAACTCCGACTCACCTAATACAATTAACGTGACATTAACTTCAGCAGCCCCATTGTCGCCCTTCGTCTCACAGAAGTACACGCCGCTGTCTTCTTCTCTGGTATCCTTGATGATAAGGTGTCCCCCTTGAGTTATTTTAATCCTCCCATCTCCCCGTATTACGACGGGCTCGTCGTCTTTTGTCCAAGTGTATTGGGCTTCGGCGGCAGGTTCGCTGCTCGATTCGCATGGCAGAATCGCGATTCCATTAGCGACCACCACAAGCCGCAAGTCACTGCCGCGATTCGAAGAGTCTGGAAAGAAATGAGAAAAATGGGTGGTTGGTTTGATATCCTTGTAAATGACATAACTTATAAAACGTGTTCATTTTGAGCTTCGGACAGTCAAGATGACCATGATTTACTGAATTCGGACACACAGCTTTCTATTTGAGCAAAAACAATCATTGCTGCGTTTTTATCAACTTACTCCTTTTTGTTTATTCTCAGCTATATAAACTAAATATTCAATTCCTTACCTAACCAGATTTGTTTTCTGTATTAACATTTAGACAATGAAATCATCATTGAATTTTCATAAGTCACATTTTTTTTTTGTTTAAAAAAACTATAAACAAACTCAGACTATTTGCACAAGTCTTATCATTAGAAAGTTGGATTACAAACACTTTACAATGCTAAATGCAGAAGTATACCCGATCACCCAATTACTACCAATATAATGACGCACAATTATCGATACTTGTATAACTAAATCAGAACTATTTCGTTTCTTAACCTCTTAAGACCCCATCAAAATCCTACGGGTAAAAAATACGTTTTGCAAAGAAATTTTAAGAAAAATGTTCAATAGTTACTGAGAGACTCGCCTTAAACTCTAAAAATACAAATTTTTTGTGCTATAAATGCAAAAAAAGGCCGTATTATTTGTAGTAAACAATTTATTTTAACATTGTTTTCACCCAAAATGCCTTTAAAATTAACTACTAAAATAAAATTTTAAAAAGTTTCAAATAGTCTCATTAAGATGTGTTATATCGTATTGACCCTCGTTCAGCTTCATTTTTATAGAAATAAATTACTGACACATGTAATCAAAGGCTGAAATATTATATTTAAATCTTCTTCTTTCGGACTAGGTCAATTTCGGAACTAATACGGTTTTTAAAATGTCCCTAAATGGGGACGCCAGTTCGCAAGAGGTTAAATTGTCTGCTATGGAAATTACAAGTCTTTGCTACTATTGGACCACGTTTGAGAATACAATAAGCTCTTTTCTTGTATGATCAGACGTAGTTATGGTTACCAGTCTAAATTTACCAAAACTCATTCTACCCGTAACTCATTCAGGACTCATTCCTGTACATTGAGGTGAACGTATAAAATTGCACTTTTTACTTCAGTTTTTTACCTACGAATCCAATACTTTGTTACCTGCATTACCTTATGAGTGTAATAAGATTTGTGTGAAAATATTTTGAAATAATTAAAATGCTGATTAACCAATTAATATTTTTTGAAAATTCATTAGCATTTTTTTTTTCAACACTCATAACAAAAACCTAATTGACTTGGACGTTTAAAATTACCATGCAAATTAGCCACTAAATTATTCTCAATGTGGTGAATCTCAAATTATTTTTGTAGTCAATTTAGTTTTTTGACTATATTTTTTATTAAGGGAGGGCAATCCAAAAAAATCATATTTTTCACACAAAAAATATTTTCATCCTTTAATAAAAGAAATCCTTTATGGACGCAATTTTTTTAAGGATCTCACAACCCTCGCCTATTATATATTTAAATAAAAGAAGTATTTAAAAAAATACCAATTTAAACGTGAGTTATCATTGTTTGAACAAAGTAGCTGATTAAAAAATATAATTTTAGGGAATACAAAGATGAAGAATAGATAAATGAAAAAAAAAAGAATATATAGAGTAAACAAAGAGATATTTTTTTTAAAGATGTCAAAATAAACAAGTTTTAATGTTAAGTGGTTAAAACCCCTTTATAACTTTTTTTCGAAATGGAACATTTATTCAAAACTTGTATCATTTTATCGAAAAAATAGAGGTTCTAACAGATCAAAAATAAAAATTTCCCATTTTTTTTTTGTCATTTATTGTTATTTCTAGAATGCATGTACGGTACATCTAGATACTTCTTTGGTAAACCTCAATTAGAAAGAAGATCCAATTGAACTGAATCGATTGAAAAACACTAAGTTGAAATCGACTTTGTTATCACGTTAACAGTTCGTATTTATTTATATTATTTAAGAATTTAAAAAAAATCTCCAGAAAATCGACCTTAATAAAAAAAATACTTTTAGTTGCATTTCAGTAAAATAAATACGTTGCGTAAAATAAAGATGTTTTAATCATTTAATTATCCACTGCTACTAAAATAAATTATTGTCTTCTATCAAAAATAATGAAACTGTATTATGATAAATGAAACTGTATTAAAATATTCTTTGGAATAATGGAGAATTGATTTGTTCTACTTTTTTTATTAATGCATTTTTAACATTTTTAATTTATTGTACACCCTTAAAACAAACGAGCGATTTTAACTCAGTCTGGGTTAATTTTCACTCTTTTCGGTGTAAAAAAATTCACTTCCCCTATAGGAGTGGATTTCACATTTTTGTTTTGCTAAACCTCCAACAATCTTAACAACAAACAAGCGATTTTAAGGCAATTAGGAACGTTTTAGGGCGATTACTAGTGATTTAGGAGTTAATTTCACTCCTTCCCAGTGTAGAAAATGAACTTCTCCTACATATCTTTTGTTTTAAAAGTGTACATACATAACTTTTTATAACTAGATCTCACTTGTAAAAAATTCAATCATAGTTAAAAAATGCGGAGAAATGTCTATTGAGTTAAAAACCTCGTAAAAAAACACTATTTACTATCGTTGTGTAGTAGCAGATAACTCTCACCTTTTCACAATACTTCATAATTTAATTCCCTTATAAAATAAAGAATAATATCCTGTATCCAACTTATTCATAATTAGCTGAATACGAAGCATCCTTTAACACATCGTTTTTGTATTTTTAATTTTAATTTTGATTACCTGCCGGTAGAATACGTCATGTCATTAAAAACAGTTCTTACACTCTTAAAACAAACGAGCGATTTTTACTCAGTCTGATTGATTTTCACTCCTCCAGTCTGGAAAATGCACTTCTCCTTTTGGAGTGGATCCTTTGTGTGTTAAACCTCCGACAGGATCACTCCAAACGAGTGATTTTAACTCAGCCTGAGATAATATTCACTCCTTTCCAGTGTCGAAAATGCACTTCTCCAACTGGAGTGGAATTCACTCTTTTGTTTTAAGAGTGTAGTGCTCCTAAACGAAACCATACGAAACGAAAAAGAGAAAAAATATCTCAATCTCTCTGTTTTTATTTTTAAAAAAACAGGTGTAACATAATTCTTTTTGTTCCCGTTTAACTTCATTTAATCATTTTCTTTCAAAATAGAGATAGCAGTTCGTATTTTCAGGTTTTTCATGGCATATATCAGTACTCGTTTCCGGTTTTCAATCCTGGGCATCCTTGATTGATATTTTTTTACGCCCTGCACCAATCGAGGCTCAGAAAAAAATTATTTTCCTTTTCAACATTTCTGTTAATAATCTAGATCTAATATTTCCATTTTTATTCAAATTGCTTTAAGGCATATTACATCCCGAGAGAGCTAAGAAAAAACTTTCATATTTGGTGAAGTTTTTGGTTGCCTTTATATAGCTCTTTTACAAAAAAAAAAACTAATTTATTAAATAAACGAAACCTGAATTGATTTTTAAACCTTAATTGAGACACAAGAACAACACACAACCTAGCAGTCGACGTATGAGTTCTTTATGGCACTTTAATATAAGTTTTTACTTTGAATCATGGATATATATATACATAACTTATTCCAGTTCCACTATTTATTTTTAACTATTTTAGTCTGTTAGTATGAACAACTATGTTAGTCTGTTGGTATATGCAAACTTTGCGATTACTTCCAGGAAAAATTTAGGCCCGAAAGAAATAGTTCCTAATTTTTTATTTTAATCCTAGAAATGGAAACCTATATTTTCCTTTAAACTATACATATAAATCCTTTGGGGTAAATATTAATCCTTAGGATGTTCAATTTGACTCATTAATAACTAATTGTTTGTTTTTTTCATGCCGAAAGGAAAAGTATTTGAGTAAAGTTTCTGAAAGGTTTATTTAAATAATAGTCGATGATGTCACTAACCAAATTAAACTTATAAATAAATTTGTAGGGTTAATTTTAATTTTCATGCTGTTGTTTTTTCTTTCTGGGAAACATTCAAGGATAAGTAACAATTTTCTCAAACTATTTTGCGAAATGCTTTAAGGTGAAAATTTCCATCAGATGCTAAATCTCCATATAATTAAAGTAAAGTTCATTACGTCTAAAACGAATTTAACTCTTAACAAGTCGACAGGCCAAGCGGAGGGTGTTCCGAAAGCGTGAAATCATATATCAAAGATTTCTAGTAAACCAAAATTAACGGGAAGACTCAAAGGGTAAAGGATATAGCTATCTAAAGTATAAAAAGGCGATTTGTGCGAATTTTGAAACCTCAAATAAAACAATTTGAACTATAAGTTCATTGATAAACTTCTTTAGATTTAGGATAATTTTAATAATTTGGAGGATTGGGCTGTGGTAATTTTGAGATAAAAATCAAACTTCAGTTTAATACAGTCAATTAATAGTTGAAATTAACTGTAATTTCTCTATAGAACCGTATTTAATCTTGAATTATGTCGTATTACTTTAATAGTATATATTTAAATAATTAACACCTTAAACTGCAAAATACAAAAATGTATTCATTGTCAAACTTAGATTACATATTATAAGATTTAGGATTGAGTCAAAGATTAAATAGCAAAATATTTTATAAATGTTAAACAATCTGCGCCTGAAAAATAACTTTAAGACACAAAGAAAACACCACAACCCACGCACCATTCCTAGCAATAAAATAACTTATCTTTTATATTATTAACGCACTGTTTAACTTATGTCCTAAAGGCATATCGAAA